>OY855909.1:6209344-6540407 GCA_963693305.1 Meandrina meandrites
TGACGAATGAAAATGATAAAACTTTCGTGGGAAAATTAAGCGACCTGTTTTAAAACTTAGTAACTTACCGAGTGTTAATAAGGAGATTTGAAAAGTTTACATATCTTATTATGGTATAACAGTGTCAATGCTTGATCCTGAAATCAACTGATCTACTTTTAGTTAATTTTGGACCACAAACACAGAAACTCGAAAAAATGATATTCAATTTGGCAGGAAATATTTTTAACTGAAAATCGTAATGGTACGCAGTTTCAGATGCCGCTTACTCCAGTTTACTCCTAGATACCAATTTTAACTAAACTGGATTTTGTTAAGAGCACAAAATACTATCGGGAAATGGTTTTACTTTAAAAATAAATTGCCGCACTTTGGTGAAACAGTCGACTGAAAATGACTCATATTTGGGTGACACTCATTAACGATTCAGTGGCGATTTTTAGCGCCACGTAAAAAACACAGTATTAAAGCAAAGAAGGTTTAATATATCTTATATAATCAACTTATAAAGGGATCAATGTCATAGAAAAAATACAAGAGCTTTTAGGAGTCATACGAAGTGTGTTTTACGGTTACGCAAAGTTGCCCGAAATCTCGGTTATTTTTAGCCGTTGGAGGGCCCAAAATAATGGAATGGTGATTTCTCGAAGAAAAACAAACGTCTACTTCTGCAAATGCCACCATTCCTAATCTTTTCAGGTAGCTTTTATACTGTGAAAAGATGAAGGTAAACGGGCGACCTCGATGTTTTGCCCCTGCCCGGTTTTCTCTGACAATAACACTTAACTCAAAATTGACTAGTCTGAAATGTCATCCGTCCTCTCTTCCTTACCCCCCAGAAGAGGGGCGCCCTTCCTCTGGGGGGTAAGGAAGAGAGGACGGATGACATTTCAGACTAAAAATTGACCAGGCGGCCTACGCTGAAATTGCCCAAAAATTGTGTGACCTAGGTTCGGTGACGTCACGAATCATGTGCCCAAATACGTGGCATGGCCTGCCTTCCCACAGGCCAGGGACTTGTTGATCACGGGAAAGATATCCTTTCGCCGATCTTTTTCTCTGCTGTACATTCCGGCTCAAGTGTGACTTGATTTTCGACAAAGACGCTATTAAAGGAAATTTCTGGGGAGGCATTCCCCTGCCAACATTATACTCGAGAATTTAATAATACGAGAAATTTATTTCACTACACGACATATAGAGAATTCATCTGAATATCAAAAGCGAAAGTTCTGCCAGATTTACTATCGATTTTTCTTTTAAAGCAGTATTTTGTTCCTTAAAAATTAAATACACAGATTCGAGTCCCTAAAAGTTGATTTCTTGAACTGACAATCACAAAGGACGCCACTGTGTTCGACAGTGAAAACAAATAGAAAATAGCTTGCGACTGATAGGTAGTTCGTGACACTTCAAACATATAAATATTGTCTAAAATGTAAGCCGTGAGGCTTCAAGCGAAATGACAAAACCATATATAGCTTCATCACAACTAAATGTGTCTCCTAAATGGCAGACATAAATAACGTATTTGACGTGTACGAAGATTGAATTCACTACTTCACGATCGATGCATGTGTTGTGCGTGGTTTGAACAGTTTTAAAATAATTTAAAAGCGATAATTACCTTGCTCTGTTTCCGAGTACCCCACGGAATTCATTGTAACAGCACAGCCTTTGCTTGGGTACTGATAAGATGCAGTTCCTTCCCTTCCGTTGCCTATTATAACAACGATTTTACTGAATGACTCAACTGGTCTCAACTGTCTGGCGAAGTTTTCGGGGTTGCCCCGAAATTCGGGGAAGCCCCGATTTTCCAAGAATCCCAACTTCAGCCTATTCGATCAACCGGAAACGACTTTCGATTTACGTAGCAAGGTTTATCCGTGAATATCAGTGCCTGTCTGTGTAGATTTTATACTTGCAATCTGTGTTGTTTTTGACTGAAGAGTGTACACAACTTGTTTTGCCTCGCGTGACTAACAGATGTATCTCCTCGCGTGACCAAGTCGCTTCGCGCAGTTTGAACGGAAGTTACTATCGAATAATGTGTGTAGGGGACCACCCCTCATCCGGTAATCGTGTATAAAGCTGGATTCATTTATATCTCTCGTATTTATTAAGCTTGTACCTCGAATCTTGCGTTTTGAAAACTTGCCAATCAACTTGCGAGAGATTCATGCTGGGATTGATTGTACTTGTGGTTTTTTTTTTTCGGAAATCCCGATTTCCAAGAATCCTTGCACTGCTATTTTAATAAACGGCACGCAATGCATGCAGAAGCGATGACGTTTCACAAGGGGTCTTTAAGAATTTTCAGGAAATTTGACAGAAAATTTCAAGAAAGTTAATAAAAATAGCTGACAACTTCTGTGTTGAATGATTGTTCGACAAAAGTTGCGTTATGTTGCAGGGAGATATCTGATACTGACGACATATGATACAAGGTCAAACGCTGTCTTGAAATTGTTGAGCCCTTTTGTTTTTAAAAAAATTAAAGATTTCTGTTTACTAAATCTTATAATACACATCAAATATAATTAGTCTATTTCACTTATACTTAGAATTAGTCCTTTCTAACTGCCCGGGAGTATTTTGCTTTAAGTTCTATGCAGTGCTTTCTTGTTGAGTTAAACATGATTTCTTTTCTACTGACGTTTATTCCTGAACAACTTCTGTGTTGAATGACTGCTTAACAAAAGCTGTGTTATCTTGTAGCGCGACATCCGATACTGACGACATACGATACAAGGTCAAACGCTGTCTTGAAAATGTTTAGCCCTTTTCTTTTAAAAAATGTAAAGATTTCTGTTTACTAAACCTAATAAAACACATCAAATATAATTTATGTCTTTCGTTTATACATAGAATCAGTCCTTTCTAACTGCCCGGGAGTATTTTGCTTTGAGTTCTACGCCGTGATTTCTTGTTGAGTTTTACTTGAATTCTTTTCTACTGACGTTTATCCCTGAAGTTAGTTCCAAATTCTATTCGGTTCTAGAAAGATCGGTCGATTGCAACAGGCAACAGATCCCGTCCGTCCACTCGCACGACGACAAGAACAAGAACACAAACCATGCACCTAGTTCCCAATGCTCTTCGGTACAATTCAGGGAGTATTCCATCGCTTTTTCGCTTTACAGCATTAACCGATGACGTCATTATATGACGTCATCGCTTAAAAATTGATCGATGTCATATTCTGTTTGCTCAATAAGTGTGCACCTACAGTTCTGTAGTCTCTCTCGCTATATCGAAACACCTTCCAGTTAATCACAGTTGCTAGTCCCACAGGTACCGAAGTGAATATACTTCGACGATATTCGCAATATTTATTGTTTCAATTTTCGACAACAAAATTGCGTTGTGCGGCGATTACCGTGAAACGGCCTTATGCACTCAGCTTGTCATCGGCTTCCCCGAGGAAGGGGGATCCCAAGCTGGTGTGGGGACTTTGCAAATTTGAAAGTTTCCGTATTTCCCTATATGTGGCATGGGGGACTTTTTTTTCTAGTAAACGTTCCCAGGATTTGGATGAGGCAAACATTCCACAGACAGGCCAACAGAGCTGTTATTCAGTCTGCAATGAGCTATTGCATTTAATATGTGCATCCCCCCATAGAACAGTGGAACTCTTCAGAGACTGGGGCAGAAAATCGTGGATGATCAGAAATACAGAAATTTCTTCAGGGGGAATATAAAGTATAGAACCCAGAAATTATATGGAATATATTCTTCTGGGGCAAACGGCAAAGTTTGTAGATATCTTTATATTCTTGTCATCCTTCGACTTGTCGCGGTCGGCTTGCTGACACCGAGAAGTCTTCTATTAAATGTCGACCGGAAGTCACAGGGAACTCTCCCAGACTGTTACGTAACTATGTGGTCATTTTCGTTTCCCATCGTGCTGAGGTTTGTACACGAGATGCCCCCTCTGGTTTCAGTGGCGGATCCAGACCTGGTTTTCAGTGGCGGATCCGCCACTGGTTTTTAGCCTCCTAAAATAATTCAATCCACATAATTCTTTACAAGTAAGGCTTTACTGTTGATTCTTAAATAAAGTCCAATGCAGGTAGAGTGGCAAATTTTGCACATTAAGTTGGAGTCAACAGCAATTAATCGCTTTCTTCGATATGTAAACTGAGCGAACGCAAAAACTTTATGCACATTGTAACTTACTAAACCTCATTTTACAGACAAAGGTTTAATTCAATGGAAGTATATCTGCTTTTGTAAATAGAAGCCAACGAGCCCATATTACGCACTACAAGATTGAGCTGAACAGTTGTTTTAAATTAGCGATGAACCAGTGGGAGCGCCCACTGTAATTCTTGAATAAATATCTATCGAGGTTTTTACATTTGTACATAAAGTTTAAACAGCCCGGAGTAAAGACACCGCAATAAAGTTGCGTTGTTATAAGGTTACCCCAATGTGATAGTCATATTTGGCTTTGTTGTTTAGCGAAACATTTTGTTTTCTAAACTTTCGACGTATGCGTCCGGTTTCAACAGCACATTTCAAATGTTTTGGAACGATCTCTGCTGTTTGTTCTGCACGTCTTGGTGCCTTTATAGGCTCCTTTTGACTGCTCCTTCTTGAGGTCCCTGCAGCCTTGGTTCGCGAAGGACCAGGTTCATCAGGGTCTAAATCCATTGGCGTGATTGTGACCTTCGTCTGGATGGGCCTTACGGTCAAACAGATTCTTTTGCTTTTTGGCCTGTCTTTATGACTTTCTGTGTTTTTATGAACCGATGTTTCCTCATCAGTGGTTCGTTTTCTCTTAGCACTAAGCGAACTCGAATGTTTTAATTTCTCTTTAGCTTTGCATATTAACTCTTTGATGATATTAGCGTCGCGCGGCAGAGGCCGCAACGGAAAGTACGCATGGGCAAATGGCTGCATCCGCAGCTGGTTGGTCTTGGTGACAGCCGCGTCCTGCCAGTTGTTATGCGCAATCCTGGGTCCCAGACTATCGCCGAACACATCGTAGAGTTGCTGGTAGAGCTGAAGTGGATTGGACGCTTGACTGGTCGAGCTCGACCGGGATCGGGATTTGGCAACGGGGGCTGGGCGCTGAACTACACTCGCCCCAGCCCACGGAGATAGATTGGTGCGCAAGACTGGGTGTGAGTTGTTGACTTGGAAGCCGATGGTGGTCATGGGAACGCCATGCAGCTTTGACTTCAAAAGGCATCCGGCGGCTTGCTGCAGGAAGAGAAAAACAAAGCATAATTATTTAATTTATTTCGCAAATGAGAATAGCAACAAGCAGAAACGCACGTTTCCCCTCTTTCCACCTGTATTTCTCTGCCCCTCTCTATCTCAACTTTTCCTGAAGCAGTTTTGCAGTCTCCTTCAGTTCTGGTCTAATAAGCCCGCTTATGCTCTTTGTAACTCGTGGAAGAAAGCTTTCCAGAGGTGGTGAAAATGACAGTATCCAGATCAGACAGCACCGCCACATTCTCTCCTTCCGCGCTCAGTAGGCCCTTTGCAGCTAGGCCATCGCGTGACCTACGTTTCATAACATTATGGGCTATAACTTAAAGAATGCCAGAAATGGAAAGAGCATGTCAAAAATAACACAATGGCCAAGTTTAAGGCTTCTGGCATCAAAGAATGAGATTTTATGATGTTTTAAATTTTTTAAAAAATAATAAAAAAAATGTATGGAAAACGTTGGTGGAGGGCAAGACCTTGCCTTCCAGCAACATTTTCCATAGAAATCGTTTGAATTTTCCAAAACTTCAAACTGTTGTTAAACCTTACTCTTTAATGCCAGAAGTCTCAAACTTGGCCGTATTGTTATTTTCGACATGCTCTTTCGATTTCTGGCATGCTTTATGTTATAGCCCATAATATAAATTCTTTTGCTAAAAATTTGGTCCTGTGACCCCAACTGCAAAGGGCTTATTCTCCTCTCCCTCTCCTCCCAAGAAACACCTGAGATTCCACCGAGAAATTCCATTCCGATGAAGTTGCTATACAGACATCCATGTAGCGTGTCTGAATGGTTGTTTAGGTGCTTTTCTTCTCGCGCGAAAGGAGTTATGCGCGCGAAGATAGACGTCTGTTTCCGCAAGTTATACCCCTCGCTAAACATTGATAGTTAGTGTACTGTTTTGGTAAAACCCACGCAGCTTACCAAAAGAGCTCCATAAACTTGGTAAGCTTCATCTTGAAGGAGAGCATTTGATTGGCTGGTATCATCCAACACTTGCTGTAACTGGTTCCAGTATGTCCGCAGATGAGGCATCACGTATTGTTCTAAAGCCTGAAACAAACAACAAGGTAAATAATCCAATTATTCGGGGCAACATTAGGAATCTGCCCCTTATAAGCACAGTTGGACCTCTCATAAGCAGGCACTAGCTGTGTAATTAAACGCCCCAGGCGTTTATATCAAACTTGGCCTGGTGGACCCTTATTTGACTCCTGCAGGTTATTCGAATCATTTGTTTTCATTCATTATTTTTGACATAGATCTTTCATTTGAGAGGCTTGCTCACATTTCAACCTCCGAGACAAACGGTGTTTTTTCGAGACTCTGCGTTTGATCGAGAAAATACGGTGCATATAAACCCTTCCCTTCCCTCCCCTCCCCAATCAAGTACACAGCTTACATGTAATAGTCGCAGTGCTTTTCTCAGGGATTTTGATTGGCATTTCGTTTCCCTTTAGTGGCGGCTTATAATAGGCGACTAGTTTGGCTTGCTTAACTGGGTCAAGGTCTCTAACATGTATTTGTTATTGTACCTCTGGTCCCAGTTCAGTCAGTCCTACTACAGCTCCATAATGTGAACAGAAAGGGCGACCATCATCTAACAACACTTCTTGTAGCGTCATCAGCAGCTGCTGTCTCAAGTAGTTAACTGGGTTGCTACATTTCCTAATAAAAGAGATAAAAAACAAATCAGTCACCTGATTGGTCAAAATCCATCTATTGCTTAGCAACTATTCCATCATGCTGTAGCGAGAGCTCAAGTTATGATTAAATTTAGGGTCCTTGTCTACGATATGCGCTCCCTCTCAAATTAATACCCCCAATTTGATGCCACAGCGTCCCTTTTCTGCTAAGGTCTTCACCATATGCTTTCTTCATCATATAAGTTTTCGCACTCATTGCTCCCCTTTCAGTTTAGAATGAAGAGTAATCGATAAGAGCAAATTTAACCAAGTTCTCGATTTGAAGTTTGGATAAAAATCACACTCTCCTTCGAATAATTGCCCTTGCAAGTCCCCGTCCTTGGGATTCTTTGATTACATTTTTATGAAGTCTTTCGCCACAGAAGTCGTTTGAATTTTGTCATGGACCACAGTTTTGTAAAAGCTGCTATCAGGTAGTTTATTTTTTCACTCCGCTTTGTGGAGTACAAATAACGAGCGAAACGAGTACGAATTAAATATCTCACAAAAATTTGTACTCCACAAAACCGGTTAAACAGGTTCCATATTCCTCTTGACCAGGCAAATTTCCACATTTTTGGGAAGTCAGCGTTTTGGAAAAAGAAAACATTGGATAATAAATTAATCTTTTATTGGACATTTTAGTGCAAAATATCGCTGTGCATTTTCACTTGCCATTTGTATTCTGACTCGCCAAAATACTGCAAGACTTATAGTAAAACTACATTGCGTACAATGCTAATATTAACCACCCTCTAACAACCATTACAAGCACTCTGGCTGCAGTGCTTTTCGTGTTTCCAGAAACAGAGCCATCTAAGGATCTTACCTACTTATACGAGCCAGAATGTATGCTGCCTCATCCCTTAGTCGCCAGTGGTCATTTTGTGGATTTAGTGAAGCAGCAAGAGACTCAAGCAGACAATACATGACTGCTGTCACAAGCTGTATAACCTGTTAGCAAACAATGAGTTGTAAGTATTTTTAGCAGTAAGCCAATCAAATCACCTCATGAGAAACTTCACTCTAACCCAGAGTTTTTTTATTTTTGATCCCGAGTCCTGAATACACTGTTTAGCCCAACTAGCTCGATCATACATGTAGCTCTTGGTTCCTGTAACATGAAGTGGCTAGGAATCCTGGGGAGCGGGGTACTTCCTCAGATATGCTCGGCTCCAAAGAGTGTGGTTTTTGAGCCATTTTGGTCTGTAATAGGGTATAGATTTTGACCATTTTCAGTCTGGATTTTTGGTCTGAAATAGGGTATGGTTTATGCACTCTGGTGAGTGTGGTCAACAACTTTTGGAAGAAAAAAATCTATTGTAAGCTGCTATTGTGCACCCCTTGGGAAGTGCGTTTTTTGCAGGCTACTGTACTCCCCAGCATTCTTTCAGTTTTCCAACAATTTGCTGATACCCATTTATACTCCTGGGTTGAGAACGACAATTCGAGAGTAATAGTGAAATTAATAAGAACATTAATTTATTAGGCATAATTATTTTGCTTACATATGGTTCGAGGAACAGTGAGGGATTATCAATCAGGGATCTGACCATACTCAGAAGCTTGCTGAGCTGTGTCAAGTCATGGCTGTACGTCTTCACCTGAAATAAATCAGTCAAAACTTGATTTCTAGAAATAATAAAAAAAATATACGCATTTATTGCTATCATGCAAAATACACTCTGCTTAAAACACACTCATCATACGATCACAATGAGATTTTTACAAGAAAAAAGGTCTCATCAGGGCTGTAGCTGGACTTTTGGCATAGGCAAGGCAAGATCTGCCATCACTGAAGGTGCAAGCTGCTAGGGGGGGGGGGGGGGGGGGGGGTTGGGTAGTTGGGGGCAAGCCCCTGGAACTTTTTGAAATCTTCAAGCTCTAAAATGCTATTTTCATCAATTTCAAGGTATTTCTTTAGAAAAATCAATCTTGTTCAACTGGGGATTATTTTCCCAACCAAATATAGTTAATTTTCAAGTTTTGGTTTCAATCTAGACGTGGCAATAACTTTTGGTTTAAATCAAGACGAGGCAAGTGCCTCATGTTGCTAGCCACGGCCCTGCACATGGTACAAAATCTGCCGTGCTCGAGGGCAAGCAAGCTACATGTATGCAGTGGAACATCCAAAACAAAGAAAAGTCGATCTTGCCTGGTGGAGGCCATGTTTTGGAGGCCGTCATTTAGCATGGTTGATTTGTCACTGTCCTGGCAAAAGCTAGCCTCCCACGCAGTCGTTTTTAGGGCACCCCTAAAAACGACTGCGTGGGAGGCTAGGCAAAAGCCCATAGTCACAATAAATTGGCACTGCTACACATAGACAGTAAAGTTTGCTCAACATACCCCTGATGCAACAAAGTTCACAAAATATGCCAGTAAAGAAGAAATCTTTGGATTGGTTTTCAGATCACTTAGAGCCACCTGCCAAATAAAGGAAGAGCAGTACCATATTATGTAAAAGGTACACTAGGTATACTAAGAACCTCCCCCCCCCACCAAAGAAAAACCCTCCTCCCTTTTAAGCCCCTCTCTGAAATTTATTACTTAGTTTGTCCCCATCGTTAGTGTACTAATATGTGTGCAAGAATGATCCTAAGGGCTATGCCAGCCAGAGTGCCAGAAAAACATGTAAAATTAGAAAACAGTCTGGGCTGACTGTTCATTACTGAAAAATCCTTACCCTGCTGCATTGTTCCTCGTCACCTAAAACAGCTTTTGTTATCTGTTCATAGTAACTTAAACAGGCCTAAAAAGAGAAGAAACAACTTCACGATGGTTCAAATACCTGTACAGCGTAAATGCTTGCTTTTATATCCACTATTACATGTAATATCAATTATTGTAGAGGGAGGGATTCATGCTGTTATTTTGAATTGACAGTGAGGAGTGGCTGTCAAAACAAAGGTGGCGATAATAATGATGTGGTCGTTTAAATGGAGTGGTTGCAAGGCAAGAATTTGCAGCACTTGCAATAGTTTTAATATGAAAATTATACTTTTGTGTAAACAAACCAAAACTTTACAACAATGACAAACAAACAACCAAAAACAAGACAGAAAGCATATTAAATTATTTACTAGCTGGCCTGGGATGTAACTAGGATTTTCATGGACTTGAGCGGAAGACATCATCAGCCTGAGACCACTCAGGTCGTCAAAATGCCATTTCGTTTTCAGGATTACCCACAGACAAACAAGCCAGGGCTCAAAATAACGGCCGGTCAACGGACAATGTCCGGCCAAAACAACGATTTGTCCGGACAAAATTTTGGTTCAGCGGTCATTTTGACCGGTCATGTACATGGCTTTCAAATAAATAACACAAAAAATTTATTTGCAGTATTTCTTGAAATTTTACAGTAAAATCATGAAATATCATAGCAGCTTGCAGTCACAAATTTGTAGAATACAGATGCGACAGTCACGCTCTGCGGATTTGTTAGCGGTTTGCTTAAATAAAACAGGAAACATCACTTCTGTAAATACGCTAAACAGACAATGATGAACATCACATCATTCAATGCCTGCTATTAACACGCATACGCAATTACAGTCTGAATTGTCAGCGGTTATTTTGTTAATCACCTAGCTTGAAATGGGATATTGGTACCGCATGATGCAGGAAAGATATCTAAAAGTCGAGGACGTAAATCCTTTTTACTGGACACAGTCGACATGAAGCCGTTGGTGTTTCCTTTCTTCCTACATGCCGAGCAAAGGCACAGTGATCTCACTTGTAGCATGGGCATGTGTCCTATTACTATTTAGTGTTCGGTAGTAAAGACCAGTAAAGTGCTTTCAACCAAGATCGCCTCCATCCGTAAGTCGTTAACTAATGTAAAACTATGCAGAGTAACATAACATTACGGCTACTGAGCATCTTGTTTTATGTAGAGTAGAACGCAGAAGAAATGGAAATTCAAAAAGTGAACATACCCGGTAATAAAATGACACTTTTAGCGATTAAAACATTTAAGCTTAAGCCTTATACTCTTTAACAACGAGTGTTTTAGCTTATGAGGCGAAATTTTTGGCAGAATAGGCTATTGCTTCAAAGTAAATACTTAATATTTTGACCGGTCAAAAACGAGACATGACCGAGCAAAAATTGATTTGGCCGGTCAACATGACCGGTCAGTATTCAAAAATTATTTTGAGCCCTGCAAGCCAACTTGACAAACTACAAAATGGATGCTACTTATAAGGTTTATGTAAATCACTCCTTATAACAACACAGTCAAGTAAGCCAAACTATTATTCACCTCTGAAAGAGGATGCTGTACAACTCCACCTTCACTGACATTGTTAACTCGACCTAATTTCACACAACATAGAATAAAACACAACAAACAGAGTATATTGAGTGGCAACAATAAATATATTTTATTATTAAATTAAAATACACAATACAATTCCCCAGCTGTATGGTGCTTCCGAGCCAGCTTCTCCAATCTCTGAGATTCATGGCATTAAGAAGAATGTTTTCTTAAGCTGGTAAAGAACATAGATGTCAACTTACCACCATTTTGCTGAGCGTGACTTCCGGAAGACTGGGAACCCTCAATAGGTAGCCAATAAGCTGCAGGGATGATAAAGGGTTGGGGTTGAAGAGAATTCACATTCTGTTCTCTTCTGGATATTGTGTAATCTACAGTATGCAGCACATGTAATGCATAAATCTATACATGAGAGTAACGACCCAGTACTTGGCAGTATGTTTTTAATCTAATTAAATCAATGATTATAATCTGCTGTTCTCAAAAACAAAAATAATAATACTTGGATCACTACCTTAAATGTAAACCTGATTGAGACTAAAACTTGTAAAGACTTAAGTGCAGGCCAACCACTACTGACAACTCCTTAAAGGAACACGGTCAGCTGGTGCACATGCGTATTAGATACCATTTCATAGGTAATTTGCATATCACACTTCATCACAAGACGCGCGAGCGAAGAACGGAAACTGAAAAGCGCATTCAACAAACCTTGTCGAATCGAAGTATTTGCGAATCAAAGTAGTGGTTATATAGAGCACTGATTTTATTGAAACCGCATGGAGAATTTACCGATGGACTTGTACAGGGAAAGGCTAGTGTCAACGAATGCCTCCAGTCGAAGAAATATCAGTAGAGGTGAGAAACACAGTCAAGTGATCGTGGTCATTTCTGCTTTCGATCGGACATTCTGCTTTTATAATTTCCTTTTACAACTTTCACTCTTTCTGTGAGTTGGCATGTTGTTTGTGCGAATCTCAGGGTCTTTTTTCTAGCGCCGTACGATGCATCAAAGTATGTTTCGTTACGTTGGCATAGTTGTTTTTATTTCGCGGCGTTGCATTTGTATTTGAAATTATTCCAATTAAAATGCAGGCATTGAAACTTGACTCAGTTGTAATGTGAAATTGAACAGGCAGGTCATCATTCTTAATGATATTGAAGAATTAAAGTAGTCATTGACAAAAGAGCTTATAACATTATTTGTTGTGTTGTTGTATTCGTTTGAGCTCCAAACCGAGCAGCCTGATGACGCTAAGTTCGAATCATTTACAAACTGCACGGACCTTTTGCCAGGTCGAGAAATGCGATTTTGCAAACATATATGATGGTGATTTGCTGTCCAATGTTTTTGGTTAATTTCTTTCATTATTTTGGTCAACGCAGGGGATTCTTCCCGCCCGGCGCTTTCACGCTTCCCACCTCTCTTTTCATGTTCTTTTGGAGACGTGATCCATACTGTTTTTAACCAAATATGATAAAGTAATAGCATAGGATGACCAAAAGGACACTCAGAAACAGGTTTTCAGCAAAGGATGGAAAATTGAGTAAGACACTGGGAAGATTGAAGCGGATTTTGAGATGTACTCCAAGCGTATTTTTGATTTCGGGTTGAGGTGGACTTTTTTCAAAGTAAGAAAACTAGGGTCCAGGTCAGCGTGGCCACAAAGCTGACCATGTCCCTTTAATGCTTTGTGTAATTTCTATAATACAGAAATTACGGATCTTTTGTGAAAGGGATAACTTTCACTGAACTGCTAGTAGTTACATCTCTAGAATTTAAAAATTGTTTCTTTAGCTGATTTATGTCCCATTTTTTATGTGATTTGGCTGATATGATCATGCAACATCAAAAACAACAACAACAGAGGCTTGCAAAGGACACTGGTTGACAGCGTCCCTTTGCCTTGGTTGACTGGAATCCCCCCCCCCCCCCCCCCCCAAACCCATCCAATTATGTACAATATCTTGTCAAAATTAATTATTCTCATATCACCTTTCAGTGTTCTCTGTCCTGGATCCGTGGGTATTGCCACGTTCATTGCAAGTTCTCGTAGCCCGATTTCCTTGTCTTCAACATAAAATATATCCCCATCTTTAGTAGTGGTGTTACGAAACATCATGTCCTCCAAAGATCCATAACCATAAATACGCTGTTTAAAAATTCAAAACAAACAAATAATGCATGTGAATGGGAGTGCTTGTTTTTTGTGACAAAAATGTAACAAGATGAGAGAGGGAGGGAGCTGGGACTGATTCAATTCATAAGCCAATATCGGACAGAATGATTAGTAATGTATTCCAAGAGGGCTTTCAATTAACGGACAGGATTTTGCCATACAGACCCATGGAAACGGTCACAGACCAATGTTGCATTTTTTGGCGTTTTTGAAAGCCGACAAATTCAAAATTTGCAGCTAAAACTAGTGCCATATAATAAACTACTTACTAACCTACAAGATAGCTGGCTGGAGCCTTACAGGGGAGCGTTGGCCCTTGGTCATTTTTGTATGGACCTTGCTATGCTCTCTTGGTCCATACTGCTATGACCTCAGGCCAATATTTCCCACTATGGCCCTCATGCTTGGTTATTAAGAGGCTAATATTAAGGGGGCATTGTCACGGAGATTTTTACATTTTGGGGTTAAAATGTGCTAAAGATAAATGAAATTCTTTTTCACGTACACAGAACACTCACAGAAAGTCAAGAGAAGGAAATCTTACTATTGATTTTCTCACAGGAAGAATAATTCATCGTTACGGTCGATTTTTCCACGGAAAAAAGAAAAACTTGAAAATGATCAGCCCAATGTTTTCAAGTTGCAGCCATTCGCATCCTGGCGATCCGCAACCAACACACTTAATTATAGTCTCAGAAAATTGGTTGGGAGTTTTAGGCAAAACTGAAACAGTATTTTTGGGTGTCCTGTGATTAGAATGTCTTCTGGCTTTTCAAAGTTATCCTAAAAATTGGTGACAGCATCCCTTTAAGTACCTTTGGAAGTGGAAATTAAAGAGCTTTTCAGAGAGAGGAGAAGGGAGAAGTGGGGGAGGGGGAGAGGCCAGGGTACATTCTGTGTGCATCCAGCACCGAAGATACGCCAAGGTTTCAAAAGTCTACACCAAGGTTCTTTGTTATTCCAACCTAAAATGTGTGGTTCCAAGAAAATATCCATACTCCCCCCCACAGAAGGGATTGGAAATTCCGAGGAGGAGGGGGGGGGAGGGGGGTCTTGAAGGGCCAAAAATTTAAAGCAATGTATGAAGCAAATTGGAATTTCCGGAGGGGTGGGGTGATAGGGCAAATCCCTTCCATAGGGGGGGGGGGGGGGTATGGATATTTTCTGGAACCACACAATAAGTCATCTGAACCAGTTAAAATGTGCCACAAAATTTTAAAATCCATACCGAAGATCTTCGGCATGACCTACATAAAATGTAGCCTGGGGGAGACTTATACAAAACAATCTGGACAGTGACTGCACACCCCTCGCCTCCGCCTTTCCCCTCCCCCACCCACACACCCTCCCCCACAGTCTGAGTAAATACAATATATCCAAAATTACATGCTGTTTCAAATTATACCAAAATATGTAAGACACAAAGCTTTGGAGTCACCTCTGTGCTACTCCTTTCTAACGCTTTGTTGAAATCTTCGCTTGTGAGCCGCCTCCTCTTGGAATGCTTCATGAACTGCGATGCACTCTGTGTAAATTATTTGAATTAATCACACGGAGATTACTTTAAATTATCACAGATAACAAATCACCCGATGGCATTAATGTGCCGAAATGTACCTGAAGCGTCTCGCGAAGTCTGTAAGTGACATCTTCCGCAAGGGAACTGGCAAGGTCATCCGCCAAACTTTGCACGCCGAAAATTTCGGCGTATAATTTTACCGATTTCGGCGAGACTATCGCAAATTTGGAGTCATCGGTCATGGTGCAGAATTGGATCTTCCTATATCTGCGAAATGTCACCTCAATTGTGTGTCCTAATCGATGAAATATTGTAAAATCACTTTGACAAGAATTGCGAAAAGAGACGTCGACCTGAGAGCGCCATGTTGGTTTACATTGGCCTCCGGAGACTGGGGTATAGCACAGGACCACCAGACTACCAACAAATCACTCAGCGAGGAAATCGTCCTCCAAAAAAATCAAGATAAATTGGAAAATAGAAATAAACATTCAATTATTGAAGTGCACGTTTCAACCAGATCTTTGTACTTTTTCCGTTGTTGCATTTAGATATTTTTGGGAGCTGAATGGAGCACGGGGTCAGTTGGGGAACCTGTGGATGTAGTGGTAAGGATTGCGGGCGCATGCTTCTCTGCTCGTGAGTTGTTTCACGTCTCACGCGACGTGACACTTTGTTCTCTCACATCATATTTCACACCCAGACTTGGGCCTGGCGGTTCTCTGAAGCTTTCTTGATACAGGTAAAGGATCTACACCTTTTTATTCGACATTTTATGCTATCCGTTTGTGACGGGAGGATTACAAAGTGAGCTTTGTATTCATGCGTGCCACTGGGCAGGTCATCGCATGTTTTGTTTATTCCAGAAAAAAGGCAAGCGCTTAATTTCTAATTATTTTTTTTCCTTCTCTTTCCAACAGGGCATGATCTCCTATTGATCAATCTCTCTTTTACTGGCAGACTTTCTCTCCGATTCAGGTAAATTTTTTTAGTCAGTGTTATTTTCATTGTAATACATCCTGTTTTATTGTTAGCCCGGCCCCTATTGACCAATACCCTTGGCATATTTTGCTAAAAACGCTTTTCAACGATCACGCTCTCTATACCGGGATTACGTATCGCAAATTGCATCCGTTTTGTTTTGACTTTTACACTGCATAGCTGGGATGCATTTTTAATCGACGTGAAAACAATCATGACTTAATTGTTTTCGTTCGTGGCAAATAATGTTGGAAAATTAGCTGAATTTCGACTTGGTTCATTCATTGGGCAGGTGTCAAGTACAAAAGGTAAGCTTATTGTTTATTGGGAAATCACCCAGGGTTTGTTTGTCGTAAAACTTTGCTTGTTGGTTTATAGAAACAGAAACAGTGGTGATATCTAGTCGTGATGTAATAAAATTATTGATAGAAAAGAAGAAGACCGGCAGCATTGAATAATTAATAACAAAATATTCAAACTTCAATTTGTGATAAAAATATATAAGATTTCTTTTTAATAAAAATGCTGTTAAAAGCAAGGTCATGTATGGGGACCTTTACTAAATGTTGAGCTGAATAGACCAGATGTTGTATCCCAAAGAGTTTCAGGTAAATGCATATGAGAAGTCTCGAGGATGGGAAACATGGTATTGTTTTGGCCTGCAGATAGTTTTATGTGCCTTGTGTATACATGATTCTTGTTACGAAATTTAAGTTAGAAGTTAAAGCAAACACCGATTGCTGTTATAGTTTAAAATAAATTTTAGGTCAAAATGATTTCAACATATTTGATTTGAATTAATTCCTTTGAGAAAACTAAAAATCACACTAGTCCAGTTCAAAATGATTTTGATCTAAAATTCAATTTAACCTACAAAATATACATTGCAACTGCACATAGTCTGACGAAGCACAGCGAAAGGGAGAAAAATGTTCAGTGTTCAGATCTTAATAGATGTACACACATTTTAACTAGACATTGTCAAGTCAGAAGGACGATACACATTAAATTTTTTGCTAGCCATTCCTCATCCCTGTATTGGCATACACTTCTGTTTGGATGTATTCTTGTATAAGGTGTTTTGAAGTTCATATATTCAACACCAGTTAATTTAAATGTTCTTTATTTTTCTTTCAGGTTAAATCCACATAGATTACTAGATATATACAAGGGTCAAGAAATCAACTGTCAGCAAAATGTTGCGAGTTCATGCTCCACGTTTCAAGAAAATTATACAGCAGCAGTTTACTGCAAGCAGTGGCATTTGGTCCACATGCCGCTACATTCACGCAGGAAAAAAGTTTGACCAGGGCCACAAACCTGAGCCACGAAGGAGTGAAATCAAGAAGCTCCTGGTTGCAAATCGCGGTGAAATCGCCATCAGAGTTTTTCGAGCCTCTGCTGAAGCTGGAATTAGGACTGTTGCCATTTACTCCGAACAGGATGCCAATCTTATGCACAGGCAGAAAGCTGATGAAGCGTACCTTATCGGCAAGGGAATGCCCCCGGTTGCGGCATATTTAAATATCCCAGAGATCATTAAAATAGCAAAGGTAAGTTAAGCAATGAAGATACCACTCAGATCCACACTTGTACAGTGTGCATTCAGAGTAATTTACCCTGGGGGTTAAAGATGTTCTGTAGTTACACCTGGCATCAGTTATCTCAAATGCACTTTTTATGGCACACACACTAAGACTGGAAGAAAGATATGAGATACAGGGCCCGCGCAGCAAGATTTTGAGTGGGGGGGCTCAAGCGTGAGCCAGATTTTGTTTTTGTTTTGTTTTTTTTTTTGGGAGGGGGGGGGGGGGGGAGCGGAGGCATGCTACCCTGGGAAAATTAGGGTTTTAGTTACTCTCAGATATCGGAAGGTGGATTTAAAATTAACAAACAGTGTGTTAAAGCGCAATGTTTTTACAACTTGAAACAGCAACTGTCCGCAAACAACAATGGTGCCAACGTACCAGGATCTACAAGATATTATTGCAATTTATATGCGCTGGCCTTCAAGCTGGCATTATTTAGATCTGATGAGTCCCAAAAAGGACGGAATGGCTGTTCGTGATTGTAACCCTACTTTATCGTTCTGGTCGTGTTGGTGTCTTGCAAAGTTACTTTTTCACATAGTACTTATCGGCCTTGCTATATTATTGTAATGCTTTTACAGTATAAGCATACTAAACATTTAGAACCACACCTGTAGATTTACTATCAAATCCTGCTTAAAACAGACAATATAATTTACTCCAAATCAGTACTACTGCATTAGCGTTTACAAACCAGGAATCTGACGATCTTTGCTATACTTCAGCTTAACGTTGTAAACGGTATTTCTCTTCTGTTATTCCTATAATCTGCAAATTCGTTAGTGATGTCAAAAACCATTCTTCACGACTGTTTATCATTGTCAAGGTACTAAATCTCTCTTGCATCATTGTTGGCAAAATGTTTATTCTTCGGGGCTAGTGGAAACTGAATGATCATTCACCAGATGCACTCGATACGTGATTAACCAATATGGAACTCAAAAACAAAATTTATCGCCAGCTTCTAAAAAGGTATTCAAATGAAATAATACTTTTAGTAATTGTTCGTTCAGTGATAATAATTTTTTTCCTTTATTTCTTTCTTTACTTGCTTTAAGTTCTTCTTATTTTTTCCTTTTACTGTAAAAAAGTGGGGGGGCTAAAGCCCCCCCCAGCCCCTCCCTCTGCGCGGGCCCTGAGATACTGTCAGTATTGAAACAAAAATGTAATCAATTTATGCAAATTTATAACTTTGTTATTGGGAGAAACCGTTTGACTGGATATGATTCTTACCCAAAAAGACAACACAGTGTCCCTGGGCAATGCTCGAATCCAGGGGCATAGCTAGGGGATCCTGGGGTGCCTGTGACCCCCCTCCCCAGCCCCCTCCTTAGTGAGATGATTTTTTAAGTAAACAACATACAAACCTTATCATTCAGGTGGGGAGAAAACCACGAATCCAAAGAATCAACATGCCATAAATCTTTTCTAGTGCTAGATAGTTACATACTCCATTTTCAGGACCAAACATCTACATGGGTGTGACATAGTGTGACCCCTCCTTTGGAAAATCCTGGCTACACCCCTGGAATCCACACCATCACTTAGTACATGTAAAGTTAGGCCCATGGCATCATTTACATTTAAGAAACAATTTACAGCTTTAGTGGCATTGATGATTTAATATCAATGTTACCTTTTAACGTATTTAGGAAACAGGAGCTGATGCCATTCATCCAGGCTACGGATTCCTCTCTGAAAGAGCTAACTTTGCCGAGGCTTGTGTCAAGAATGGTCTCATTTTCATTGGTCCATCCCCAGCAATAGTTAGAATGATGGGCGACAAAGTAGAAGCACGGAGAGTAGCAGTAGAGGCCGGTGTTCCTGTGGTTCCTGGCACAGAGAATCCAATCAGAACGCCTGGAGAGGCCAGAGCCTTCTGTGAGGAGCATGGCCTGCCAGTCATCACTAAAGCAGCATACGGAGGAGGAGGACGTGGCATGAGAGTGATCCACAGGATGGAAGATGTTGAAGAGTTCTTCAATTTAGCCAGCAATGAAGCATATGCTGCCTTTGGTGACGGATCAATGTTTATTGAAAAGTTTGTTGGTGAGTGTTATGAATAATGGTCAGATAATTTTGCACGACCAGGGTACAAAGAGATTAAATTTTTCAGCTGAGGGCTCCTCTTTCGGCAAGTTGGAGACATTGTGTGCTAGTCTGAAGGATTCTCTCAGTGGTCTTACTTCAGCTGCCAACTAAAGATCCAAAAATTAGTTAAATTGCCCTTCGGACAGTAAGTGGAGAAAATCCACCAGCTAGCCTAAAAGGAAAATCAACTACATGTAGCCCAAGGCTTCAGTTAAAAAAGGTCACTATCACTATCACCAGAAACCCAGAAGTGTTGAAACGTGTAACTCCCTATGATTCGTATAATTTTGTACAAAGCGTTTGCACATTCGTTTTCATTAAGTACCATATTTGGAAAATCCCGAGAAAAAAATCAACAAATCAAAATTGCAATATTTGGATTAAATTCACAGCATGTGCTAGCTCACGCTAAATGGCGTAATCTTGTTTTTGAACAAGCCCAGTTGAATACAGTTAAATTTGGCTAGTAAATTCTTCCGTTTCATTGTCATTTATGCATCAGTCAATTGAAACCCCAGCCCCCCGACCCCCGGGACTTGGCGGGGATTTAACGCGCCCAAAGCCGGGATTTAACACACTTTTAACGGCGCGTTGGCCCCGATGGGCGGTGGATTTAACAAATTGTCAGTAGACTGGAGCCATGGAGCGGTGATTTAACAGAACTTTAACATCAAAAATAAAAGTGGACTTCTGCATCTAATAAAAGTAAAATCGGCATATTGAAGGCCAGCTTTCGCTGCACATGGAAATTGCAGCTTAAGCGGCTGGGGCTTTTAATGATAGAGCCGAAAACAGGTGAATTTCAAATAGATCAACGATATCGATTTAATTTACAGTCGACTTCCGATAACTCGAACCCTCGCTAACTCGAACCTTGCGCTAACTCGAATGAAAATCGATTTCCCCTGGATTTCCGTCATACATTTTCTGTAATTTTACCCTCGGCAACTCGAACGTCCCGCTAACTCGAACCAATTTTTTATCATTTTTTACAGATGTTTTTTAATAATAAAGTTTGTCATCCATTCGTTCATTCATTTATTCACTCGACTGTATTTCTCCATTTGGTTCGGATGGCCCCGCTATGCGGGGCTTTTAACAGACGTCTTGGCCCCGGGGGTGGGGAAAGAAGCCATTTTTTAACACTTGGTAAGTGTTAAATTCCCCGCTAAGTCCCGGGGGTCGGGGGGCCGGGGTTTCAATTGACTGATGCATTAGCAGTCTTGAGAGGTTTACTTCGATACACTTAATGAATTTCTTTAGTTTCTGTATTAAATTTATGGCATTTAGGTCGAAATTCTAGTAACTTACCGCAAAACCAAAAATGTTGTTGCGTGTGTCTTTATGTGGATAAAGTATTCGCGTACAAACTCTTCGTGTTTCCAAATATGGTACTTGGCAAAACTGAATATTCAAACGCTGTGAGCGCATGTTACACGTTTCAACCCCTTATAAGTTTCTGCTATCACTATAAAATGTTCTGATTGGTTACCTTTGTTCCAAGTGGACCAGTTCAGGTAGTTAACCTAGTAAATGGCCTTGCTCACCAATGGTTCCCGTAGCTCAGCGGGAAGAGCACCTGACCAGTGTTTGGAAGGTCATGGGTTGATTCCTGTCAGGGTCTCAGATTTTTTCTTTGTCCCATGTTTGCAGCATCTTTCACATTAGAATGCTCCCAGTTGTTCAGAAATTAAGTAAAGATAAGTTCCATTTATCCGTGGGACACTGCAACCAAATGTACACTTACCCTTGTTACCTTTTACACTTCAGAAAAACCAAGACATATTGAGGTACAAGTGATGGGCGATGTTTACAAGAATGTGGTGCACCTTTATGAAAGGGACTGCTCTGTCCAGCGACGTCACCAGAAGATCCTTGAGATTGCGCCAGCTCCAGACTTAGATCCTGAAATCAGAGACAAAATGACAAGGGATGCCATTTCCCTGTGCAAGGCAGTGGGTTATGAGAATGCTGGGACAGTGGAGTTCCTGTTAGATCCACAAGGAAATCATTACTTTATGGAAGTTAATGCACGTCTACAAGTGGAACACACTGTCACAGAAGAGATAACAGGGTGAGTTTAATTAATACATTGGATGAGTATAAAATAAAGTTCTGTTGTCACTGGAAGTTCTTTTGGAACTGGGTGTTCAAGATGGGATTATAAAGCGTAACACTGTTAGTAGTAATTCACTGTAATTTAGGATTAATGTCAACTATGAACTTAGTTAAATAGGCTTGGTAGTCATTATTAATTTTTCTATTATTTTTTTTTTCATGTGATATTATTTTGAAGCTTAAAACAATGTCTGACAGTAACAGTGATGTTTTAAATGCCTTCTATGACTGATCATGAAATAAATTTTAACCCATTGACGCCTGGAGGTTTTTAGCGGGCACCCACCCCTAAATACCTGGCTCTTTTACGGCATTCAATGCAAGCGTATGAGTGGAAAAAATAAACCATATGCGCAGTAAATCCAGACAAATAATTAGTTTCTGAAGTAAACTTTTATTCCAACTAGACATGTTGAAAGACTAATTTATGAACTGAAGAGTTTATCAGCCTTGATAAATTGATCACAAACCAAACTTCAAGACAGCGACAAAATTTTATTCACCTCCGCGCGTGATTTTAGGACCTCGCAAAAACACACAGACTTTGAACAAAATCTAAAAAATATCGTAAAATACTCTGGAAAAAGGTAGGTTTTCATTCTGTACAAGTGACACTGCCATTTATTCAATAGTACAAAGGTATTTTCTTGTTGCAGAAAAGCGGTAATTCGAGATGACAAAAATATTTACATATCACGGCGGCGTGAAACAGGAAAAATCGCTGACAAAACTACAGAATTATTTCCACTAAATGAACACTGTCTACGCTTTCCTTTACTTTTAATCTTAATAAACATATTCCTTTGTATTTTCTGAAGCACTGTAGTAATTTTCTAAAGCTATAAACACAACTCAAAACAAAGCGCTTAAATAAACAACTGAAGCAAGTCTCGGTAAAAAGATCCGTATCAGATAACACGGCGGGGCTAAAGTACAGGTCACAGGTCACAGGTTACAGGTCACAGGTCACAGGTTGCAGGTCACAGGTCACAGGTTACAGGTCACAGGTCACAGGTCACAGGTCAAAAAAATAACATTTGAAGGGTATGCTCTGAAGCCCAAAATGATAAACAAAACTTGTCAGTTACGGCTAGCTTTTACCCCTGTTTGCTTGCGGTTAGCTTTTACTCTGGTTTGCTTGCGGTTAGCTTTCACTCTGGTTTGATTGTGGTTAGCTTTCACTTTGGTTTGCTTGCGGTTAGCTTTTAGTTGCTGGTTAGGGCAGTACTCTATATATTTGTCTTTTGTTTCGTTTATAGAGTACTGCCCTAACCAGCAACTAAAAGCTAACCGCAAGCAAACCAAAGTGCTTGCGGTTAGCTTTTAGTTGCTGGTTAGGGCAGTACTCTATATATTTGTCTTTTGTTTCGTTTATAGAGTACTGCCCTAACCAGCAACTAAAAGCTAACCGCAAGCAAACCAAAGTGAAAGCTAACCACAAGCAAACCAGAGTGAAAGCTAACCGCAAGCAAACCAGAGTAAAAGCTAACCGCAAGCAAACAGGGATAAAAGCTAGCCGTAACTGACAAGTTTTGTTTATCATTTTGGGCTTCAGAGCATACCCTTCAAATGTTATTTTTTTGACCTGTGACCTGTGACCTGTGACCTGTAACCTGTGACCTGTGACCTGTAACCTGTGACCTGTGACCTGTAACCTGTGACCTGTGACCTGTACTTTAGCCCCGCCGTCAGATAACAACACGTGCTTGTCAAATCTGTTCGCTTCAAAAGCCCAAAATTCCGAACTAAAGATTGATAAATGAAAGAAACTTGAAAGAAACTTTATTTTGAATTAAATTTTATTAAGGATAAAGCAAAGAAATGTATTCAAAAGTGTTAAAACATCAAAAAAATGTGAAGCCGTGTAATCGTGCATCAAGAATTAATTTTTCACATGTTCAAGCTAAAGCGAAAGTTTTAATTTTAGCCGACGGCTTTTGCAGTCAGTTGTTCACCCAATGACTTTACCGATTCTTCTAAAAATTCCATCCATATTCGAAGCACTACTGTACATTACCATTTTTGTTTTCAAAAGTCTTGAGAAGCCGGGTTAAGTTCGTGTGTTGGTCCATGATTTGTATTCAAAACACATTTCGAAGCGCCATGACACCGTGTCTTCGCGGCCGTGGAAGGAAGATGAATCCGTCCTCAACGAGGTTTAAGCACTCTGTACTCGATGATTTTCCATTTTAGAGCCACTTAAAAATTGGTCGGTGTTTCTTCTTTTCATTTTTAGCCCCAAAGAGGGAATTCTCTGTGTTCCGAACGAAAAACAAGGCCTTGAAAGTTTGTAAACAACAGCGGTGATGCGCCATAATCTTCTTCTACATTTTGAACGCACGAGTCAAGACGAAAAACCTTCTCTCTAGGACCCCTAAAGTTCTCTAAAAATATGCGCAGAAAACAGATTCTGATTGGTTTATTTGCCCTTGTTATCTATAGAACAATAGGAGAACCAAAAAGTCTCCAGGGAGGGAGGGAATGGGCATTTGTCACCATGTGCTTTTTTCGGGCGGTTACGGGCGGCACAGGCAGGGGAGTGGGGGGTGTATGAAAGAGTACTTTAGTAGGGGCAACCTGACATAAAGCTGCGGAATATACTGCAATGGAGTAATGTCCCAGTGAAGCGGGAGTAGCAATACTCCTAGCCCTTTCATTCTATAAAAATCTGAGCTGCGCTGTAATTACTGAGTGCTTTGAGCCACTTGGGCTAAATATTCTTTACAATCATTGTTGACTTGCAGTGTTGACCTGGTGAGAGCACAAATTGGTGTCGCTGAGGGGAAGTCCTTGGAAGAAATAGGACTGCGTCAAGAGGATATCAGAGTTACTGGATCAGCTCTTCAAGCTCGTATTACAACAGAAGACCCAGCTAATGACTTCACACCAGATACAGGCAGGATCGAGGTAACTGGAAAAATATGTAAATTTTTCATGATTAAACTAATGTCAAGGCAGTTACATAAAAAATGTAGTTAATAACGACTGGTCCCCTCAGTGTTTGAGCCCTGGCCAGGGGTCTCTTTAATCTCACAGTGTCTCTGTCCACCCAGGTGTATAAATGGGTACTGGCAAATTTACTGGTGGGGGGAACCCTGCGATGGACTAGCATCCCATCCAGGGGGGTGGGGGGGGGGGGGGGAGTAGAAATACTACTAGTTGCTTCATGTCTAATGAAATCGGGATAAGCTCCGGCCTGATTGGCCACTAGGCTAAAACACAGACTTTACCTATAAAATGAATGCTAGGACTGGGAAAAAACTTTTCCTTCCTTTTCCACTGATCATAAAATATTCAGAAATAATATTAAATCGATAAACCAAATGTTTTGTCTAAGGGCTTAAAACATTATGCCTTCTTTCAGTTATTTTGCTGTGAACAAAAACTGACATTGGATCAAACTTTTCCCAATCTACTACAATCGCATGCTAAGTTTTGTTATTTTCACGATGTAGGTTTTCCGCACTGGTGAAGGAATGGGAATTCGTCTGGATGGAAACTCCATGTTCCCTGGTGCAGTGGTTTCTCCCCACTACGATTCACTGTTGACTAAAGTAATCAGTCACGGTGCGAATCACAGAGATGCCGCAACCAAGCTTCTCAGGGCACTGCGTGAGTTCAGAATACGAGGTGTCAAGGTATGAAGTGCTTTCCAACTGACTTTGTGCTTTCAGTATGCAAAAGATTACTGTCTTCAAAATGGTCCACATGAACATTTTATGAGGGAAATGTCAGCAAAAATCAATCAATTTGCGGCAATGCGGCTTAAAAAACAGAACTCGCTCTTCTTTTGCATACAGAGAGCCCTTAGTAACTGAAGAACAGTATCGGTATCGGTTTCACCCACAGACCAGCTTGCGTAAAGCCTTCTTCTATTTCTTCACGCGGAGGGAAATATTTTCATTTGATTCGCCTGTTGAGAATATTTTATAATTAGACCTGTAGCTCCAAGGGCTACGGGTCAATAGCCCATGAGGCGAAGCCGAATTGGCTATTGACCTGTGGCACTTGAGGGCAAAGGGTCTAAATTGTTTTAGTATCACCCAACTGGTCGGACCGAAAAAGCAATAATAAAGTTAGCAAATGCAAGTTGAAGAAAGATTTATTTGGGAATAAAACGAAAGAAAGCGTCACGAATTTCGCTACTCGATGACTATTACTAATAGTCCTCTAGTAGCGTAGCCAATCAAAATGCACTTCGAACTATAACTTCGAAATATAACTATTCCTTGTCTAACGAATGCCATTTTTTATAACTATTGGCTAATTATAATTTTTGTTCAGTGGTACACAAAATCAGCCGGCGAGTATTCTCGTTGGTTATGTCAGTTGTTTAGTCAAAATAATTGTCGTCTTGACCTTGTGCCATTTCTCGGAACACCACAAGATTCAAGATTTTAACTATCGAAGGACGGATCTTTCATGACAATCTATGTAAAGTTTGGTTATTAAGTGATTTTGTCCTCCTAAGAAATTACTTTCAATATGGTACGCAAAAAGAGTTATAAAATTACGCCAGCTTTCAAATGCGTGACCAAACGTCATTTGCTGTATTCGTGATTAAAATAACTTCAATTCGAGCTTTCAGCATTATCTAAGCATAAAACAGCAGAAATATGCCCACCTTTGCTCCGTAATGGTATCTTGACTGTTGCAAAAGTGTTTTTTTCTTACATATTTGTAGCTACGTGCTCACCAGTGCATGTACTTCCTGATCCGAATTTGAAGTTGAAAATCAAAGCGGTTCCTGCATGTACGAAGTTCCTGTGGATGTAAATCTTCAGTTTGTACCACTTTGGTTGTTCGATGTAATTGTTTAGCCAGTCAATAATCCACCTTCGAGCTTGGTTTTTTCGATAGTTCCTCCATCAGAAAACGGTGCGTAGAGAACGTTGCTAATGGAGACAAGCGCCTGTGGCAATATTTTTTGTTCGTGGGGAACTACTGCTAAACAGGCAAAAAGACAAACAATTCTGACACAGTAGAGGAGCAGCGACAGCACACGTATCACTTTTCTTCCGGCACCCGTGGCCTCGCCGCTCGCGCTCGCTTGTTTTCGCGTTTGTCCCCTGCACAGACCTTGAAGCAAAAGAGAGATTGCTCGCAGTCCAGCGAATAACATGTACAAACTATTTAGCAATGAGAACCTTTCAAACGAACCAGGCTCGGAGGTGTGATATATTGACTGTCGCTTTAGTCTGGCTACAAGTGGCACAAATACATGCATTGCATTACTGTTCTTAAGGCTATTCACCTGCAAAAGGAGACCGAATTTGATTTGCTAAGCCTTGTTGCAGAAATTCGATTTTTTTTAGTTTTGTGGACATCTGCACTTATGTAGCTCACGAGAAACATGTAATCAACCTTCGATGCGATGCGCAAAACAATCCTTCCATAAGTGAAACTATACCGAAGATCAGCACTCATGTCCAATACACCCGCACTGTAACGATCCGTTAAAAGCAAATTCAGTTCGTTCGATCCGTACGGATCGTTGAAGACCCTTGCGGTCCGTAGAGAAGAGTTTCAGTTCGTCCGATTGGTACGGATCGTTAAGGGCCCTTGCGGTCTGTAGAGTAGAATTTACGGATCGTATGTTGCATCTCATTAAATCAAAGAGGCCATGTGTGTTACGGATCGTTCGATTCGCAATTCGTGCATCTCATTAAATCAAATCAAAGAGGCCATGTGAGTTAACGGATCGTTCGATTCGCAGTTCGTGCATCTCATTAAATGAACAATCCTTGCTCGAAAGGGAATATTGATCGTAGCAAGAGTGCGCTAGTAGAACAGACAAGATATAAGTGTATATTCTTCGTTCTAAACGTGGAAAACACCAGAAATGCTTTCTATAAACGCGCACGATTCGTAATCCTTACACGAAAGGGAATATTGATCGTAGCAAGAGTGCGGTAGTAGAACAGACAAGATGCAAGTGTATATTCTTCGTTCTAAACGTGGAAAACACCAGAAATGCTTTCCATAAAACGCGCGCGGTTCGTAATCCTTGCACGAAACAGCCACGAAAGGGAATATTGATCGCAGCAAGAGTGCGCTAGCAGAACAGACAAGATATAAGTGTACATTCTTCGTTCTAAACGTGGAAAACACCAGAAATGCTTTCTATAAAACGCGCACGATTCGTAATCCTTGCACGAAAGGGAATATTGATCGTAGCAAGAGTGCGGTAGTAGAACAGACAAGATGCAAGTGTATATTCTTCGTTCTAAACGTGGAAAACACCAGAAATGCTTTCTATAAAACGCGCGCGGTTCGTAATCCTTGCACGAAAGGGAATATTGATCGCAGCAAGAGTGCGCTCGCAGAACAGACAAGATATAAGTGTACATTCTTCGTTCTAAACGTGGAAAACACCAGAAATGCTTTCTATAAAACGCGCACGGTTCGTAATCCTTGCACGAAAGGGAATATTGATCGTAGCAAGAGTGCGCTAGTAGAACAGACAAGAGGCAACTGTATATTCTTCGTTCTAAACGTGGAAAACACCAGAAATGCTTTCTATAAAACGCCCGTGGCTTGAAATTCTGGTTCGCAATTCTTCTTCGAAAGGAAATATTTGTCGTAGCAAGTGCGCTAGTAGACAACATTTAAGTGTATATTCTTTGTTGTAAATGTGGGAAAACACCAAAATTGTTTTCCTATAAAACGCGTGTGAGCAGTCTCTCTTTTGCTGCGAAAAACAACGAACGGTAAGTGGCAAAGCCGCGATCGCGGCTTCGCCGCCCTCTCATCCCGGCCTCGCCGCTTACCGTTCGTCGATTTTCGTAGCAAAAGTGCGCCAGTAGAAACAGACAAGATATATATAATAAAATCTTATTTTATTTAAAGGATGAACTTTACTGTTATGATTGCATGTCTGTATTAATTTTGTCACTATAAAGATGTAATAAACATATGCAGAAGACCGTTTCTTCAAAAATGTGGTCTCCTTTCTAGGGTCGAGGATTTTAAAAATGAACATTTAAAATTACTGCTTGTTGCTATTATCTTCCTTAGTGGTGTGACATGCTCTCGTAATTCTACCCCAAAAGCCTGTTTATTTATTTTATAACTGTTTCTAATTGTTTTATAGAGGTTATATGATAATTCTAATAACTGGTTCGCTAAAAATTACTTTCAGTGGCAGATCCAGACCTTCAGCTAAGGAGGGGCCTGCTTGACTATGAATGTTGAATTCTGCGAAGATAATTCAATTGTGGCTCTTAATTCAAAGAAAATGTGCTATTTCCAAAAAGGTAGGGTCTCGAGCCCTTCGGGACCCTCCCCTGGATCTGCCAATGACTTTTATTTATCAGAGGAACTGAACTCTGAAAATGTTTGACACTCCTTTGCAATTGATCATGAGATGCTTCTATATATCTTACAATGGAAAAATTTAAAAATGAACATTCAAAAAGATCCGCCACTGAATAGTATCAGAGGAAACTCTTAAAATGTTTAACACTCCTTTGCAACTGGTCGTGATGTGTTTTTATATATATATCTTACAATGGAAGAATATAAAAATGAACATTCTAAACCATGCACTGTACATGTATCAATGATGTAAAAAGTGAATATTTCAATTGCAAGCTATATATGCTGTGTCGTTGTTGATATTGTGCTGTTGTATAAAATAATCATGCCTACATCAAGAGTCAGGGATTTGAAATTTCTACATGAGGGAGCGTCTAGGGTATAAATTTCTGAAGGAAAGCTTGGAGCTCAATTGTAATTTAGGGGATGGAAATGGGGGGGGGGGGGGGGGGGGGACCAGTATGGAAATTTTGTGGAGCTGCACATTTCCTTAAAATAATGGAGGGTCTTAAAAATTCACTTTGCAAATTACAAAGGATTATTTGATATAGGTACCATTTATTAATAACAATGTGTTTCCAGAAATTATCGATACCATGCCCACAAAGAGATTTTTCTGAGGGACCCCCACCCCCCCTCCTGACATTCCAATTAACATAAATACATTTCCCTACAATTTTTGGCCTTTCAGATCACCTCCATCCCCAGGTTTAAAAGATTGCCTTTCTATTTATATCTTCATTGTGGTTGTCCACATCATATAACACCCGGCGTTACCAATCGATGAAGTTGATGATCGATTAAAATCGATATCAATTGATGGCAATCGATATCAATTAATCGATTCATATTGATAATCGATGACCAATCGATAACAAAGATTTTTGTGACCTTATTGATTGGCATCGATTATTATCGATCGGCATTGATTATTATCAATTGGCATCGATTATTATCGATTGTCATTGATTGCTATTGATTGTCATCGATTGTTATTGATTATCCCAATACAGTTTTTGTACTCTCTAAATTATCTTAAGCCCAGTTTATGATTCAGTGTTCTTTCCAAAATACAAGAAGGAGATTATTTTGCCAGATTCAACAATTTTACAAATTATAAAGATCACATTTATATATTAAGTATCTAATGTTTCTGGATTGTCCTTTCCCTGTCTTGGCATCTCCATCTCCCCTTTCTGGGCCCTTTTGATCCACCACGGTAGCTCCTGTCACACCCGGGTGTCACGGTACTAGCGGATGAACAATAAATTAACAAACAACATACATCAGAAATAAATTCAATGCATAAGTGATTTACTCTCCACAGAGGTTTTTTCCAATTTATTCTTGCTTCTAAACTCAAGTGAAATTGAGTTGCGAAGTGGTGAAACACGAGACATACACGAGGTGGCGAAAACTCACCGCTACGCGACTTGTTTGTCGTCGCTTCGTGGCTCAATTTCACTTGGAACTTCAATCGATGCCAATTGATGAAATTTTTGTGACTATCGATTGGTCATCAATTTGCCGATACCAATCGATATCAGTTAGCTAATTTTATCGATTGATATCAATTTATCGATTGAATTTCTGATCATCCATTTCATCGATTGGTAATGCCATCAATTCATATGCTTTGTTATATACAACAAAACTTTGACAGCCAAGAGAATAACTTCAGTGTTGACATCCTGTAATTAAAATGGAAGAAAATTGGTATTAATTCTTTATTTTGACAATGGTTGGTCTTAACATTTGCCTTTGGATTCAAGGGTTGTCTGCTGTATGCTACAATTTAATTCAAATTTGAATTTGTTTTGTATTGTTAGATTCACATGTTTGGTTGACTTTCACTGGGCTGCCTAATGCTTCCAAAACTCAAATGCATACTTAAATTGACTGATGTTGAATACATCCATTTCAGTTTTATGTGCACATCAGCTATCTTTCAAATCATTTGACATTCACTTTTCCAAAACCTTTTGCCCATGCTGTCTAAATAGGTTAATCACAAAAGTTTTATTTCAGGATCTGTTTCATGGCAGATCTATATGTAAATGATCATGAAAATTAATGTTCCGTTCATTTTATTGATACTGATGGAATTTTCTACTAAAAATAACTTTTTTCTTCACTAATCTTGAAACTTGTTATTCGTTTTCATCTTAGGAATCAGCTAGTGAAGTATTAAAATAGTACCTTCACAGTTGTGTTCACATACTTCATCAGTATCATAAAATGTAATTTAATAACTTATTGGATAGATATTGCAGTTACCTGCAGTTTACTGCTTTTGTGTGGATATTTGCAATTTGCCTTGCACCATCCATCCATGTGGTTCTGAAAGTGGAACTAATCCACCATCATCTCCATTGCTGCCATGCGCTTGGATGTTACCGTGATGGTACTTCGCACTGGATTTTTTGAAAACTTTTTCAAGTGACAAGCATCGTCATAACAAAATGCTTTCTGGAATAGAGGATACATAAATTAATGTGAATAATTGAACTCAGGTTATATATTCAATATGTATTGCAGTGCAACTACAGTTAAAATCCCGATAACTCGAACCCTCAATAACTGGAACCTCCCATTAACTCGAACCTTTTCCAATTCCCCTCCAGGTAATTTTCTTACTAATTTTACCCTCGATAACTCGAACCCCAGATAACTCGAACCTTATTCAATTTCCCTTGAAGGTTCAAGTTATCGGGATTCAACTGTACTATAAGTGGACCCACCCACACAATTTTAAGGTTTACAAGCTTTGAGAGGTCCATGTCTGCCAAACTTGGAAGAATTATATTATTAATTTATTTTTTTCTTCTGTATTATTCAATGTACCAGTAATTTCTGAAATATAAATTGTGTAATGAATTGTTTGTGTTCTTAATTACCTGGGTTCATTTAGCTAAGTTGTCTCGGTGTGTCCCTGAAAATAGTCTTGCTGTTAAAATCTTTGTGGAGGGGAGGGTATCGATATCTTTTGTAGGGCCTGATAATCACTAATAGGAGGAAACTAAATTTGCAAATTTGAAATACTTTGCACTCATTTAAGATAGCAGGTTTACATGGTGTAACATTAAAGGGCATTTGGCATTACTTTTGAGGTAGTATAGTTGTATTGAATTACACTTAATTAATTTGAGTTCTAAACATACCTATGCTCCCAGGGGAGGGGTACTCAGGATTTCAAGTGACAGGGATGATAGAAGGATTTTTTTAGAATTTGAGATTTTCAATTCTGGGATTTTTTTGGGTAGGAAAATTTGGTAAGCATATTTTTGGTGGGCTTGATTTAAGTAGGGATTTTTTGGGGTGTTACTGACCTAGGCAAAGTGCTCTTGGATGTCCCTAGTGTTGTTAAACCAGATGAAGGAAAGATTATTCAGATGATATGATGAATAAACAAACACAAACATTCAATTTCTAATGTTTTTAATGTTTAAAATTTTTTCAGAAATTCGGCATGGGATTTTTTAGGGGTTAATTCTTGGTCCAGGGATTTTCTTGGGTTTGTTGGAAGCGCAAAGGATTTATTGGGTCTTGATTTTTGCTCTCATTCGATCATCCCCGTGTTTACATTTACAAAGTATATTTGTAATCATGGTAACTACCCAGTCATCTTTCTGTCTAATTATCAGTGAATGGAAATAGAACTTCTAAATTTGTTAATGTATGTTTCATATAACATGAAACCTAATTGGGCGTACAGTCAACTCTCTCTAAGACGGACACCGTCGGGACCGGCCATAACTGTCCGTCTTATAGGGAGTCGCCGTAACGTGGCAGCAGTAATTCTGAGATAATAATATACTGAACCTCTTCACAATGAATATGCCTCTGTTCTAAGTTTATATAAAGTTATTTACCTAAACGAAACATACAAACCGGAACAAAAATTAATATTATAAAACTGACTCTTTTGTCTACAGTATTACACATACAGGGGGTTTACTGACTCTTTACTGTACTCTGAACAATGAAGCAGTCATCTTGCTATAAACTAAAACATGTCTCTCACCTCAGTGTTTAAGCAAATATGCATTGTCAATTTGTATTTGAAGGGAACTTCCTAGCTGTGAAGTGGCTAAGCTGGTGACCACATTGCGAAATAAATAATCTTATAGTTGAGGACGCTTTGGTTAGAAATCAAGAAAGAAAAACAGACAGCAAGAGGAAGCAGCAAGGAAATTACAGTGGCGAAAGCTGTAGTTCAGCTAAGAAAGCAATCTCAAAATAACTGTTCTAGGTTAACAGTACATTGTACTGTATTCTGTTTTCTTTTCCAAGTAATGTTTTGGATGCAACAATGACTGATTTACATTCTAACTTGCAACCGACTAGATAAGTGCCAGAGCTGCCAATTAAAATTCTGGTATTAAAAAAAGAGTCATGTACCATAAACACCCGCAGATAAGCCGCACCCTGAATTTGGCAACTCAAATTCAGTTGGGCTTCAAACTTCAGAGTTCGCATGTTATTGAAAGGTATTTTAATTAGAGGACGTGTATACTTTCACACCTGTTTGCGCACAATTAATTATGCAAATTGCCATCATGTGTCAAGCCGACGAAGCGTAATTTTTACAACTTTGTGACATTTAACTGATAGAAGAACGGTCATCACAACGAATAGAGTGCACAATCATGATAATTTGCTGTAGAATTAATTGATCTTTGCTCCACATAGCATGTATTTTGTGCAGTAAATAAATTTTATTGTCTTTATTCAATGAATTAATTTCGGGCTACCACCTCAGAGCTTAGGGCTAGTAAAATCGAATAACAGCTTGCCCTTCATCTCACCCTGCAGAGGTGAACACTTTTCCATGTTGAAATTCTTATATCATTATATTGCCTCTGTTGACAATTGCACAAATGGTTAACAGCAAAAATGTGTGCCTGGAGAGTAAGTGAAAAGGCTAAAAGCAAATTATGTGTTATTACTCAATTTGTTGAAATTTACTACTTCCTTTCCAGTTAGACTACTTGGAAAGGAGATTAAACAAAATTTGAAGTAACCTAGTTTCCAAAAAATTAAGTTCTTTAGTGTTTCGAATGTCATCGATTATCATCAACTGTCGGCGATTGTCATCAATTATCATCAATTGTCATTGACTATCATCTTTTGTCATTGATTTCCATATTTTTGGGGAGGTAATAAAGAAATGCTTCAAGACAGAAGAAATAAGGTGACATGGAGCTATATAATTTCATTATAGCAGTTGTTAAAATCGCAGGGCAGGGATCTACATCCAAGCTATCAGCTGCCAGACGAAATTAAGAATGCAGTTTATGCTACTCTGAGCCTGCGTTTGTTTACGCCGCCAGAAGAGGACATGGGATAGGAAAGTGATGTTGCCACTCCTTTTTGCTAAGTAAAATGAAGTATTTTTAAAGAGGGTTGATGTTATAAGTCCTGGGTATAAGAACATATAGTGTTAAACATTATTATTAAACTTATTTCCCGTGCAAAAGCTGTAGCAATAGACCCGAGCAACAGAACACGACTACATGCAGAGCTAACAGGAGTGGTATTGCAGGAATTACTGATAAATGATTGATAGAAGACAATCTACTTGAAAGCAAAAGATAGCCAATGATAATCATTGGCAATCGATGGCAATCAATGACATTTGAGAACTCAAGCTTGTGATTGGCCATCGATTGGCCAATAGCAATCAACAACAATTAACTAATTGACATCGATTGCTATCGATTGCCATCGATTGATCACGCCAGGAAAATAATCATGTTGCCCTTTTGGGACCTCCAAAGGTTTAATCACGAGTCACAAGAGAAACTGGAAATAATATTAACTGATTTATTAAGTTTTCTTATGTTCTTATTCCTCCTTGACAATCACTTGAATGGAATCATAAAAAACAAGGCGGTTCTTCATTACAAACCTCTCACCTATATCCAAAACTGAGTTTCTTATAATTTAAGCTTAATTCGAGAATCAAGATTTTAATTCAAGGTTATTTTTCATAAACAAGATTTCGTGCATATGAAGATGTGCTTCGACATTTTTAATGGTTTTCAGACCAAAATATATTAAATCAAGAAAGGGAATCCAGATAACTTTTCCTCTAATTACTATAAAAACATATGCAAAATTAACCTACCTCAGAATACCGTTAGCCAATGCATTTTGTAAACTTCACGAAAGACTCCGATCACAGCCGCCATATTGTCAGACCCCGCAATGGATTGTCTCCACCGAGTGAACACGAACGATCAGCTCGACGCGCTCGAGTGAGGCACGAACAATAATTTCGTCGAACGACGGAAACCCGAAATGATTTTTCGCAAAGCCCGAAAAAAAGTAGTACTCGTTGATAAAATTCCAACACAAAACCAAAGAATAAACCTATTCCCTTCACTCCTAAAGCTATTAGGAAGGCGAACCGATCTGTACGAAACGAAAGATCCCCGCGAACGACCATCTCCAAAGCGACGAACCGCAAATCGGACGTTATAATCAAAAGGACGACTTTTCAAAGCCGCAATAAAATTCGTTAACTATAAAAATCAACGAAGCGTAAACTCTGCCTTACGGGGCATAAGGAACCTCAACGATACGTACGGATCGAACGGATCGTTACGCCTTCAGCCCCCCTCACTGTAGTAAGAAGCATGCATTTTTTCTAAGTGTCCCTAATGAGATACAATATACGATCCGTAAACTCTACTCTACGGAGCGTAAGACACCTTTACGATCCGTACGGATCGAACGGATCGTTACGCCTTCAGCCCCCCTCACTGTAGTAAGAAGCATGGATTTTTTCTAAGTGTCCCTAATGAGATACAATATACGATCCGTAAACTCTACTCAACGGAGCGTAAGACACCTCAACGATCCGTACGGATCGAACGGATCGTTAGACATTCAGCCCCCCTCACTGTAGTAAGAAGCATGCATTTTTTCTAAGTGTCCCTAATGAGATACAATATACGATTCGTAAACTCTACTCTACGGAGCGTAAGACACCTTTACGATCCGTACGGATCGAACGGATCGTTAGGCCTTCAGCCCCCCTCACTGTAGTAAGAAGCATGGATTTTTTCTAAGTGTCCCTAATGAGATACAATATACGATCCGTAAACTCTACTCAACGGAGCGTAAGACACCTCAACGATCCGTACGGATCGAACGGATCGTTAGACATTCAGCCCCCCTCACTGTAGTAAGAAGCATGCATTTTTTCTAAGTGTCCCTAATGAGATACAATATATGATTCGTAAACTCTACTCTACGGAGCGTAAGACACCTTTACGATCCGTACAGATCGAACGGATCGTTAGGCCTTCAGCCCCCTTCACTGTAGTAAGAAGCATGGATTTTTTCTAAGTGTCCCTAATGAGATACAATATACGATCCGTAAACTCTACTCAACGGAGCGTAAGACACCTCAACGATCCGTACGGATCGAACGGATCGTTAGACATTCAGCCCCCCTCACTGTAGTAAGAAGCATGCATTTTTTCTAAGTGTCCCTGATGAGATACAATATACGATCCGTAAACTCTACTCTACGGAGCGTAAGACATCTTTACGATCCGTACGGATCGAACGGATCGTTAGGCCTTCAGCCCACCTCACTGTAGTAAGAAGCATGGATTTTTTCTAAGTGTCCCTAATGAGATACAATATACGATCCGTAAACTCTACTCAACGGAGCGTAAGACACCTCAACGATCCGTACGGATCGAACGGATCGTTAGACATTCAGCCCCCCTCACTGTAGTAAGAAGCATGCATTTTTTCTAAGTGTCCCTAATGAGATACAATATACGATCCGTAAACTCTACTCTACGGAGCGTAAGACACCTTTACGATCCGTACGGATCGAACGGATCGTTAGGCCTTCAGCCCCCCTCACTGTAGTAAGAAGCATGGATTTTTTCTAAGTGTCCCTAATGAGATACAATATACGATCCGTAAACTCTACTCAACGGAGCATAAGACACCTCAACGATCCGTACGGATCGAACGGATCGTTAGACATTCAGCCCCCCTCACTGTAGTAAGAAGCATGCATTTTTTCTAAGTGTCCCTAATGAGATACAATATACGATTCGTAAACTCTACTCTACGGAGCGTAAGAGTTAGGCACTTGAGCTTGAAAGGCTTTGCACTTTTATTGATACCTCTTTCTTGTACGGACTGTGTGCAACCCATATATCATGACAGTTAAGATAAATTACGTGAAATTACGAGATAACGTAACAGCCATTGTGGAAAGAATTTATAAAGAAAGATTAACAAATCATTTTGTTTGTTTGCAGACCAACATTCCATTCTTAAAGAATGTCCTCCAACAAGAAGATTTCCTCGGAGGGGCTGTCACCACGGATTTCATTCTGCAAAGACCAGAGTTATTCAAAGTAGAGCGAGGCCAAAATCGCGCACAAAAACTGCTTCAATATCTCGGAAATGTGATGGTTAATGGTCCTTGTACACCTTTGGCGACTGGACTGAAACCTTCTAAAGATGCTCCAGAACCCCCTGAGGTTTGTATTTAAGAATAAAAACTTTTTTGCTTGATAAAAAAAGAGTTGGTGTAGTTGTTAACTAGTGAATGGAATCTCGATTTTGGGCGTCACTCTTTCGCGCTTAGATGCAAGCTACGGTAGCTTTTGACGTGTTGGTTCCTTAGAGGTTGGGCAGTACTGTAGAGTTCATTTATTATTTACTGGATAAATGCAAAATTTGAGCTTTCAGAAAGACACCACACTTCGCCTTTGGTCTACAAACGTAATTAATCCACGTGAAATGTCTAAACTTTTCATAAAATGTTGGGAAGTTGACTGAATTTTGTTTCTGGTAGCTGGAACAATAGCTGTGTTGCTAGACTATGTATAGCCCCTCATTTTTCTCCGAGTCAGTTGAGTGGGCGTGAACACACAAGCGCGCGAGAAAACTGTTTTGCGCGAGGAGACCTCACGCGCGAGGGTCAGAAAAAATGATGAACCACTCGTAGTCTGTTGTGTACCGTGGTAGAAGCCATGGTTACAAGTTTATACGATGAAGACAACTTAAACATTTCAGTAACACCTTTCATTCCAGATCCCCAAAGCATCAAATTCGGGCTCGTGTGGTTATCTGAGACCGAGTGGTCTACGTGATGTGTTACTGCAGCAGGGACCTGAAGGTTTTGCCAGCTGTGTCCGGAAGAGCGACAAACTTCTGCTGACCGATACAACATTCAGAGACGCCCATCAGTCGCTGCTGGCCACCCGTGTACGGACACATGACATGCTTAAGGTCGCTCCTTTTGTGTCGCAGTACTTTGCTAATGCGTACAGTCTGGAATGTTGGGGAGGTGAGTTTTTGTAATACCGTTAAGGTAAGACAGATCCGCGTTACTTTGTGATCGATCGTTATACTGTTCTGAACCATTTTCGTTTTACATATAACGATAGCAGTTGTACATGAAGCGTGTTTTGCTAAAATGAGCCTTCATTTTGGACTCTCTTACTTCAAAATAGTCAGATCTTCGGCAATCCTCGGCAATTTTCGGGAAAAATCAGAAAATTTTCAGAAACGTTACTTTATAAACCAAAATCAGGAGCCATAAGCAGGAACGGGGACCGTAGGCGTGGGATCCACAACACCTACAATACAGGATAATTTTGATATTTTTAGAAAAAAATTGTACCGTCCTCGAGACTTTGACGTTATAAAAACGTTCGGATATACGTAAATTTGCGTGACGTCTCGCGTGAACGTTGCCAGAGTTGCGTGATCAGTGCCACGTGAGTCGCGAGTTATTCCGTTTGCCGCGCATTCGATAATGGCCCCTGCCAAAATGTAATAAATATCCCTTTGAGATATTGGCTTGTGTTTCCTATAATGATACCAGAAATAATCAGGAAATCGTTTTACTTTCAGGTGCGACATTTGACGTGGCTCTCCGTTTCCTGTACGAGTGTCCGTGGGAGCGATTAGCTCAGCTGCGTGAAGCTGTTCCCAACATTCCATTCCAAATGCTTCTCAGAGGCGCTAACGCTGTCGGCTACACCAGTTACCCTGATAATGTGGTGTTCAAGTTTTGCGAGGTGGCACATAAGAATGGCATGGATATCTTCAGGGTGTTCGACTCTCTGAATTATCTCCCTAACTTACAGGTAAACTAAAATGCATTATTACATGGCCAGAGCTCGTTATGATATAATGCACTGTGTGAATGGCTAAAAGTCAGGGCCGGATGTTCCCATAATGCCCACGGGCATTGAATGGTGTTCTCAACTCTCGTGTATCGTCATTTCACATTCAACAAGAGCGTTGATACCAGTTAAGAGTTTGCTGTGAAACAAAAGCCAGAACTTGATGTTTTTTTTACTCTTCGTTGACACCCTTTCTCGTTTGATCCCTGAGATACCTCAAGGTTGCTATTTTTAGCGAGAACTAAATTTGGCAAATTGAACGAGGTCACGAAAATTCGATGATTATTTAAGTCCTTGCTCACGCCGATCACCAAAATCAGTCTTAAAATTAACGAAATCGTTTCACTTAACTCGTTAACTTTTGGGACAAATAAATATTTAATATTTGTTGTCGATAAAAACAGTAACCTTATAATAGGTACAGTCGAAATATTTCGTCCATCAAAAGTTCTAACCCGGCGCCTTCTCGTTTTATCTCGTTAGCTGGGTATTGATGCCGCTGGCCAAGCTGGTGGAGTTGTCGAAGCAGCAATCTCATACACTGGTGACGTGTCTAATCCTTACAAGACAAAATACAACATTGACTACTACATGAACCTAGCTTCGGAACTGGCAAGAGCTGGCATTCACGTGCTATGTATCAAGGTAAGTCAAGAAACTGTCGTATTCACGTCAGTTTGGCAGTTTTCTTACAAGTTTGGGTTGTATCATGCAACTTGTATCAAAACGATTGCAGCCACGAAACGCAAAATCTTTGGAAGTACATTTTCAAAATAACCTTAAGATCCAAGAAAAGCTAAAAACAAAGTTGATCATGGTCAAAACACTCGAAAGAGGTTATACTAAATCGGCAAGGAAGAGGAATATTAAGATGGACTGTAATCGATGAACTTTCACAGCGCTTAACTGTCTTACCGTAATGATTCGATTTAGCGCCCTCCTTCCAATAAGCGCCCCCTTCCGAATAAGCGCCCCCCTTCGAATGTGTTTTTGTCAATAAGCGCCCCTATTCCAATAAGCGCCCTCATTCTAATAAACGCCCCCATTCTTATGAGCGCCCCTATGACACTGAAGTCATCGAAGTTGAATAGATAAACTCATGAACATTCACCGTACTATACATGCATATATTTACTGCTAAAATGAACAATTCTTTAAAAAGTAAATGAACTTTCAACAATTTGTTACTGCTACAGTTTCTGTTACTGTTAGTTATTTTAATATTTATTAAAATTTTGTTTTGAACATTTGGTTGTTTCTCAAAAAATTAAATAAGCGCCCTGTCCCGAATAAGCGCCCTGTCTCGAATAAGCGCCCTCCTTTGAGGTGCCAAAAGTAAATAAGCGCCCCGGGCGCTAAATCGAATCATTACGGTAACTCCCGTTTCTGTAGCACGAAGGGTTCGAGCCCTGGCTTGGGTCATAGTGTTGTGTTCTTGGACAAGATACTTTACTCTCACAGTGCCTCTCTCCACCCAGGTGTATAAATGGGTGCCGGCGAATTTACTGCTGGCGGTAGCCCTGCGATGGACTAGCACCCCTTCTAAAGGGGAGAGTAACGTTTGGGCCACTTGAAAGAATAAGACCTTGACTCATCTGCTCTTCATTGCAGGACATGGCTGGTGTGTTGAAACCCAATGCTGCCTCACTGTTGATTGGTTCTCTTAGAGCTCAGTTCCCCAAGCTGCCTATTCACGTGCATACCCATGATACCGCTGGAGCAGGCGTAGCGTCCATGCTGGCCGCTGCGGAGGCTGGGGCCGATGTGGTAGACGTTGCTGTCGACTCGCTGTCCGGTATGACGTCACAGCCCAGCATGGGCGCCATTGTGGCAGCGCTGCAAAACACCGAAAAAGAAACAGGTTTGTAAGAAGAAGAAAAAAAACTTTTTGGTAATGACAGTACGTATAAAAATTCACAAAATACCTAAAAGGACTGTGTCAGGGTTGAGTTAAGTTTATTTTATTAAGTTTTGCCAAATACTTGCTATGAAACTTAACTGATGTTTGCAAAGAAATTACTTTTATCATCTAAACGACAAAACGATACCTTCATTACAACCAAATGTCCCTCCCGGGCGTTATAATTTAAAGTTACAAGCAAATGAGATTTACTTTGAAACCTGTTCAGCCCAACAGTATCTCAAGAACCCATATCGCAACCTGTTTCAATCTTCTTCACTCTTCGCCATCCTTACCTTCTTTTGTATTTGCTGTTATTGAAATGTTCCTTCACTGTTTTAAGCGGCTATTTTTAAATTTCACCAAATTTAATGGCCATTTCCCATGCCTAAATTTGGCTAAAATCCGTGACTCAGCTCCTTTAAAATAATTGGTTAAACGATCAAAGTTTTGAAAAATCACTTCTCTTTTTCGTTCAGGAATTCCAATCGAGCGTGTCCATGAGTACAGCGAGTACTGGGAACTAGCCAGGCAGCTATATGCTCCGTTTGAGAGCACAGTGACAATGAAGACAGGAAATGCTGATGTTTATGAGAACGAGATCCCAGGCGGACAGTATACCAACCTACACTTCCAAGCTCACTCGCTTGGACTTGCTGATCAGTTTGCTGATGTCAAGAAGAAGTATACGATGGCCAATGAACTACTTGGCGATGTAGTCAAGGTTAGAATTTACCCTCCCCTCCCTCCGAGCTCTCCGCGCACTCCGGTGTCTCCCCCACCCGTAACCTTTCTTTCCGCTCTGAACGTCCGCTCTGAACCAAGCTGAAGGCGATATGCAGATGTAAATATCATCACGCTTTCCGTTTTCTCTTGTTTGTGTTTATACTTTCGCTTGTTGTGTTTCATTGATCGAATTCTGCTGAGTGTAAACCGAGATGAAACCAACGCTTCTGTAGACGACAAACCAATGGAAATTCTTTCGTTCCAATACTTTTAACGGCCGACATAACCGCTATCGCTATCAGAGTGAATGCAGCCTTGAATTCTAGTGCGGAGCGGAAAAAAAACTACCTGTGGTAGCTGTGTTTTGTGCTACACTGGAGTTTGCTCCTTTCAAGTTGTGTTCGCGATCAGTTCGAAATTTTCGACGGTGAAGCATTGGATATTGGGTTTGTGTTTGCTTCAAGAGTTTGAACCATTCTTTAGGCCGTAAAGATCAAGTCGTTTAGTGGGGTCCGGGATCAATAAATCTCAAATTTAGCTGCCTAGATTTAGGCTAAACTTGTGTCAAGGAACGGGAAACGGCAGCCGGCTTTCGATTGTCGTGGAAATACGCACACGAACTAACAAAGCCTTTGTTTGTTTGCCAGGTGACACCAACTTCTAAGGTGGTAGGTGACTTGGCGCAGTTTATGGTACAGAACAAGCTGGATGACCGTGATGTAGTTGCGAAAGCTGATGAACTCGACTTCCCTTCCTCTGTGGTAGAATTCATGCAAGGCTATTTAGGACAACCCCACGGCGGCTTCCCAGAGCCGCTTAGAACAAAGGTCAGTAAAGTAAAATGGACTTTAAGGGAGATTCTCTGGAGGAATACAAGATAAGAGTATGTTGGGTAAATGTTTCACCTTTTCCGGTTATTTTATTCATGACCGATTACAGAGCTCTTCAAAAAGTGAAGCCGAAACAAACAGGCGAATACTTTAATTTGGAAGTCAAACAGAAACTGCTGCGGCCAAGATATATTGTTTTTTTTTTTTGTAAGCTGTATAGTTTATGAAAAGTTTCTTGAGCAGATTACAATTGGTTTATGGCTGAACTGGACTTTACACAGAACTCTCTACCACAATTCTACCAGTGTATACTGATGCGAATGCGACAATCTGATTGGTTGAGCTTCTCGTACACTGTCAGTTGTTGATATACAAGTTCGCCCGAGCTCGGAATGTGTTGCTCCTGAGAGCAAACAATTTAATTTTTGCTAGCCGGATGCTGAATTGTGTTTAGTATAACTGAACTTAGGTATTAACTTTTTCAATGTTATTGGCACGCAGTTCACTCAGACCACGTTAAGCATTTACATATGTGTCTATTGCTTAAGTACGAAATCAGTGAGTCTATATTGTTTTCGGTACGAAACCTATCGCAGTATACTTCATGATGAAGGTCATCAGATGTCCTTACTTGTTATTACTATATCTGAACAATTTTTTCACTTCCCTCCGTATGTCTTTCTTTAAAAATGCGTACGCAAGAGGGTTTGCGGCGGCGTTAATCAACAGGAACAGCAAAACAACGTCCACCAAAACCAACGGACAGATTTGGCAGAAAGAGAAGTAGTTTTCAACGCAATAGCAAAGCACAAACGCTAGCACGACAACTCCGACTACCGTGGCCGAAGATGTCTCGGGGCTACGTCGTACCACGCTCGGTTTGGCTTCGGTAGTGTGCCGATTATATCGTAAGTCAGCCAGGAGGGTTGAGATTTCCTTCTTGTGTCTTCGAACAATCGCCAACATGTGGAGAGTCGCTATAGTCAAAAAGACGCCCGGTAAAATTTCAAGCGTGCATTTAATAAGAATATTTACTGCTGCCACGGTGGTCGAAGCAGCGAAATGAACTATCAGAGCTGTGTATAAGATCCACACAACCGCTGGGAAAACCCACGCTGCGATTATCAACTGAACACATCGTTTCGGTGTCATGTAGTTGATGTACTTGAGAGGCAACGCAATGGCGATGTAACGATCTATTGTCATGGCACATAGATTCGCCACTGAGGCGTGCAGGAAGAAACTCAGACAAGCCCGAATAACGTGCTCATGATGCGCTGCACACGAATGCCACCGACTTTTGCACGTGAATAACGTTGGAAGTAAGAACAAGCCGATGCAGAGATCAGCCACGGCGAGCGACATAACAAACCAGTTCGCCGTGGTTCGAAGTCGTCTTCTAGTGGTTATGAGCAAGATCACGATCCCATTTCCTGCCACGGCTATTGTGGTTGGAAACCAGCCGATTATCCAGAACCATTTATGCATGTTGAGTACTACGGTGTTGCCCTTGCTCGTTTTTGGTTGACTTTGCTGAAGATTTGAAATGTTCTCGAGCGACAAAGCGAAATTTCCAGTTATTTGTTTCTTGTGCATACACTGAAACAAGAAGGCGTCGGGAACATTTGCTTTCGCTGAATAACAGCGCAGTATTTCAGTTTCTCTCTTCCCCACGAAGCACTTGTTTTTAAAATTTCTTGAGACTCGACGTTTCCCCGGCCAGTCTTATTAAATAGATTAGACTACTAACACTTTCTTATCGACGTCTTGACTATAAAATAATTTCGGAATATATGTCACTCAATGAAAGATTTGAACATCACCAACCTCTTGAGTTTTAAGCAGCTGTCATTTCAACTTCTGACACTTCTTATTCGTTCCAATTCGCGATCACTTGTTCTTTTTGAACATGGTGTCAATTTGTTTATACAAGCGCGAGAAATTTATTCCAGAACGTGGCCTCACCTGCTTTTAATTGTGTCCGAGCTGGCTTTTTACCCATTAAGAATTCTGCGTTTCGCAGTTAAAAGGTAAACGACGCGATGAAGTTTATTTTTTTACAATGATAATAAAATCGCCAACACCGGATCTATGTAGATATGAGTAGTATCTTCTGATCAAAATTATTATAATTTTCGTCTGGCGTATAATGCAGACGCCAGTAAAGAAATCCTATCAAGCAAAAGAACCTCCCTTATACTTTTTTTGAAATTATATTTTCGAATGGAAAGCGCCCCAGTTTACTGTACTTACAGGTTAATGCAGACGCCAGTAAAGAAATCCTATCAAGCAAAAGAACCTCCCTTATACTTTTTTTGAAATTATATTTTCGAATGGAAAGCGCCCCAGTTTACTGTACTTACAGGTTAATTAAACGAGAATTTACTTTGTCAACATCAATTAAAACAGTTCCCTTCTATGAAAATAGATTAAAATTACTTATTTATTACCCACCGTACCAAATGAATGAATATATTTTTCGTGTTATATATTTCTTCACACATCAAACAGTTTCAAAGCAGTACGACCAGTCTTAATTAATTTGTACAATGTGAAAGTTTACAAATAACACAATGCCCTTAAGGCAAAGCTTAATACTGTGTATTTTAATCATGTTTTCTGTGGTTTTCTTTGTCAGATTTTAAAGGGTCGTCCCACCATCGATGGCAGGCCAGGAGAGTCCTTGGAGCCACTTGACTTTGATGCACTGAAAGCAAAACTTGAAGAGGATTTCGGTGAGACTGAAAACTTTTAGTAACATTTTGCTATGCGTTACGACCTATCCTGACGCTAACTGGATGAACTTCTGTATTCGGCGTTTTTTTTTTTTCACTCGTTCTGTGAATCGAGAGATGAAGCAACCAGGCCCTTCGCAACATGCAACAGAATTCGCCTCGAAATTTGATCAAGTATCTTCATCTCGTTTCCATTTAGTGTAAGAAGTCTGGATTGCTTTTTAACCGAATTTCAAACAGTCACTTTAGTGTGCATTTTGTTGTCGATTTTCCTGTATCTCATGATCAGTTATTCTGTAACGAAGTCAGCTAAAATGCCCCGACTTAACCCCATTAATTGCATAGAATAATATCTACACGTATCCAGTGGAAAGAATGCCAGTCCGTTGAAGGTTGACTCCTCCCAACTCCTCCCCACCCCTCCTCTCCTGCTTTATAGCCTGCGAAAGCTAGCGCAGGGTAACCACAGGCTAGGGAATGGACAGGGAAAAATAAAATTCTTGAAGGACAGGAAAGTGTCGGAAAGTTTTATTTTAAGTTAGGGAAAATTGACGTTCAAAAGAAAAGTCAGGCAAAGTTGAAATTATAACACCTCAGATATGATACCTTTGATGGCTGGAAGAAACATTTCTGGTCATTGTGACCTCAGCGATTTTTTCTCGGAAGCGGAGGCTGGAAGCCGCTACTATATGGCAATTTATTTGGTAAGGGAAATTTATTTCTACCAGGAAAAATTCAGGGTATTTTGAAAACTCATGTCTATGGCAACCATGTAGTTTGTTTTTTTACCAATTCGATGGTCGATTCGAGGACGAGGACGCTTGCCATTCTTAAATCTTAAGTCTTTAATTTCGTTCCCGAGTCGTTAAACTTTCGGCAGAGTATTACGACAAACGCTTACATTGATTGATTGATTGATTGATTGATTGATTGATTGATTGATTGATTGACTGACTGATTGATTGACAGGTGAGAACGCCATCCGAGATGAAGACGTCCTAAGCGCCGCGTTGTACCCCAAAGTGTTCAACGATTACATGGTGTTCCGAGACGAGTTCGGTCCAGTCGATGGCCTGCCCACTAGGCTCTTTTTCACTGGCCCCGAGATCGGCGAGGAGTTTCAAGTGGCTATCGAACCTGGAAAAGTGTTGAACATCAAGATCTTGGCGATCAGCAATTTGCACCCGAACGGACAGAGGGAAGTTTTCTGTGAGATGAACGGACAGTTGAGGACTGTTATGGTTGAAGACAAGTCTGTAACAAAGGTATTTTTTTTACTTGTACTGTTCATTTATTTTTTACGATCGTCCCCTCGAGTTTCATGCATGACCAGTACTGTACGACCCGTGCATGGCACTGCATGAGGTGTACCGTCCAGACCCGTAGGTAAAGTAAATCTGCGTTCGAGCCTAATGGCCCATCAGGCCGAAAAGAACTAAGCCACTAGGAGTATTTCTACGCCTCCCTGGATGGTATGCTTGTCCATCGCAGGGTTACCCAGCATTTAATAATTTACGGGTCGTACAGATGGTAAACTGCATAATTGTCGTGTGAGTCAGATAACCGGTACAGGTTGGGAATCAGTAGTTTACGGACCGTACAGTTGGTAAACCGCCTGCACGGTTTTCAAAACTGTGTAATCAGTTTTTCCAACAACGCGTGCGAATAACTATTTAACTAGCTTATCTCTTTGCGCCCTTAATTCTTCTCCCGCTTGAAAGATGAGTTTCGACCCAAAGAACTCCATATTGATCAGACGTAGTTCTACAGTGACTCGTGTAGTGTCTCTAACTTTCTAGTCCTCGGTTTGAAATTTTCGCGCGGAAAAAAACAGCCAATCAGAAACACTGTACAAATCCTTATGGAGTTACGTTATCAGCGTGGAACGTTCTAGAACGTCGGCAATGCTCAAGAACGTTAGTACATCTTAAGGCTTTGGGTCACTCTCTCACACAGCATGTGTAACAAATCTCCTAAGCGACTCCTTGTCTTCTTAATTCCTCAGAAACTCGTGCGACATCCCAAAGCCGACAAGTCTGTCAAAGGCTCCGTGGGTGCTCCCATGCCGGGTAAAGTTGTCGGCATCCGGGTTAAGGAGAAGGAGGTCGTGAAGAAGGGATCCCCTTTAGTCGTGCTCAGCGCCATGAAGATGGAGACCAATGTCAGCGCTCCGATCGACGGCACTGTCGGCAAGATCTCTGTCAAACTTAACCAGACCTTGGAAGCAGGAGATCTGTTGGTGGAAATCGAACCGCTCAGTTAATTCCATGATGTATCGCTTCTTTTGGGTCAATCGGTGTTGTTCGACTCGTCTTAGGAAAGCTTCGGAAGTTTACGGTGTCAGAATGAGAAGTCGGCACTTTCCAAATCAATAGCATATAGTCTAATACTAGGTTTAGTTGGTTGTATTTATAGAGTAGGGGAGTTTTTGATTGCGTCGATAGAAAGGATTTGTGCGTGTCGGCAACCTTGAAACAATTCTTTCAAATTTATTTCATTAAGGGTAATCTATGAACTTCTTTTTGTTTTTCAATTTAAAGAATGCGAAATTTAATTTATTTTATTAAAATAGATTTACAATTAGATAAGAAGTTCTGGGTTTGACAATAAAATATTATTTAAGCGCGCACACTGTCATGAAATATGAATAAGTCGATTGCAATTTTATTTTGGAACTCTTTACTCTGATAAGAATACAAAGCTGTTAGCTTCGTAGGAGAATATCACTCGCTAAAAGGCAACTGAAGTAGAGTTAAAACGGAAACCTCGGGGCGAAACAGTTCTTAGCTGCGATAGATAAGGAATAATTTATAGGGTTTATATCTAACGATATCCTGGGTAGGAGGAAAATAAGTTTCTACCTTAAAGTTATAGCTGTAGAAATAGCAAGGAACAACTTACTTATAGTACGTATATTACTTTAAGATTCATGTATTTTCTCAATAGGTAAGCATGTTGTAATATTTGTAATGAAACGCAACTGGTTACTTAATAAATGGTATCTTTTACGCTACTCTGATCATTACGTTGTCCCCATCTTTCTGAAATAGTCGCTCGAAACTCCCTCCTACTAGAGTAACAGCATATGGAGCAAGACTCGCAGATTTCCTTCGGAAAAAAATCGTACGCGCGTTGTGTTAAAGTAAACCATCACAAACTATATATCAATAGAAAGGTAAAGAACTGTAGAATTCGAAAAAAAATCCGCTGTTTGGCGGAGCCATTATTGAGAAGAAAGAAGTCCGGTAAACAGGGAACGACTAAGTGTCATTCCGCCGGGTAATCGAGTATCAAACACAACCACTACTGCAAGAGAACTGCACAGTGCTAATCAGCAAGCATCAATCTCTCAAAGTGTGTCAGGCTTTTTCTTTCAGTAGGTTGATATTCCTTGACTGGACACGAATGAGTTTTAAACAGCTTTTGGCGAATAGACATCCCTCGTCCCTGACGATTTGGCCGAACGTAAGTTTGGGTATGGTCACCGACAAAACCAAAACCAAGGGAAGAGCAAGAACCGCACTCGGCCCCAGGCCAGCGCGGTTAATAAACCCAATAAGCCATCTAAACGCGAAAGAACTCAACTATAGTGACATACACAAATTTGATGCTTCGTCACTCTGGTGTCGGTGTTTGGTCGTTCGCATTGCGCGCGTAATTGTGGGATACCACCATCCCGTCACGCTCCGCGCTCCTTGTTTTCCGACTCTTGAGGCTGGCGGTGATGGAGTCGCAATCAGAAGTGCAGCGTGTTATGATCGAGTGAAAATCGAACCGTCGGAGTCATAAGCAGAGTTCCAATTCCGCATAATTTATTACTTCGTCTCTTATGGTCTAGTGAAAACTAGACTGTCGGAGTCACAAGCAAAAAGGAAGAACTCGGACGGCGTGAGACTCCGTCGCTGTGAAAACCAGCCTTTAGGTATAGGACCGTATAGCATACAAATGAAAGAAGATTATAGAAGTTTTAAAGCAAGTGCTCTTTAACCAGTATCAAACACGGTAGTAACACGCAACGAGCCAACCAGAACACAGAGCAGCTGAAAACATGCAAATGCCTTTTGCCTTTTCTTTATTGGTTGAAAGCAGAAATTTGGGGAGTAAACCCTTATTGGTTTCTGTTGAAAGGAAAAAATAAACATGCAACTATTATTTTTTCTTTCCGGATTTGGGACTGTTAATCTATACGAATGGTGTACATTGTTTGAATACTGGCCGATTACTCTAAATGCGACAAATCGGCCATTAGGTTTTTCCCCTATGTAACTCAGCGAAGCGCTGAGAAGTGTTGCGTGACAAATAAAATGAGCGGGGAGTCTGGTACCGAGAATGAAATGGCGGTGCAAGAATGTGATATCGTTGCGTGCTGATGGTGCAATTGTGCAAGCTGAAGATGTTGAATTGATTAGAAGCAGAGAAGTGAAATACTGGCTAGTTTTCAAACAATTTTTACTGCGTTAAAAACCTTTTATCAAATGGGCGACAGAAGAGGTCAGCAACATGGCGCTAGCGCGCGAAACCCGAAAAAGGTGCCGGTAAGCTTCCTTGTTATATAATTTATAGCTTTTATAATTTGGCCCATTTGGAGGAAAGAAAAATCATTTGAAGTCTTCGTTTAGTTTATTTAATGTAGTTTCTGTCGGTGTCTGACATTTGCAGACTGCAGACTACGATTGGTTTTTAGCCGTTTGCAGGGCAAAATATATATAGAGATGCCCCAAACAGCCAAAGAACAGCTGACCGCAAGCAGACTGCAGTGAAAACTAACCGCAAGCAGTCTGCAGTCTGTACTCTGCAAATGTCACACACCGAGTTTCTGTCACGTATGGCACTTGACAACGGAAGTAGAAACTTCGCTGGCAGATCTCATCCTCCCTCGTTGGTGAAAAAATAATAACTGAAGGGTGAAAAGTTTTTGTTTCTCAACCCCCACAAAAGGGACCAGCTTCATTTTGTTCCTCCCTTTCAGAACCCATGACCACTTTCACCTCCACCACCCACACCCCACTGATGAGGCGGGTGCAAAAATAAGAGGGACTGGATAGCAAAGTTTCATAGGGGGAGGTTCCTTAGAAATGGTACCCCTCCCACATACCTACAGTACAAAAATGGAGGACTACATCCCTTTTCACTTTTCAAGTTTTCACTTGAATAACCCCTTTTATTATGGCTGGCCCTGTGATTGGGCGAGATAAGGTAAATGCTGCGTTGTGAATGGCTACCCAAACATTCTAGATGGGGCTATCTTGCCAGTGCCAGCTCGGAATATTCCATGATTTTCCCACAAATTTGCTGCTGTTGTTGTTGCCATATTATAAATCCTGTATTGACCAAGCTTGTTTGGCCAAGATGGCACATAAACATGTAAAAATTGAACTTGACCAATATCCCACCGTCTTGACCCCATGCTTGGTCAATAACCCATATGACATGCTCAGATGAGTCAGCCGTAAGGTGCATCTGTTCAAGATACTTTGAAAGGCCCTACCTGAATGACAATTTTCCCAACCCTGTATACTTCAACTCATGAAGTCCCTACCTTTTTATATACCCTCGCCCTAAAAAAGTTATCATTCCGCTTTTTGTCAGAGCCTACTGGTATAGTCCACTACACATTGTATATAGAAAGTATGTAAACCTCCCCCGAGAGGGTGGAGGGGTAAGACCAGTGTACCTGGTGACTAGTCCAATTTGCAGTCAGGTGCCTGATGTAAACACCTTTATTTTTTGTTATTGCATCACACCATGCCACTGTTATTTTGTGCAATACTATGCGAAGTTACTAATTGCAATACTCTTTTTCCCAAGAAGAACAGTACAGTTATGATAAACCAAAGCATTATGGGATGTTTTTTTTAATTACCTCAGACACACTAGAATTTATAGTTTGATGAGTGGCAGAAATCCACCCTTAGCTAGTTGCTCATTTTTATCTTCAAAAATATAAAGTTGATCATGCTGATTAAGTTAATTAGCTTAATTTGTAATAATTTCTTCCAGAGGAATCACGATATTCAACTGTCCAAAGCTCTTTCTTATATACTACGACATGGTGCAGCTAAGGAGGGACTGCAAATGTTACAAGGTAGGTAAGATCAAAAGAAAAGAGGGGAGGGGAGACTCCAACATGAAAATATAGCTGGCAATGCTCAGAATAAAAAATGTCATGCTGTTTATGTGGTCTAGACTGATCAGGCATGAAAAATGGTAGCCTGCAAGTAGACTTTCTTCGGCGGTCGTTGAGTGACGAAGGAGTTACGATGTCCAAAGCAGGCAGGCCATTGCTTCTTGTTCCTTGCAGGCTCACTTCACCACTTGTGCACCCCCTCTCTCTTCCACCTGGGATGTTGCTACACTTACACAAGTCGTGATTTTATTAAAATTCATAGAAATTTACTGAATGAATATTTTAATGGCAGGATTAACCTTCAGGTAAATTACACACCTAATTTTGTCCTCTTCCCATTTGTAGGGTTTATTTTTGTGGATGATCTTTTAAAGCTACGACAGTTTCAAAGGTATTCAGAGGATGACATCAAAAGAGTAGTAGCTGATAATGATAAGAAAAGGTTTGCTCTGAGAAATGATCCAGAAACAGACAGGCTGCAAGTCAGAGCAAATCAGGGACATACTATGGAGGTGGGTATACTTGTGAATCCCCATGGTACTGATATGACTAGGGCAAGAAAGTTTGTCGTCGGAGAGCCTCTCTCCATTCACAGGTGTTAATTTTAAGTAATGGCCAATTTAATGCTTGGGGCAAATCTGCGAATTGGACTAGCTAGGCATCATTAAAAAAGTTGACACATCAAAATTTCTGCGAGGGATGAATGAACAGCTACTGAAAGTTTCAGCACCAAAGTGTAAATCCCCTTTACAAAATTGAAAGAAAACCTTGAGGGGGGATATCCCCTCCTTTGCGTTGGAGGGCTGACTGACCATAAAAATGTTCTTGCTGTCATACTCATTCACTAGGTAGATGATCTTGATCTTGATCCCATTACAGACCATTCTGAAGCACCCACAGTTGTGCATGGCACTTATCGTGACTGTTGGCAACAAATAAAAACCCAGGTAGGTATGCTGGATATGTTATATTCATTTGATAGCCGACTCAGGTGAATAGTAAGGAATATGCAATGCAGTGAAATCAATTTGTAATCTGGCTATTTTTTTTTTAAAGTGTACATTGACTTTTGCCTTGTGTCATCAGGGCTTGTCAAGAATGAGCAGAAACCACATCCACTTTGCTCCTGGAGAGCCTGGAGAAGAAGGTGTTATCAGTGGTTAGTTTACTTGTGTTTTAAAAATTATATACTGAACTCAGGGTGACATCCACTGCAATCAAAGGGATCTGAAGTGCCACAGCTTACCAGAGGCTGTAGCAATTAAGCATAGAGCACCCATGTATTACTATAGTACTCGCCCAGAATGGGATGCTAGTCCATCACAAGTTACAATCACTTTTTGTTAGATTACCTTATCATTTTAACACATTTAATAATTTTATATTCCTGAGTGAAGAGAAGCACTGTGAGAGCCGAGCTGACCCCATTCAATGTCTGTTATTTGGACTATAAGTGGCCCCTCTTTTTTGCAGTGCAATTCAAGTGTTTTGTTTGTTTGTTTATTTAGTTATATATTTACTTATTTTATTAATATTTACATTTCTATTTATTTATTTTTTTAAACTCAGGAATGAGATCAAGCTGTGAAATTCTGGTGTTTATTAACCTCAAAAAGGCACTAGGTGGTAAGTTAGTTTAAAATTAAAAATATATATGAATTCCCAAGACAAGGCTTTCAATAGACCTGGTACCTGCCGGAGCTGTGGCTGATATTCTGTTGTGAATTGGCAGCTAAAATTCATGCAGCTCTCAAAAAGGTTACTTGTAGATGTTTTCAGCTTCTTATATTGCTCTCCAAAGGGTGCTTCACATACAGTGTGCTTGAAATCTTAATAAAGCCTTGCCAATAGAACATTCTATACTAAACTTGTCAGATAGATTTTACCTCTCTTGTGTGAGGGCTACCTACATGTACAGAGGAATCATGTATTGTTAAATCTGACTGACAACCGACAACTTTGGTTATCTTATTTTATAAAGTGACCATACTAACTTAGGCATTTTTAAATAAAAAAACAAAACAAAACATGACTCATGTGTTTGTGGTCTTGGTTGGTGGAAAGAAGGTGATCAAACATGTAATAATAAACAATAATAAACCGAAGTGGAGGCAAGGTAAATATTCACCACTTTCACTGACACCCAGGTCAATAATTATTGTTTTAGTATATACAGTGACATACCACACATTAAGTTGAATCACTAACGGACCAAAACATTACTTTCGGTACCCAAAGCAACACGCAAAGCCATTTTGTTTCTCTTCAGCTGCTCAGAGGTGAATAGTACTTTGCTAATCACTTCCAAGTTGACCAATCAGCACGCGCGGAAAGCACTATTCACTTGTGTGGTATATACTTATTATAAATGGGGCTAGTCTCGGGAGTCTGCAGAGTAAGAGTCAATCAATTCTGTGGCTTTTGTTTCTTCTCAGATGGCTTCAAGTTTTACAGATCATCCAACAATGTTATTCTTTGTCCTGGAAATGAACAAGGATTTCTCCCACCGGAATATTTTGAAAGAGTTGTACAGACTAGACCCAGTAAGTATATTTAGATATTTCCACATGTACCTGTATTTATGTGGAAAGCGTAATCAACATGTGGCCTCAAAAGCACTCATTTTCTAGATCTCGCCTTACGATGTTAATGCATTTATTATATAATTCAGAAAGTGACAGTAGTGTAGTAGCTCTCTTAAGCTTGTAATTCTATTTGTCCTCTTGTGTAGCTATGCTATTGTTTTTGGGGCATGGGGCATTGTTCCTGTTGTTTGTTTTATTGTTCTCTTGAAGGTTAGCGAGCCATTCATGTGAGACCTTGCGAGAGCTGCTACCTGACCTGTAAGTGGGAGGGTGGAGGTTTTCAACCTCGGCTCCAACACTCCATAGCCTAGCTGTATGCAGTCTGCAACTCAGCAGTTTTATTCTGAGAAGGCTGATGTAGCTGATGACACTTTTTTATTGTTATTTTCAGGGAAAGAATTGCTTTTTCCTGGCACCTGATTTTATTTCCTGAAGTGACAAGAGAAGCCAAATTATTTTTAATTCAATATGCACTATATATTCATCTGTCATACATAAATTATTGAAAAATGAAAGATGTACAGTCTTGTCTACTAAATGTCTAAAAAAGAACTTACAACTGTTACAATAAATACAAGTATTTATACATGTACTGTATCATAAAAATTGTAAATTTATTATGGTAAACCATTTAAGTACATGTTTAAGGTTTCTCAAACTCCCTCTTATACATGATTAAATGGGCATCTCTAGCATACACTGTGGCTCCAGTTCCCACTAGACTTGTCTAGTACAAACTGGCATAACACTAGCCACTGACCATGAGCTTCTTTCTATTCTGTTGCAAGCATCTTTAGGTAGACACTGCTTGAGTGTAATTCACTTTGATGGGATTTTGCCGACATATTTGCTAAAACATGTATAATATCCTCATAGTTAAAATCATGGGGAAAATGATCTAGAAATGTTCACATAATTATGATGAAAGAACGTTAAATACTTTGTAGCACAAAATGTACAACAAAATTAAAAGAACAGTCAGTTCAGTTTGACTAAGTTGCCAGGGCAGTAGCTGGTATCCCTGTGTCAGCAAAGTTTTGTTTCCAAAGAAACTCTGTTAGATATGAAGTACCATCACCGCAACTCTGTGAACAAGTGTAGACAGCTAATGTTCCCCAGTCTACACTCTCCTCAAGGCTGTCCACTTGTAAGTGGTTAAGCAGCTGTGGCATCACCTAAGAAGCAAAAATTCGAGTAAAATAATACATAAATGAAAATATATACAAATTATTATATACTTAATTGTGGCCATTTCCAAGTTGCCTTTTGCCACAGTTTCAAAAAGAGTCTTTGTGCAAAACCATTCAACTGAAAATGAGTTGGATGGGCAGGTGAAAGACATTTTCATATGGATTGAATGGTTTTGCATGTAGACTCGTTTTGAAACAGAGGCAAAGGGTAACTCAGAAATGGCCAATTGACCACTCCCCCATGTGGGGCTTTCCAGGCCTAATGTGAACAAACACTCAGCTCTAGGCGAATAAGTTAAATGAACATAACATGGTTAAAAATCCCAACTGTCAGGAGGCAGGCCAATTGGCTTTTTACAAATTAAAGGTACAGGGGAGTTGAACTCTGGACAATCAAGAACAACACCAGAACAAGATTTGAACCCATGACCTCCACTCAGATTTTGAGTCCATTGCTCTAACCACAGGGATACACTGCCTCTCTCCTCTGTAAACAAAGAGATGTTAGAATGCCAAAGGCAAAGCAACACTTTGCATGCCAAAAACTACATGACTTTGTATGCTCAAAGTAAACCATAGCTCATCTGCATTTTTTTCAAATGGTCACAGGGACCCAAAACTCATCTCTAGTCCTGCTGGACATTTATGTGGCTCAACCACTTCTATTTTTTGTTTAGTTTACTTTAATAAGTTTGTAACCTGTTTTTGAAAACCTTTTGTTGAATTTGCATGCTATAAACCATTATTATTATTATTATTATTATTATTATTATTATTATTATTATTATTAAATATTTTTTTAAAGAATAATATTTTTTTAAAGTAGATACACATTAATTAATATAATTACCTGAAATTCAAACACCCTGTCAGACCCGCATTCACATTGCGGAATATCTCCATCATTAGGTTTACCTTCATCAGAAACCCACAGGGGCTCACCACTTTGGTGATAGCGCAAAACCTGATATAGTATAAAATGGATTCTTACTCATTATATGTTTATAAGCATAGTTTTGGGTTTGGGGTCTAGTTCAACACAACTCAAAATGTTTTGTGTTTTTTTTTTTTACAATTTTTTCATTTTAAAATTTCTAGTTATGTCAACTTTATATTTTTGTGACATTTTGGTAATGGTATTCATTTGATTATTTCTTGTGTCTGAACAAAAACATGACTGGAAACAACCAATCAGAGACAAGAATGGATCTCTGAAGTGTTGCATTGTTAATTAATTGTTATATTTCTGGCTCAAATCTCAGACATGAGACAAGGGGCAGTTAGTTGGGGCAAAAGGAAGTAAACTGGGCAGAAATCGTTGCGATGAAAGTTTTCAAGAAGAGGCGAAAGAGCCCCTAGGAAATGCCTCTTTCTGCTCACACTCCAAGACGACTTTCAGACAGACCATCAAAATCAAAACATTCCCCAGAAAATTCCTCCACCCCACCCTGTTTACCACCAGCGCCCCTACCCACGGGCATTTTGTACTCTCCCCAGGTTTCGCTCCCATAAAGAAACCAAGATGGCCACCCTTCAAACTCAACAATTGACCTCTGCAATTTCACAGAAAAATAGGGGCCTGTGAACAGTCTAAGTACATATATTGTAAAAGCACTTAACTCGACCCCTTCTAGACTGCAATTTTATATTATGTAACCCAGTACTGTACATGTCACTAAAATACATAATTATGGCCTTATGCCGAACAAGAGTGGGTGGTCTATTAATAAAAAAAATACAGGTAAATATTATGTCTCTATATGGGCTGACTGGGTAACAAACCTGTTTTGGTTCTCTTGCAACTCGCTTCTTGAATTTTCTAAATTGCTTGTCAGCTAGTAAAGCTTCTTTTTCAAGAGTAGCCAGGGATTCGAGTTCTTTGTCACTATCTGCATCACTAATAAGCTCATTCGATTTCACAAACTGTTTGTACTCATCTAATCTTTCCTTTTCACTCTTGTCACAAACAGCACTGTTGTCTGGTTCTGTCTCTATCACTAGCTCGTACTCTGGAAAAAGGACTTTGCTATGATTGTTCTTCTTACTTGTAGTATTTCCTGAGGAATCAACATAATAATTTATTATTATATATACCATTGTAAAGAATCTTCAACCTAACTTGCAGTTACATTTTATTTTGACATTATTGAAGCCACTGACAAACAGAGCATCTGGATACCATTCCCCCCCCCCCCCCCCACCCCTCCCCAATTCATTGTTACCTACAGCACTGTTCATCTCCCTTTGTCCATCAGCAAACTTTCTATTTTGTGGCAGGACCCAAGTCAATATACATGACATGAGGGGGCAGATACAAGGGTACATCAGTAGGGGAGAGGGGGAGGTGAATGTTAAATGCATGGAATGGCCCATTGGAGGTGGGATAGGGGATTGGATCATAAATTAATCAAACCTAACTAACTTTTTTGGCTGTGGGTAAGATCACAGGATAACCTTCATACTACTGATCATCATCTTAGTTACCTTCCAACGGCTGAACTTCACCGCCCTCTGCACGCAATAATTTCGTACACAAGTTTTTGTGTCCGGTCTTCCAATCCACTGTCTGATGTTCACGACAACAATACTGAGCCACGTGACATTTCGAACACTTCTTGTCGCCTTTACATCCGCACACATCACACAAACTCGCCCAAGCTTTGGGTTTAAGCTCCTCAGCCACGGATTCCATCGAAAGCTCGTTGATCTCGTCAAGATCGGGTGGCGGATGGTAGCTGAAGAACTTATTATCGCGCCTTAACTGATTTCTCAGGACGAGGAAGCAATCGCTACGATCTTCGGAGTGGCATTTGCCATCTTTGCAGCAAAATACGAAAATCGTGCGATGGAAGCTTCGATCGTCCGACAACGGCGCATACACTTGCAACAGAACTACCATTGGTTTCTGGCAGATCGTGCAGAGCATGCGGCTTGAATCAGGCAGATCTTGTAAGTTTAACCACGCTGGTTTCCCACCGATTTTACTCGGAAAGAAGGCGCTTGTCATTTGTAGTCTACGGACTGCATCACTGCCGATTTCTTCAGCAAAACCCAATTCTACTTCTTTGGCCGCCATGTTGGTTCACGATGTTTACCGCTGGTAAAATGAGCTACAGGCTCATTTCAATGCTGAAGCTCGTTCCCAGGGTTGCTCTTGTGGAAGAAATGCTGATCATGGCGAACGGTTTGGCGAACAGGGTTTCAAGGGTTATCTCTTTTAGTCGGGCGCATATCTCCCGTGAGTTTGGTCCAGGTTATATGTTCTGCAGATTAGACGTCTCCCACTGCACGCAGGCTAAAAATTTGTCAGTACAGTGGAAGTATCTTGCAACCCTTTCACATCCCACCCAGTTTTCCGAGAGTGCTATCTTACCCCACTAAAGCAATCAGAGCCAAATGTAAGACACTAAAAACTACGTGGCATAATGCGTAGAATAGTTTAAGACGGTTTCTGCTGAACATTCGAGCAATAAAGACAAAAAAAAAGAACTCATAGCATGGTAACAGTTTGGAGACAGTTAATTATCGAAATTTTAGCTCTCAAGCTGACCCCGCGAGAGAAAAATAAATTTCAAGTTCTCCATATTTTAGTGAAAAAGAACGTCAGTTCAAATCAATATAGCCACGCATTTTAAGCATTTTTACGAGCTTTGGCATTAACTTTCCTGAGAATGCATTAGAATTTAACCACGGGATCACTTATAGAAATGAATTACAGTGAAATGTTTCAAAAAGTATAAAATATTGTAACGTTACGTTATCTGAATTTTGTCATTTTAGGCGACTCCTTTAGTTTATTCCAAAGGCGACATATAGCTTAATGGTACTTGGTACTGTCTTGAAAAGCTCTAAATAATGTAAATCATTTACAATAATTCTTCACAACTTTGTTGTTATTTACATTCATTACGACTATTAGTTCTACTATTGTGCTTCGAAATTAGTTAGTGTTTCTGTGAAACAAACGTTGACCTATCAAATGCTATACCGTAAAATTCCAGTTATAAGCCCTGGGTTTTGGGTGGGCTTATAAACGGAGGGGCTTATAAGTGGCCCAAAAAAACGTTTCGAAACGAGCCACGGCAGTGTTGATCGAAATACGTTTTTAAGTTCAAAAGTCATAATAATGCAACATTTAGCCCTGTTCAGTACTGTCATCCAACAGAGGGGGGCTTATATCCGGATGTAATTTTTTGTTTCCGGGGATATGGGGCGATAACCGAAGGGCTTATAACCGGAATTTTACGGTACGCTACAAAGTGCAATGAAGGGGAAAAAAAGACGTAAGAAAGTGTGAAGAGCACATACAGAAAAAAAAAAGGAAACAACGGTATATCAAAAGTACTCGTGTTCTGTCTCCTCTCCACGTTTTCATTTCGGCATGGTAAAAATTAAGATGATAAAATTATAATATACATATGAAAGCGAAAGAATAAGAGATTTTCTTCCTCGATTCTAAACCCACTCAATAGCCCCGTCAATATCCCTGGTTTGCACCCTTGCACCCAGTCTTTCTCCTCTCCTCTCCTCTCCTCTCCTCTCCTCTCCTCTCCTCTCCTCTCCTCTCCTCTCCTCTCCTCTCCTCTCCTCTCCTCTCCTCTCCTCTCCTCTCCTCTCCTCTCCTCTCCTCTCCTCTCCTCTCCTCTTCTCTCCTCTCCTCTCCTCTCCTCTCCTCTCCTCTCCTCTCCTCTCCTCTCCTCTCCTCTCCTCTCCTCTCCTCTCCTCTCCTCTCCTCTCCTCTCCTCTCCTCTCCTCTCCTCTCCTCTCCTCTCCTCTCCCCCCTCTCCTCTCCTCTCCTCTCCTCTCCTCTCCTCTCCTCTCCTCTCCTCTCCTCTCCTCTCCTCTCCTCTCCTCTCCTCTCCTCTCCTCTCCTCTCCTCTCCTCTCCTCTCCTCTCCTCTCCTCTCCTCTTCTCTCCACTCCTCTCCTCTCCTCTCCTCTGATCTCTAACTCCAACACTTTCACTATCTCCTTTTTTTCTTCTCCCCTATCCTTCCTCTCCCCCGTCTTCAGCATCATCGTTTCCACCATCATCATCTTGCTCCTCTTCTTGCTCATTTTCTTCCTCTTCATCCCTTTCTCCGTCTTCCCCTTCCCCTTCCTCCTCCTCTCCTTGTTCCTGATCTTCTTCATCGTTAACCTCCTCCTCATCGTCTCCCTCTCCTCTTTCCTCCTGGTTGGCATCCTCTTCATCTTCTCCTTCTTCTCTTCCCTCGTCACTGGTCGACTCTTCTGCTTCATCTTCGTCGGTGTTTTCATCTTCATCTTCCACATCAGACTCTTCTGTTTCTTCCTTCCCAGTTCGTTTCACGCGTGATCTAGTTGAATTTCCTTTTCTTTTGCTGGACCTTTGTGATCGCTTTTTCCTTTTTGTGCCACGAGGCTTACTGCCTTGCCGCTCAACTTTTCGTAAAGTTGTCCCACCGGCTAAAAAAAGATAAAACATTTTATTATAACATTTTATTATAGAAAAGATCAAGCGTGACGCGGCTAGGTTTATTGCTACCACCCTGGAAGGGATGCTGGACGATCGTGCATTACCACCCCCACCCCACCTCCTCCTGTAACAATTTGCTGTTAACTATATATACCCCTGTGGAGGGTGCAGTGGCCTAATGGTTTATGCGCTTGACTCCAGATCGAGCGGCCTGGATTCTAGCTAGCTCTGACCGAGATCCTTGTATTGCCTTCTTTCACTCCAGGGTAACCCTGCGATGGGCTTCACCGCGGTCAAACGTCTGAGGATGTTTTTGTTTTCTTATTTCGAGAAAAATCATTCACGTTAACGTGGAAGCATCAGTAAGGATATGTGAAATAGCTGCAGAGGATAAATATATTTTCAGTTCTCTCAAACGAGATTCTTTGCTTTTAAAATGCTCTGCACCCGATCAAAATTGCTTTGACGATGGCGCCGACAGTCGGCATTTCGCCGTTTTCAAACGCTTTGAACTTTTTTAGTAAAGTTCCAAAAAATTTAGTAAACCAGGAGAATACTTATTAAGTATCAAACTTTGAACAGTGAAAATGAAAACCTTATGCTTGAAATAGTTTTCTTGTTTTTTACGTTTTACCGCGGTGAAGCGATGGAATAGCATCCCTTTCAAGGGGGAGTAGAAATACTCCTAGTCACTCAATACTCCATTCAGTTATAAATACCTGTGGTGTTTGCAACGGCAGGTTTTTTCACTGAAATCTGCACTTTTCCAATTCCGGGAATACCCTACAACAACAATAGCAGTAGCATTAAACGCTGTGTAACTTTGATCGACCACAAAACGTTCAGAAAAAAGATTGTATGCTTGCATGTGTCATGACAAATTAATAAGTCATTTAATTTCGTCCATGATTGCCATGGAAACCAATGTTGTTTTAAGTTATTGCGCAAAAGTCTACAGAAACCTATTTCGTGATTAATGTCCCTAATAACAGAAAAAAAAATCAAAACTCTGCTATAACTGATGTTATAACCGAATTCGAATCACATGACTCCCTGACGATGTTTTAAAAGGAGTACAGAAAAGAAGTTTATGTTGTTAAACAGCCCTTGATTAAAACATTTAATGCTACCGCAATTTTTTTTTAGTAAATCCGATGTTTGACAGCTTTTTCTGCGTGATTATAAGTGTCGCGGCTTTGAGTGTTGTAGATACAGCTGAGAGAAAACAAACGGTCTACAAAAGCTTTTACAGAGACTTGTCCATGTTGAAGTCTGCGGCAGTAAATTAAACAAAAAGAATTAATCTTCACGGCCAATCCCCGTTTCGGTAAGTTAGGCACTATTTCTTATAGCAAACTGGCCGTTAGTCTAAATGCGGCACTGGCTGAGAAATCCTAAACTACCCTGGTTTGAAAGTTCGTGCACTTCGACTTGCAGTTTAATTAGAAAACCAATCTTGGTAACGCTTTATCGATTATCTAGTATATAAACAAACGTCAGAGCTTTCTTTTTTTTAATTTGCCGATCTTCACGTAGTAAATGGATTACAAATTGTGTCGCCTGCTTTTGTTCCCTTCTTAACTTCTTACTTCGAGCCTTTTCTATCAGATATCCGTAAAAATTTAATAAATAAAACAGAGTGTTTTGTGGTTTTACCAACTGCATTACTAAACCATGATCTCCGCTTCAACTCCGGTTCAACTTGAAGATTTTTTTCTTTTAAAGATAACCTTGATAGACTCGATAGATCATGGGGCCCTTAACTAAATCATTCTAAAAACTTGTTCTTCGTTCACGACGCGACTGTACTAGGTTTACTTTTTTACATGCACTTCGTCATATAGTCAATCCATTGCACTGCTGTGCACGAGGACCATGTAGTCTTTTATTCACCGTTTATTTTTTCCTGCAAATCACCGTTACTTGCTCTCAACGGTTAAAAACTGTTCCGTAAGATTTGACCTTGGTTATAACATACAACAATCAAACCCATTCCAGTAACTTAACTGGTTTGCGTATATTGAACTGCTTCTTAGGTATAACCTCTCAGATTAAGAAATATATTCTCTGTTATTCTGTTACTAGACATTCTCGAGAGTGCTTTGTCTAAGTCTGGACTCCGAGTGTTATACAGTGGTGTGCAAACTGGCTGTTCGCCATAACGGAAACGTTTTTCTGATCTTTACAGTGAAATAAAAAAGGCTTCATTTTCCTTCATACCTTTCTACATGAGAGTCCCGTTGAAGATACACAGCCCATGTTTTGTTGGAAAGGCGTCAACTGAAAATAAATTTCTTTCCAGACACTTCGATCAGAAAAAGGTAAATCAGCACGAGTCCTTATTATTTTTAAATAACTTATTTATTAAATAAATCGAGTTTTCTAAGTGGCTGCTTAAATAAACACTTTGTTACTCCTATTGTTAATGTGTTTAATTGATGTTCAGATTTGAGAAAAATTACCTTGGCAACTAAAAAGATTTGGGCGATTTTTGACAGCGATAAAATTTTGCTTTTATTTTTAAAATCAAAGCACTTCTAAAAGGTTGTGAAAACTAATTATAAGTCGTGGTAAACGGTGGCCATTTATTAATTATTAACTATACAAAAATCTGTTAACAATTACAAATTAAACGACGGAATAATTGTGTATAACTCTGCCTTGATTAGAGACATTTTGTTACCGCATAGCAACGCCAATAGCAACAATGTAGCAAAAGTTGTTTGTAGCTCCTTCCTAGGATTTGACGCCAGATACGGTTTGCTTGAAAAAACAACAGACCGGCTTCGAGAAGTATTAATATCAAATAATTCAATAGATCTAGAACATCATTTAGTCATAATGTTGTGTTATGAATTGTTTCTTTTACTCGAGCTGGTTGATCGATAAAACAAGTCACTGACTGATCTGATATCACTTGATTTTTAAAAAGAGAGGAAATGCTGCCCAGGGTTGGAAACTAAAATTTCGGACCACTCGCCATTTGGGCGAGTAACCTTCAAGTTGCACACTCGCCCAGATAATTTTTCACTCGCCCAGTCTCCTAGCTCCATACAAACACAGAAAGCATTACCCCCCCCCCCCCCCCCCCCCCAAACGCCCACGAACATCAAATATCCAACTTTTTATCCAATTTTTAATCAAGAGAGTTAAATTAAGAGAGTTTACAAGGTTTCCGTTGAGTTTCTCAGTTCATTTTCAAGATATTTCAGCACATATTCTTCGGACATCTCTGGTTCTGACTCATAATCCGATATCATCTCCTCCTCATCTCTGCCTAGCTTTTTCTTCATTTCCCAACGATAGGCGGTCAATTGTCACTTGGATGAAAATGTCTGTGTCCTTGTCTTTTCGTGTTCGCGAGATTCACGGACCGTTATTGACGTGCTGTTATCAGGAGCGGTATTTTCTTGCTAGCGGACACTCCAGGATGAAATCTCCACATTCTAACACTAAGTAAGTTCACGGGAAGCTTTTTTTTTGTATTTTTGCGAACCAGAAATTAATTTGTGACAAAGTGCCAGATTTGTGGGAAATTTCAAAATGTTAAACATCGTAAGCCCTTAGCTGTGGGCAGTAAAAATTATTTCAAAGTGGAAAGTAGAAAGTTACGCTTATTTTGAATAATATATTCTGGAGCTGAAAATCGTACTCGCCAAACCGGGCGAGTGATCGGTGATCTGTACTCGCCCGACAGTTTTGACACTCGCCTGGGCGAGTGGGCGAGCGCTAATGTCCAACCCTGGCTGCCCATATGAACTCTTCGTTAACTCCGTCTTGGACTGAAAAAAAAAAAAAACTAGATCGACACCTAGAAGGAAGAAAGAGGATGAAAAAAGAAAACACGAAAAGAAGCAGCTGCGGAAAACCAAAAAAAGAGCTTGTAATAATAGATAGGAGAAATGGCAAACGATGGTGAATATGACTTTGAGCTGTATGGTGTCCAAAAAGTTCAGAAAACGTTGATTTGGAAACACTTTCCATTTTTACATGTACTTCGCTAACCGATTAAGCTTGCTTGAGAGACTTGTCTTAGTGTAACTGCTTCCGTGGAGCGGCTCAGAGATCGAGCGGTACAGGAGCTCTTATACAAACCAGCTTGACAAGAAGGCAGAAAATGGACAGGAATGATGAAAGTTAATCATCACCTGCAGTGTCATTTTTTCCCATACATTTTTCACAAGAAAACTTAACGTGTGATTTCGTTGAAAATAAGATATCACCCCGCTTCTTTCCATTGAATAACTTAGATATTGCCTCCTCTCCCAGTGTATTGATTTTATACTCTGCACCCCCCTCATAATTATTGCACAGTCCCTTATTCCAACTGCAATTATGCCGTGATTATTACTGCGGGTTCTTTTCTTTTTACCCGATAAAGTACGTGGTAGAAATTAATCAGCGGGTAATAAAATAAACAATCATTGTAATTGGTATATGAGAGGGTTATGCCCTTGGCTGAAAGATTGTCCTAAAAATTCAATAGTTGCCTTCGAAGCTTCGCTTCTTGGCCAACTGTTCATTTTCCGGACAATCTTTCAGCCTCAGGCATTATCCTCCAATATACCAGCTGCCTGAAGGGGTTTATGCAACCTCATTCCCAGGATCTCTCTCTCCCCCAAGGGAGAGAGCCCTGGGAATAAGGTTGGGGTTAGATAAACTGTCCCCAAGAACAAGACTCGCTAGAATCGCTCCTTTATTTATATACATAACAAAGCTACTTTGTCTACAAGATCCACATGTGAACTTCCAAAGACATGATTGTGTTTCTCAGTCTAGCCTGAGCTCTTCTCCCGTGAGCGAGGGGTCTGAATTCCACCCAACAAAAATTCCTTTCTGGTGACGTAGCTCTGTACAGTCATCCATGTAGATTTCAGGTCACCTGTTGCTTGCACAGAAAATTGTATAACCAAGCAATGCTGAAATGTCCGAGAAGTGCATTAAAAAACATAAAATGAATATTATTAATAAATAAAATCAGACAAAAAATGATTTGAAGTAGATGGAAAATTTATCTTGGATTACATGTTGAAAAAAATGAATGCTTTGAATAACCTGTCCTGAACAATAATCTAGTACATACAATGTATGTAATTATGACTTTAATTGTAATACTGTAATAGCCCGCGTATAAGAACCTGAATTTTTTAATTTAGCCTAAATAGGTTCTTATATAAATGGTACTTAAAGCAAATTTAGGCTACCAAGGTTCTTAAAATAGGTTCTTATATTTTCATGTGAATTTTATCTGAATATACTAGAGTAGTAGAGTACAGTACTTGCAAATACTTGGGGGAATTATTTGAATGGCAAACACAATAGACATACAACATGGTACTCAAGCTTGAAAGAAAAAAAGTTATGTCAAGTTACTTTTAAATAGATGATGATCTTAATTCAGCAGTTTCTACCTATACACTTTTACAGCAACCCCACTGATAAGAACCTAACTTAAAATTTTAGCCTAGATAGGTTCTTATGTGGAGGGGGCTTAAAATGGAAATTTTAGCCTAAGAGAGTCGTACAGGGGTATTCTCGTGACCCGTGATTAGCTGATTTTATTTTCCGTGAAACGTGAATTTAATAAATTTATTCTTCATGACCCGTGACCAGAAGATTTTGCGTGACACGTGAAGAGCTTGAATTAATAATCGATATTCGTGATTTCACCACTTTATTGACTTTATTTTGCGTGATTTTGAGACGCGAGACCTCAAATGTGATCTCCGTATAATTATCGTAACGTCAAACACTCTTTGTAGAGTAAGAACAGGATAAAAGGATATGTTTCTTTCAATTTTGATTTCTTCAAACACTATTTGTAGCGTAAGCACAGGATAAAAGAGTACTTATTTTCGTGATTCGGGAAAATGAAATTTCAATATCCGTGATCCGTGATTCGTTATTTTTTCGTCCGTGAATCGTGCCAGAGACCCCCCCTGTATGACCCTCGCCTAACAGGTTCTTAAAACCCAGGTTTTTATATGCGGGCTATTACTGTACTGTAAAATTCTGGTTTTGGGTGGGCTTATAAATGGAGGGGCTTACATCCGGGGGACTTATGAGCGGAATAAAAAAGACGTTTCAAAACGAGCCATTGCAGTGTTGATCGAAATAAGTTTTTAGGTTAAAAAGTCATAACACGGCAAAATTCAGCAGAGAGAAGGGGGGGGGGGGGGCCTTATATCTGTGGAAGTTTATAACAAGATGCATTTTTTTTTCCAGCTAAATGGGGGAGGAGGGGGGGGGGGGGGTTATAACCAGAATTTTACCTATTATTAATATGTACAATATGTACAAAGTCAGCTTTGGTTCCAGGGTGGGTAGCTTGTGACAATAACTTATAACTTCATTTTTCAGTTGGTCTTATTATTTACAGTACGGGTAAATCCCTCTGAATTTAATCAAAGCCTCCTCCACCATCAAATCCGCCACCGTCGTCAAATCCACCACCACCATCAAAACCACCACCATCATCAAACCCACCACCGCCTCCATCAAATCCGCCAGCATCACCACCATAGTGTTCATGATATTCAGGACCTCCATAATGGTGGTGCTCATGAAAGTGATCTCCGCCACCATGAAAGTGATCATGATCATGCACATGGATATGCGCCCCATGACCATAACCATAACCATAATGAGGCCCATGCAGGGCATTTGCCATAACTGCGCCAGCTGCCATTCCGACTAAAAGGTCCCCGCCTCTGTCTCTGTCTTGGACCACTACTGTTTGAGGTTGCTGAATGACGCCAGGTTGTCCATATCCCACAGGCTGACCAGGGTAGCGCTGATTGTAGTAACCTGGTGGTGGTCCACGTTGCTGGGGATATCTGGCTTGTTGTGGATAGGATGAAGGATGTTGCACTGAAAACATTATTTAATGGATTAAAAGTTACAAGACTGAGTATTATGAACATTATTCCTTTCAAAGGTTTAGGTTTCTCCAATTTACTTTTCCTCTCCTGGCCGAGAGTGTAACAAATTACATAATTTCACACACACATAAAATGGCTTCAATAAATTGAGAACACTCACCTACAGTTTGTGTTCCTGCATACTGAGGTGTTATGACTGATTGCTGAGTTGTTACCTTGACAAAACAAGCAATGAATAATTAAACTGAATATTTTCACATCATTTTCACAAAGGTATAGCATAAAATTTCAATATAACACCCACCCACCCCTCTTCCCCTGCCAAAAAACAGACCCCCTCCCCCTGCCTCCCAAATTTCGAAAGCAAAAATTCAATAAGCCTTCCCAAATGTTAGCCTGTGGTTTCATTACTCGATAAATACAAGTAACTCTTGAAAATAGATTGAAATAACTTCACTGATAAATAAGCCCCTATGGAGTAGAGTGGCAGAGCTTCTTTTGTACTTGATGTCATTAGAGTATGCTCTATTGACGACGGCAGGAGCTGATTTTGGGTTTCAAATCATCAAGTTTAGAGAGTTTCATCATGCAGTTTTCTAGCTTGTATGCACTTACAATTTCAGATGCAGAATCCCTTCCAAAATATTAATTAGATTTAAACCCCCAAATTTTTTGAAATGTAAATAACAGGCAGGAAGCAGCTCGCAGTTAACATTTCTTTTTAACGTTTATCGATTGGAATCATTTAGAGAAACATTTCTTTTTAACGTTTATCGATTGGAATCATTTAGAGTACATTTCGTATTTTGTAGTAAATCGAAGCTGACGTAATGTTTATTTATTCTTCTTCAATACGTGCCATTGATATATACAAACATAGGCCTAGGATGGTCTTCCTGTTGACGTACTCAAATAGGTGCAAAGGAATGTTCCCATATGTCGGAACAGTGTTCCAGGGATTTCCCAGCAGATAGGAACCAGGCATGCCAGCAACATTAAATGAAAACCAACTTCAAGCACATAGCATAAGAAGAATGAACACACTCACTGATCTTTGCATCCAATATGTCCTCACTACCAAGTAATCACCTTGGCAATTAAATAGGCACAAGAGGAATTGTGCTTTATTTTCATATTTTTATGCATTGCTGCAGTCATAATTACTAGTGAGGACTTGAACATAAGCCTAATGAGTGAGTTCGTTCTTTTTTTGCTTACATCGTTAGTTAGGACAAAAGTGACCATAACATTCAGTCAATCAAGCCCAACATTAACACTAAATTATTTTTAGTTTTCAAATAACATTATAAGTTCAGTGAAAATCAGAAGTTTACAATTTAAGCTCATAGTCAGGAAAAATTGCCTGGTTTGAATTTTCCTTCTTAAACCAAAAACACTTGTAACGCGGACTCTACATTGGTAACTACATATCGACTCGCAAAAAAATAATACGAAGGTTTCTTCGAACGAAGCTGATCAGTTCGGATTTGGCAGGTGATAAGCAGAGAAAATAGATATTTTAAAAGCAACTTACGACTGCTCCCGGCGAAGATGATCCGCAGCCCATGAAAAATTGATTCCTAGAGACAATCCAGCATCGCAGAAATTCACATTTACTTGAAATCCGAAAATATAATTATCGAACACTTCAATCGAGCAGGAGAACTTTTGTTGACAATTGCGCCTGCGTAGGACGTGAGGTTCCATGGTAACGAAATGGTAACGCAAAAAGATTGAGACATTTGCGTGATGAAACATGACGTCGTATTTGCAGGTCCTTTGTTACCAAGTTTAGGTGAAACCGGCACGAAACCGGCACAGGAACATGGAATTAGCCTGCGTCGCAGACAGTCTAAACCGAGGATTATGTGACGCGTCCGGCTGCAACGCAGGCTACATGGAATGTGATAGATGACTTTCAATAACTCGAGGGCAAAAATAAATTCAAAATAATTAATCCACCCCTTACCAGAAAGGGGAGAGTGGGGAGTAGTGTATGAAGTTGGGGGGGGGGGGGGGGGGGGGGGAGAGTAGTGGGGAGGGGAACTTTTTGAAATGTTCATTTGATATTAGGATAAATAGGATAGAGTTGTTGTTGTAGTAGAGCTTTTTTTAAAATAAATGGAATTATTATCCAACACTGCTTCTTAGAGTACAAATAATGCATCAGTCAATTCCAGCAGTGCCCATCCCCCCCGGTCTAACCCCCGGGCATTAGCATTTCTTTAAAAAAAATTGGCAAATTCCCCGTGGTGGGGATGAAGGAACCGGGCAAATGCCCCGCTCCCGGGTTGATTGTTTTCAATCTCTCGATAGGTAATATAAGAATATAATACAAGTTGTTGGTTCTTAGCAATGAAGAAATATCTAAAATTCAGAAAATATACCTTTAAAAACATCCACGAACATCCACGAGCTTCTCTAGTCCTTCATGGACTAGCTAATCTGCAACGTAGTCCACGTCTTGGCCTATAAACGCCTCTATCACGAATACGCGACTCACTCTATGGTTTCGAAGCCACGTGTCAAATGCCCGGGGGTCAACCCGAGGTACGCAAATGCCCCACCCTCGGGACGGGCAACATTAGGAAATGCCCCGCGGTTGCCCGGGGGGGGATGGGCACTGCTGGAATTGACTGTCGACGCTGTGTTGTTACAGATTGCCAAGATGGCGGAAAGATCATTTGCCGATCGTGTTCTGTTGCCTGTCACTGCGGCAATTTATCGAAATGGCGAAGAAAAACCAGCAATGCGTTGGTCCCTTGAAATGGGAATCGGGGGCGAAAGTGACAAGAATTTGTTTGATTTAATATTTCGAGTAAGAGAAGGATTTGGAATCGCAGATCGGTGTAGCCAGCTACAAATAGCGAAATTCAGAGTGACGATCAGTGTTAAAGATTTTCAAGTTACAGCGAACTGTCCAAAGGGCAGAGTATTTGAAATTGATTCCCAAGAACAGTGGAATGCAGCAATTACCAAAGGAGGGGGACTTTGGGGGACTTCGAACACCGCAACACCACAAAAAAAATTAACAAACACCGCATCACCGCAAGAATGTTTGACGAAACACCGTCACCGCAATATATATTTTTTATTTCGCGTGTTGCATTTTTCTTGGAGGTTTTAAAGATCAGGTTTCCCCTTTTGCCTATAATAAGGTCCAATAATGGGGCACAAAGAGTCTGTCTGTCCACAGACATTTTTCTTTTCTTTTGCCTTGTTTGTTTGCTCTGAAGTTCAGCCGAACGAGCGCGGAGCACCCCTTTCCATCCTTGCATGCGTTCGCGGTCATTAATTGCCACCACGCTTTTATTTTTGTTTGCGCACTCGACGATCTCTTGAAAAAATAGAAGGTTTGTGAACAGGGTCTCGCACACTGCCCTGACTGCTGCCAATACCTTTTTTCCAGAATATTTTTGGTATACAGCACTGATCCAGGGAGAATCAAGGCGGAAGGAGATAAATTATTGTATGGGAACGTTGGAGACCTTTACTTAGTCAAATAGAATGATACATAACTCGGCGTTAGGAATCAAACCATTCGGTAATCGAACCCATTCAAGACTTGAGCAACTGCATTCGGGTCCATTCCAGATGAACAGTACTGACAGTATTCCCGAAAAGCACCGCATTGACTAATCACAGCGAGACATAACGATCGAGCTAAATCGACAACAATGTCGATCAATTCAAAAATCACTAGTCTGTCCACAGACGGGTACTTTCTCGGAAGATCATGACAGCGAGCGCGCGAGTGCGAGCGCAGGGCGCAAGAGCGAGCGCAGCGTGTGAAATTTACCCACCCCTCCCTGTTACATTCATTTAAAGTATCCTGCGCTTTTACTTTCGTTCGCGCGCTCGATTATCTTTTGAGAAAATAGAACTGAGAAGGTCTAGAAGGTCCTAAAGGGTCGGAGGACCTCGGATCGGATATTGAATGGTGTAGACTGACCTCCAGACGACCCTAGATTGCAAAGACTAATTCAAATTATGAAGACTCAGAGAATATTAAAGAAGTAACGACAGTCATGTCTGTTGCAAACTTACCAAATGCGTTCTCTTGGTTTGGAAAGTTTTTTCAGTTTTTTCCTCCCTGTTGACGTGACATCTGAACTTGCTCTTACTACGATAATTTTCCCCACCTTTTCCTTCCTTGTAAAAGAAAACTACACAATCGACTACAACCTGAGTCCTAACATCTTCATGATTTGTATTCTTGGTTTTCATGTTACGTCATAAAATTCTGAAATCAAAATTTAATAGGCCTGCTAAACTTTTGATATCACTAGGTGTAAGATAAACTAAAAATATATCTTTTCGCAAATTTCCAGCTTGGTTGTGCCCTTCGTTTTAAAAACAGAGCATTTTGAATATTCGAGTTCTCCGCCGTATGTGATATCAAGCTGAGTGCCGTGACAAAGTTGTTTTGATTCAAAAAAGGCCTTTCCTTTCCATTTTTGCATATCGAACATTCCCAATGTACTAAGTGCTGTTTATGTGAAAGTGTAATAGATCATGAGCCAAAAGTAGTCGCTATTAATAGGAAAATTAAGTTCCAGATGGTTTCTCTGACTCACGGCGGCCATGTTTGTGCCCCTCGGAAGGACACAAATATGGCGTCTCCATACTGAGCTTTATAAATTTGCGTGGAAAGTTTCGGCAAATAACTCGCAAACGGTGCACCGCACAGATCTGAGATTTGGACAAATCGTTTATCTATTTATCTTCTATAATATCTGAAATTCATAGCTTCTGTCGTTGAATGGTTTCGATTTTATTTTTTTATTGCGTGACAGTGAAAACCACCAATATGTAGCCTCGCTCATCTTCTCGTTTACTGAAGCCGGCCGATCCGGGTGGCGGAGGTCAAGTTACTTATAAATGAAAACGGCTTGGGATTGGGTGCTAAATCATATTCTTGGTTTTCATGTTACGTCATAAAATTCTGAAATCAAAATTTAATAGGCCTGCTAAACTTTTGATATCACTAGGTGTAAGATAAACTAAAAATATATCTTTTCGCAAATTTCCAGCTTGGTTGTGCCCTTCGTTTTAAAAACAGAGCATTTTGAATATTCGAGTTCTCGGCCGTATGTGATATCAAGCTGAGTGCCGTGACAAAGTTGTTTTGATTCAAAAAAGGCCTTTCCTTTCCATTTTTGCAGATCGAACATTCCCAATGTACTAAGTGCTGTTTATGTGAAAGTGTAATAGATCATGAGCCAAAAGTAGTCGCTATTAATAGGAAAATTAAGTTCCAGATGGTTTCTCTGACTCACGGCGGCCATGTTTGTGCCCCTCGGAAGGACACAAATATGGCGTCTCCATACTGAGCTTTATAAATTTGCGTGGAAAGTTTCGGCAAATAACTCGCAAACGGTGCCCCGCACAGACCTGAGATTTGGACAAATCGTTTATCTATGTATCTTCTATAATATCTGAAATTCATAGCTTCTGTCGTTGAATGGTTTCGATTTTATTTTTTTATTGCGTGACAGTGAAAACCACCAATTAAACAATAACTGGACAATATGTAACTGTATTTTGTTACAAATTAAAAACAATGGTACCTGCTTTAAATAAATGAGCACAGATTAATGAAGATATAGAAGCTAAATTTAGTTCTGACAAGGGTCAGAAAAGAAACTACAACACCGCAAATAATTTTGTTTCATCGCACACCGTAGGTTTGAAAACACAAACATCGCACACTGCAGGGTTTGAGATCACCGCAACACCGCAAGGTGGGATTTTATTCACCGCAACACCGCATAATAAAATTAGCAACACCGCAACACCGCAAACCCCCATGTCCCCCTCCCAAAGTGATGACGAAGGAGCGGGAATTAATAGGTAGGTTGCCCAAATCTGGCTTATATTTGAATATATTTAACGCTAGAAGAAGCTTCTTTATTTATGTTCATTCATTAACCATGTAAGCTTGAAATGAGTGAGAACGAATTTATTTATTGTCAATCTCAATTGATCAGTCAAGTAGAAACAGTAACCATCGAAGAGGCAAGGGAATGTGTAGAGGAAGATCAAGAGCAATCAAATACCACATCGAAAAGATCAGGAAGAGCAAGGAAGAGGGCAAATTTTGACGAGTTCATGTATTATGATGATTGATCGGAGAGTTAAGGTTAGTTTTAATGCTAATCACACGCTGATGGATTGCGAATTTCGCTCAAATGCTTGAGATGATGTGTCACACAAATAGAACGTCACATGCAACATCTGGGCCCGGTTGTTCGAAAGAGGGTTAACTCCTAACCTCGGGTTAAATCGACTTAACCTCCGGTTAAATTTTATCCGCAGGTTAGTTCTGTTGTTCGAAGGTAAGTTAACACTAACCTCGGGGTAAACAGCGGGTTAAATTTAACCCACCTAGCTAGGTGGGTTAACTCACTATCCCCGGGTTAAATAAAGGAAAATTGAAACAATATGGCGAACTTGTTGTTTTTTAATGTCGAGCGAGGACACAGGAGGCCACGAAAATTGCGTCTCTCAAATAATTCTTTAATCGATGACTACACTGACGAAGAGTTGCGAGCTCGATACAGATTTGGTAGACAGTCGATTTTGTACATAACAAACCTTCTAGCTCGAGATCTTCGTAGAAGCACAGCACGAAGCCACGCTCTCACACCACTTCACCAAGTACTTATCGCAGTGAGATTTTTCGCCAGTGGAAGTTTTCTGCAAGTAATTGGGGACACTGAAATTTTGTTTTCTTGCCTTTTTGCGTGGCGCTTCTGCCAAAACGACAATTTCGGGGGAAGCCATTTCGTTGTCAAAACAAACGAAGAGTATTATGGGATGCTATCCGCGGGTTAGCCGCGTTTAACCCGAGGTTAACTAACCTGACCACTAACCGCGCTTTGAACAACGCTCTTTTAACTCCGGGTTAACAAACCTACGGTTAAGAAACTTAACCTCGGGTTAAGGTCTAACCCAAGGTTAATTTAACCCTCTTTCGAACAACCGGTTCCTGTACTCTTCTTTTTAATTTTTTTTGTGGAGAAAAGTGAGCAGGGAGGGGGTAGGTGGTAAGTGGATTTGATAATAGGGGAACAAATTACGAAAATGTGTGGGAACATGGGAACATAGGGCAATATTGGAAGGGAACAAGGGAACAAGGACCCCCCCTGGGAGACCCTCGCAAGTCGCCGGCTTAGTTACATACCCGATTGATTCTTTCAAAAGCTAACTTAGTAACGGAATTAAAGGCCTTGAAGTTCTCCAATTGGCGGGTATTTTTTGTATTTATTGACAAAGTCAAGTTTTTCTTTGTCGATCGTCTATGTATCCGCACTAATTTTCACGCCGAATGCGGTTTACTGCAAGTCGCTGGTTTACAGACTCGATTTATCCTTTTAAACGCTTTGCCTTTCTGCTACTTTTCCCCAAAACTGAATACTGCTTATCACCATTCAAGAAAATGAGATGTTTTGATTAAAAACAGTTAAATTAATTCTCGCAAAATTGTACCATGTGCAGACGACCAAACTACACAAACAAACTTCATTCAATTTCACTTTCGTGATTCGAGATTTTTTGCTCTCTTTTGCTGCTACATTGTGCTTCTTTTTTATTATTTAAGTTACTTTTCTCTTTTTTTCTGATGGCCTTTTCCGTGAGTATTGTTCAGTTTAGCGAATTTATTTTGTTTGGCGGAAAACAAATCATTCTTCACTTTAGCCGCAGCTTTTAGCGATCGCCTCAACATGCACATTGGATGCGCGCGTATAATACAATTACATTTTGCAAGACAATCTTTTTAGCTGAGCTCCCGCGGGCGCCTTCGGCGCCCGCGGGCGGAGCATCCATAGCTATATAATAGGCGCCTTGCACTAAGAAGTCACGTGATCTTGTCCGCCATGTTGGAGGGCAAACAAATCGGTTGCTATGGAAAACATGGCTGCCGCGTGGGATCACGAAAGGTCAGTTACGCAACTATTTACGCTAATAGCTTTTTTCTTTCAAAACAAAACGATCTTTATTCGCTTTTCAAATATGCATAACATCTTAAAAGTTATTGTAATCGTGCAATTGTAATAAACAAGCTTATTTAAGCTTACTTTTAAGCACTTACCTTTGGGTGTTTCGTCGCCGGGTGCATTCTATTAGGGGATTTAAACTCCGTTTCAATCCCGAGTTCAATGTTCTATTGCCAAGTGATGATAAGCGAGGCGATGGAGTGTTCTAGAATTGTGGCGGTTGAAACAGTACTGAGTGAAAGGTAAGAATCGAACAGATCATTGTTATGTTTACTTGCAATTGTTAGATGAGTAAGTTTCATTGCTGTGTCCCACGCTGCACAAATGATGCTCGCTACAATGCTGCATTGTCATTCCATCGTTTCCCGAGTAGCGATGAACTGCGAAGGCAATGGATTGCTAAAATACGTCGGGATGAAGGAGAATATTTTCAGGTGAGGAAAGCCTCTTGTTCGTGATCATTTCGAATTTCGTTTGTCAGTGTCAAAGCTCAAATAATGCGCCAGCTAATTATCACATCGAAGCTAAGGAGTTGTCGACAATACATGTAGATCACTTCAAACACCAGGGTATGCTCTGAACATTTTCAAGTGACGGACTACCTACCTGATGTGGACAATTTGGGGAGAAAACGGCTCAAAAGTGGGGCAATCCCGACGCAGTTTCAATGGCACAACAAACCTCCCAGACGAAAGTTAACACGCAGTTTCCAACAGTTGGAGGAGTGAGTACAGAGTAGACATGCAATTAGTAAACAAATCCTTTCGTGGGTTGAAGGAATTTAAACCCTTTATTTGTACTTTGCCTTTTAGTAGGGCTAAAAGGGTTAGAAAGGTTTCTTTTGTGTCATAGCCTGCATTCATTGATTTTGTATTGTTTATTTATATTATTTATTAGTAGTAAAATCATTAATGTTGCATGTTGCATTTAATATTTCTACTAATCTCCCCCACCCCAATCCTTTTACTTCAGCTAAAGAAAAATTCAATCTTTAACCCCTATGAAATAAACAACAACAACAACACACTATATTGTGCCCATAACAAATTTTAATTTGAAAATTACAAATGACAGAACTAAATCGACTTATTAAAGAGTACCAGCTCCCTGAAATAACTAGAGCTAAAAATGTCAGGGAGCTTGAATAAATAAAAGTAGATAAAATGTTGATAGCTATGGTACAAATTATGTTTAAGCTTACTAACTTACACATTAACATAACACTACTAAACATATAGAGTTCTTTTAGACTAAACTGATTTGGACTACACCAAGATGTCCTAATATAGTAAATATTATATTCAACAGGCATCCTACAGATACTGGCAGAGACGATAGAGAAGCCAAAGTTGCCCACCCCAATGATTCTACCATAGATGAACCAAATATCAAGGAACAACTTTTAATGGCAAGAGCTGAAATAAGGGATCTCAGATCCCAAGTTGAAGCTTTAAAGCTTTGTAAATTTGGTCTCGAGCGGTTTTCGACAGATAATGACAGCATCAAATTTTATACTGGTTTCCCAAGTTACAATCACCTTGTAACATTTTATGAATTTGTTGAACCTTGTGCAGAAACCATGCAATACTGCTACACAACTAGCACATCTTCTCCCTTTACTCGTCCTGGTGGTCGAGTAATGGCCCTTATAGATGAGTTGTTTTTGTTTTTAGTTAGAATAAGGTTGGGCCTTTTTCAACAGGATTTAGCTCACCGATTTAACGTACATGAGTCAACAGTTAGTAGGAAAGTTGTAACCTGGGCAAATTATTTGTATTTTTTTCTTGGTATTCAGCCCATTTGGCCCTCCAGAGAAGTTGTTGTGAGGTACATGCCACAGGCATTTAAGGATTTGTATCCCAACACGCGTGTGATAATAGACTGTACAGAGGTTAAGGTTCAGGTACCATCATCCCTTCTTTTGCAGTCTCAAATGTACAGCACATACAAAAGTGGTACTACTTTAAAGTCCCTCGTTGGTATTACCCCCCATGGAGCAGTTTCGTTTGTATCTTCATTATATACTGGTTCTATTTATGTGCTTCCCTCTGGGAACACTCCATCGCTGTGACATCATAGTACATGTCAGATCATCAGGTAAGCTGTTTAACCCAAGCTGCTTACAGTGTGCCAGATAGAAAAGGAGGCCAACAACATGGTGACAAATCCCTCCAGCACCAGCTACACAAGAGCACTTTCCAGACACTGTTGTTTGTTGCATACCAATCATCACTTGAACAGAGTGTGGTGCTTCATTTTTCTTCATTGACCTGTAGCATCTGACTGAAACTACTGCCTCTGAGTCACCATATGTAACTGACATGGGTAACATAAAATTGGACTGGTCAGTATCAAGTAGTGAAACTAGATTTTTTAAAAAAAGCAGATTTCAATGGGTAACACATGGTGCCAAGTGAAATTAAGAATTTGAGGCCTAAGTTGCCACTAGGCACAACGGGGATGAGTAAGTGAGAGGGAATGTTTTTATTTCACAATGTATGGCATTTATTTCACAAGGAATTGCATGCAAATTGTTGAATAACATGAAGGGCAAAATTACTGTCATAAAAACATCGGAAATCTTCGGCAGAGTATTATTTACCAGTACACTTACTTTTGATTTTGTGAAGATATCCTGGTTCTGCAAAATACTTGTACGCTTTTGCAGTACTTTCAGATCCTGTTGCTTTTGCATACTTTTCAACGTCAGTAAAGGTAATCCTTAAACGTGACAGGTCCACGCCGGGATCACTGAGAAAATCAACGAAACTACATAGCGTTTCGCATTCCATAGACATTTTGACATTGACGATCCTCAGCAATTTAAATTTATCGCCCGTTTAACTTGCCCAAAGCGAAAAAAATGAATGCTCTTGTGAATATACCAGGGAAATATACGAAACTTTAGCCAGCCGTATTTCTTCAAAGTAAGTGCTTAAAAGTAAGCTTAAATAAGCTTGTTTATTACAATTGCACGATTACAATAACTTTTAAGATGTTATGCATATTTGAAAAGCGAATAAAGATCGTTTTGTTTTGAAAGAAAAAAGCTATTATAGGAAAATCCATTACCTGACGAGGGAATTCCACGTTAAATTTCACGCGAAAAACCGATATCGCACGAATCGCGAAGCGATGAGTGCGATATCGGTTTTTCAAGTGAAATTTAACGTGGAATTCACGAGTCAGGTAATTGATTTTCCTTGAATCGCATAACCTTTTTAAAATGAAAATGTGGTGAATGTTGCAAATTTTAGCGCAGCCTCACTTTCAAGTCGCAATACCGCGCTGAATACCCTCGCATCTCTAGCCAATCAGAGCGCGCGAATTCTTTGAGCTATGCGATTCTAGCGTAAATAGTTGCGTAACTGACCTTTCGTGATCCCACGCGGCAGCCATGTTTTCCATAGCAACCGGTTTGTTTGCCCTCCAACATGGCGGACAAGATCACGTGACTTCTTAGTGGAAGGCGCCTATTTGGTTAATCCATCAAGCCGAGAAAATTTGGTTATGACGTCATGTCCGTCCTTACGTCCGTACGTCCGTACGTACGCCCGTACGCAGGGATTAGGCCTGGGGACGAGTTTGCCGGTTTGCCTTTGTCCTTGATTTGGAGAGTGATTTGGAGTCCTTCTTACGCAAAACGTGACACAAAAACATATTCGGTTCATTTAGAGTTGAGTTACCTGTCGTAAAAATCTGTGAGAACACTGCATTACTTCAGAGGTTTTTTTCTCATGTTATAAAATGATCTGGACATTTCATTTTAACTTAAACGACGCGATTGTATGAAGAGGCGGCAAAAATCTGTGGCACGGGTGGCACCTTGTTCGCTTTTTAAGCTGAATGAAAGAGGCGAACAAAGCTGCTGGAAAACATAGATCTTCGTGAATATTTCTTGCTTTATTTACTCATCTACATCATGGAAACGTATACCAAATGATTTAGGGATAGCCTCTTAGCGTGAACATCCGAAATGTTTGCCAACCTGAATATGATATATCGGACAAGAAGTCAAAAACAGCGAGAGTTGAAGAACTGTCTACGGTTCCTGCGGCTGCTTAATTAAGCTGACTTTAAGCCGAACTAAAAGGGAGCTCAGAACCGGTCAAGTTCAAGAAGTGATGGATAAAAGACTGTCAACAGCTACACCGTAAGAAAGGAAGAGATTGATCTTCGCTGATAATTCATATAATGTATATGTCGATGGAGTTGGAGTTGGAGTAAGCTCACATGGAAAATGGCGTGTTCGTTTCCGATATTTAATATGCTGCTGGTTTGAAAGCTTTGCCCTGCAGAATTTACAAGCCTTTTCCAAATGTAAGGTAACAAACATAATTTATACCCTAAGCTGAAGTCTGTTTTTATTGTGAGAATATGTTTATACTTCAGTCATTTATAAACGAATTCGAAGTTGTATCGTTTTTCAGACCTTTCCGTAGGCTTACATATTTATAAATTCCATTATTTCTTAATGCTGCTTTCAAACCTCTTAGCTTTAATCACCTTTGTACATTTTATACAGACGTTGTCTATTAAATGTTTGGTTTCAAATGCTGTGTTTTAGTTTATAGTGGAGTAAACTGTAAAATTCATTTTTGGATTTTCATTTGAAAAGAAAATTAAATTATTGAACTACATGTACTCGGATCAAAAACACGTTTCGCCTTTGCAAAATATTACAAACTACACTTTATATACTGAGGAAAATCCCGCAAGTCCAAACCAAAACTAGTAAAACTACTCAATGATACTGCACACTAAAATGAATTTAAGCGATTTATTATCCAACTGCTCTATTTTCGCTCGCATTGTTTATTTCAGTGAGTGTATGTTAATCTCGTACGCGTGATTTAAGATTCGTAAACAATTCTTTACGCCGGTTTCGTTGCGTATTTATACCTGTGCCTGGGTGAGTGAGTTCAGACTTTTTCTACCGCACATTTGCTTACCAGAAACAAAGAAAATTCATGTAGTTCTCTACGTAAAATTCTCTAACGTATTAAGCAACGTGTACGATAAAACAGAATAGTTAATCATGGAACCAAAACAAGACGGCTCAAACTACATTGTTCGCTTGTTAGATAACCTGAAATCATGCCCTCCCTCCCTGCGACTACTAAGGGGGAAGGAGGGCATGATACATTCGCTTGTCGAAAGTCATGTAAAAAAACCAGATTCTGGTTTTTTGTCTGATTGGTCGAGAAACAATACCTATGAATCGACGTGTTCTGATTGGCTGTCATACTTCAATGAGACTTCCGGTCCACTCGTGGTCAGTAAGAAACAAAATGGCGGAGGCGAAGCGTGTGTTCAGCGAAGATGAGTTTTCTTCAGCGTTAGCTAAAGCAATAACTAATTTCAAGTACAGTTCCCTGAAGGAAGAGCAAATCGAGTGTGTTCGACGCGTAATTTGTTTTCGTGAAGACGTGTTGGCCGTCCTCCCAAGTGGTTTTGGGAAAAGTGTGATCTTCCAGATAATTCCAAATGTGCTGGAATGCCTTCGAAGTGAAAGCGTCGCCACGAGGAAGTTTATCGTCTGCGTTATAAGCCCACTCCAATACATATTACAATATTACAATACATTATTACAATATATTCTGACAAGAAGTTCTTCTGCACCCGTGCACTCATGTTCTACGACGCGACCACTGGAATAGGCGATACATATCTGAAAAATAAAATCGACACATTCACTGATCGCGATCAAGGAGAATTTTTCGACAAGGTAACACAAGACCGGCAAAATAAATTGATCTGTCTTTGCTGAATATTTTGCATCGATAATGACTCGTCTGGATGCTAAAAGGCAGCTGGTTAATACACTACCGTACCGTAAGAAATATTCGAACTGTTCGAGAGGTTAAAATAAGCCAATTAATAACCTAAACATTGAACAAAAAATACAGCATTTAAAACTGGCTACCTACCTTCACAAGCGATACCGATTCGCCGGGGCCGGCCGTTACCGGAAGACACATCATATTTGCTACAACATCTTCAAGTCTTTCATGCTCAGTCCAAGCAGCGTTCAACTCAAATAACGATTTCCTCGCTCGACTCTTGGGTCGTTCTTGAGGAATATCCTTTGCTTTCTTGGAATCTGGCGTAGATCCGCTCGGAGAATTTCCATGTAGCCGTTTAACAGATTGATTCGCGGTCTTGTCGTTCACAATACTTTCCAGTTCGTGAAAAAGTATTGAACAATTGACAACTTTTCGTGCACACTTTTTGCAAGATGATTGTTTACTCGCATCTGTATCGATGTTCAGCCCAACGCTCCTGAGCAAATCCGACAAGACGATGCTATCAGCAGTGAAGCAGCTCTTGCCCGTGAATTCTTTGTTTTTTGTTAGCGTAAGTAAAGGGATGGCAGCTCCAGCTGGTAAATGAACGTTACAGAATTGAAATAACAACACTTGTTCGGTTTTATCGCGAGCGCCATTTCAGCCTTTTATGAAACGCATTTTTGTAAACACGGCGAAATTTTATATGCAGACTGTACATGTACAATTATTCTGCAGACGTTTTTCGCGCCTCGTGGAAATCCGAGTCCCGAAATTTGCCGCCAAACTACAAATAGTGCTCGGACTTCCGGTGAATCCTTATTGGCTCATACCATGACAGCTCAACCACGCCTTAGTTTATTTAAATCAGGGGGCGGTTGGCGGCCGGTTAAAGAAATGTATCAGGCGTTCTTTTTTTCCCTCTTTCGTCTTTGCAAGGAAAAAAAAACCGCCTGATCGCAGGTTACTTGTTAGATAGCGAACACCACTTCGAAATCACAAACTGCCACAACTCACACAAAAAAACTGCTTTAAAATAACTTGCATAACCGGCTCGCAATGAATTTGCCAGTTTTGTTTTGCAGCCGTGTTTTTCTTTGTTCTGGCGTGAACTCATTTTCTTTAGCCGCGTGTTGACTTTTTTCGCGCTGTTTTTTTTGCCTTGAGTTGATTGTATCGCCTTGACTGTTTTGAAGTAAATCAAAACAAATTTCCTTGCCTTCATCGAGGTCCTTTTTTACACTGATTTGCTCTAGGAGGTTTATTCGTGTACAGTAAAAGTTATAAAAAGTTTTTATACTAAAATTTGATATGTGCGCCTCCGTGCATTAGTGGGGAACCCAATAATGTGCAGGGACATCAAAACACTGTAAATTCAAGCAAAAAATTAATAAATGGGAGCTCCGCTTTTAGGCCTGCCTAAATCTATATATTAGATTTTTGTTAACCAAGTAAGAAAAAAATAAATAAGTTATTTACCGGTGAAAAACTGTGACCGAGGTCTTGAAAATGCTGCCCGAGGCCGCAGGCTGCGCGCAGCATTTTCAAGACCGAGGTCACAGTTTTTCACGATACGGACCTCCCAGCCGGCAAATAATATATATAACTTATTAGGTTATTTTTGGAACATTTTTATGAGAACACTATCACCTTTTTAAGCTTTTTTATTTTTTTAAAAATTTTTAATTAGCGGTATCTTTTTAAAGTAGTTAGTGTTTATAGATATATATAATTTATACATACTCTTTTTTATTTCATGTTATACAGGGCCCCCGTTGATACCAGTCCTGCGACTGATATCATTATTACTTATCTATTTATGTTATGTATAAGCCCCGAGAAGAAATGTAAAATGTATCTTGATAATTAACCTCAGCTTGTTTGCTAATTAAGGGGCGAAACATTTTTTGCTTCTCATTTTTATCCGGATACATGTTCCTATTTTTCCGCTTATAATCCCAACGAATCTCTTTACGTAGTTGTAGAAAACCTTAAGCTTTTCGGTATAGGATTAAACGGTATATACTTTACGCCGATATTTATATCTGCTATACGAGAGTCCATGCCTGTTCAGCTCTTGATTCTTTCGACAATTGCACTTGGAATTACAGCCTGTTTTTATAATATCTGCAATGACAATCCCCTAAACTATTTCGCCAAAGTTCCAGTCAGAAATTAAATATCAAAATAATCCAAGAAATAGCGCTTGTTCCCAGGAAAGTTGATCATATTTCCTTGTTCCCCAGTACCCCTGGGAAATTCTCGTAAACGTTCGCCAATTGCCAGGGATTCGGCATCACACATGAACCGCAATCGGGCATCCGGCTTATAAAGTTTGTCGCGTTTATTGACCTCAATAATAAAAAAAAAAAACGGGCAGCAACAACAATAACAATTGAACAAAAAACCTCATCGAGTCAAAGCGCCAGAAAAAAAATATTACCTAGAAGACTGTACTGGCCCTGACAATAAGCCGTAGTACCAGCCTTGCAATCAATTTGGTTTTTATCTGCACTTAACGTGACGTCTTGTACGAGCATTTCCTTAACAAGATATCTGGCAACAGAGAAGCCAAGTAGTTGTATTTTTCGTTGCGTTGTCTTTTGCATCCAAACGATTTTTATTTCACAAGCTAGGGAGGGCAAAAGCTCAGCATGTCGGGTCAACGTACTGCTTTCCAGGCAATAATAGCTACCATAGCAACAATAACGTGTCTAGTCCAGTCCCTGAACTCTCTCTTTCGCGCGCCCTATCTCTTCTCGCGCGTGGGGTAAGGGGGGGAGACTCCTAGCTACAGATCCAGAGTAGTTGCTAGGGAATGGCTTTAAGACTGTATTCCGAAGCAAGCGATTTTTAAGCTTTGTGTAACGCTAAATATTGAATTTTATCTGGGGGTACACCTGCTTCAAAAAATATATCATTGTGCGTGCGAAACTAGCGCCAGTCCCAAACGGCGTGTTATAATTTAAAATCCCTAAAACTTCACGAAAACAAGTTAAAGTTCCGATTTCTTTTACGAATCAGAGATAACGTAGCCATCTTTATAATCTGACGTATGCTTTTACCGTTTACACGAAAAAGGAAACGCTACTGATGAAAGTCTGTAGCCTGCGTAGCTGGCGGGATTCAGTTCGCGAGCGAGTGCTTTTTTTAGCGGCCTCATGCTTTGGTCTTGGCTGCCAAGCAGCGAGGGGCTTGGTGAGGAGTCGAGTCGAGTTCACGTTGGGAATTTCACTCGCGGCTCCGCCGCTCGCTGACGCGGGCTTCGCCCGCGCGAGAAAAATTCACTCGTGCCCGCTAATCCCGCCAGCTGCGCAGGCTAGAAAGTCTGTAAATATGAGTGTTTATTTCGCCATAACCCTTATAATAATACGAATTTCACAAAAGCGATACGTTACATTACGCATATGGACGTTCTTTATCTATTGACGCTCATTTTAATTTTAAAATCTATCCGCCGTTTGAGTTTTAGGGTTTATTCTGTTCTGGTCACGTGATGCGTTACATATGGCCGTGACTTGAAACTCTTGGAGGAATGTTCAATAGGACAAACTCGTACAAAAAGCTTATCTGTATGAGGTCTGGTTTCCAAAATATGACAATTAGAAACCTGCCTTAGAAACAAATTGGTAGTTAAGAGTCACCCCCCTTAAGCCCCGGCCAAACGCTCGCAACATTTCAACACAACATATCGCAACATTGTTGGTTCATGTTGTGAGATGTTGTGAAGAAACTGGCCAAACGCACGCAACATTTCAACGCAGCATATTGCAACATTGTTGAGCACAATATGACCCAATATGTTTGGCCACCCTGTTGCAACATGTTGGATAGCGCAATGCTCCGGCACAACAATGTTGCACGAACGCGGCCAAATGAGTACAACACCATGCAACGTCCAAAATGTTGCGAGAAAAATTTGACCATTTTCAAACTTGAGCCAACAACACGCAACATGTTGCAACATGTTGTAACAGGGTGGCCAAACGTGCGCAACATGTTGAGCCCAACAATGTTGCGGTATGTTGCGTTGAAATGTTGCGAACGTTTGGCCGGGCCTTTCAATCCCAGTATATGAGGCGCAGCTTTAAGCGAGAGTTCGAAAACTCAGTGGACTATAACGCATACTATTAACTCTGCTACTTGTATAGTCTTCTCTGGTCGCAAAAAATAGGACTAAACATCATCTTTTTTCGTCATTATATTTTCACCATTTCAAAAACAATTGGATGAAAATCGAAAATCTTTCATGCCGCAAAAAAAAAATTGCGTAACGGGACATTAATTGTTGAAAAGAGCTTCATTGATCGAGAAAACTGTCTTCTATTAATACGAATTCAACGGTCCTCTTACCAGTGTCGATTAATATTGAATTCACATTCTGAATGTGTTAGCAGTTAGATTCATGTTAGATGCACTGATACATGTACCTTCTGACCGAATGTTCTAATTTAAAAGGTCTGTTCCGAAAGCTCTAATTCTGAAGTCTGTGGACTTCGTAAAAAAACTGTAAGTGATATCAAGTGACTATTAAGCGTATGCCTGACCATAGCACTTGAGTTTTCCTAATGCGTGATATCCTTCTTCGTCATGCCTATTCAAGTCTCCCAGTCTGATTTGTGTCACAGGCAGAGCAGACTTGTCTGTCAACAGACCGCTGTCCTCTCTCCAACCGGTGTTACTGCCAGTGTTATGACAGTTACACTTACTACTATAACGACTGGAACAAGACTTTGTTACTCCGCATGCGCACATCTTATCATGGCCTGTAGCTCCGCCCCAGTAGTTCATCCGCGTTCCATCACGTGACACCCACCAAGCATAACTGTCCTCAATAAAATATATGTCATTGTTGCACTCAAACTTGATAAACTGTTCACAGTTCTGTGAGACTCGAGTGAGTGCTGCTAGCTGAGTGGTGCTGACTCCAGTGTATCGCACATCTTTACTGTAACATCCTGCATAACCACATAAAGAAGGACCAACATGGGTTCTACTCTCACTGTCGTGACTGATGACCGTCACGCCAACACCGCCCTTGTCACTCATGTCACAGTACACACTAAAGGGAGTCACGCCTCCTTTTCCATCAGGGTCAATCATATAACTACCGGAAGAGTTTCCACTGCGGCTCGATTTTAAATCGCTGCAAGATTTAGGAATCACCTCGATGAGAGTGTTTGTTTTAATAGAACGATGAAAATTTCTGGCTACGCATGTGTAAGTTCCGGCATCGTTTAAACTAAGGCTCTTGAGAACTAAAGTGCCATTGGGATAAAGAATATGATTTGGGAGATGACTTTGGCCTGCTATTTTCCAGGAAATGTCTATGGCACCCTGAGCTGTACAGTTCAGAATCACGGCGCTAGAACTTGATGCGACAAGTTTCACAGGTGGAAGCAACTTAAACTTGAGCTCTTCAATTACTGTAATTTGTGCCAGGGCAGAATCTTCATTGAGCAGATTTTTAGCTGAACATACATAATCTCCTCCGTCTGCTTTTGTTACACTGAGAATAACCATTTTTCCCTTTTCAACCTGGAATCGCTTTTTCATTGCGTTGTTATACCACTTACGCCACGTGACCGTTGGTGTCGGCTGACCAGTAGCTTGGCAGACCATGTTCACGTTCTGTCCTTCTTCAACGATGACAGATGAGGGCTTGCGAGTGATCAAGGCGCCAACTAGAGGAGCAAATAAGGGAACAGAAATACAACTAGAGAAAATCAGAATTACAAAAAAAGAAAATATTCATGAAAATTAAAAGAACTTTCACATAGCCAGAGAGGCTGTTTCATAACAACATGTCGGCAAAAAAATACGAAATACATATATATCAATACATTATTTAGTAAGTATTAAAGTATAATAGTATTTTCCTTATAAGAAGTGTTATTTGTAACAGTATTCCTCTTTTTCCATCCGTACTCACGTTAGTTTTTCTACTTTTTTCATTATTTTCTCTGTGAATATAATTTCAGCTGTTACTGTCACTCTTTTTGGTAAATTTATATAAATATCAATAAAATTAATAAAAAATGTTTTCTTTTGTGACATGGTGTGCTCTCTTCTTTCTTGCAGGCACTGCTGTTGTTCAAACTAGCATGTCGACTTAATCAACCGTTCCTGTTTATAACTGTGTTAATAAAAATACTGTTTGTTGTTGTTTTCATAAAAAAGTCCTTACAAACTCTTCTACATTACCCACTCAACTCTGCGCAGCAATCACTAGCTCTAAAATACCCTAGTATATGAATACCTTGAACAGCCAACGTAGCCGAAGACATCATTTCTCCAAGAATATTTCTTGCCACACAAGTGTACCTTCCTTCATCTTGTGACGTCACATCTGTAATCATCAGACCACCACGTGACGGTACAACTCGTTTGTCCGCAACAAGAATGGAATTCTGCTTCAGCCACGTGACTTTAGGTTCTGGATTTCCTTCCACCTCGCACTGAAACGAGGCTGTACCAGTTTCGTTTACCACCATGGACATCGGAGGTGCCACAATTGAAGGGGCTGAGATAGATTTACCAGGATCGCCCTTGGGTCCTTGGGGTCCTTCGTCGCCTTTATTTCCAGGAGGTCCCTGAATTCCCTGAGTACCTTGGTTTCCTTTAGGTCCCTGTGTCCCTTGCGGCCCGGGCGGTCCATGTTTACCTGGAGAACCTCTGGGACCAGGCCTGCCTCGTCTTCCCCTGATGCTTTTGGGGCAGTTGATATTGCATGCCAGGCTACTGAAGGCAAGTCGCAGTCTTCTGATTTCGTCACGATCGATAGTTTCGCTGGCGTTTGTATCTTCCAGGTGGCGTTTGTTACGGATGTGTGGCTCTACAAAAAACATGGCAGTAATACTTCAGTGAGTCCTTTTTCACTCAGTCAATTTTGAACCACTTTTCGCAGTTTCATGATTTTACAGTGAACAGAAGGATTTCATCAGTTAAAGAAGTGGGCAGTTATAGAAAAACCTGATAAGGTTTCCACGACGCTGATAATAAATCGAAATCGAAACTTAGGCATTTAAGTTACAATTGATTCCGTCAAACACGAAGTTGGACTCGACTAGTCCCTCATTCTCCCCACGGTCATGCAAGGTGAGCAAGGTGAGCAAGTGACCGCGCGAGAAACTCGTCGACGCGCGTCGCGTGTCTTTCTGAAAAGTGATTATCTCGCGTGCTTACAGGGATGGCGGAGACTATTCTAAAGTAGTAGGGCTAAAAAATCTGTCCAAGAAAAGCAAGCGTTTGGGGTCGCTGTTCTGCCATTTATCACGCATTTGCGCGCCATCATTTACAACCCCAATAAATATAACAAAGCCGTCCCCACTTGGTATATCTTCCAATGCAGTAAATATGTTAAATGAAACTGCCTAAGCTTGCTACTTTTTGAAGTTGTCAAAGTTTCTCCTCCGGTTCTTCCGCGCAACTGTGCCGAGTCTTTGACTTCGTGAACCGCATACGCAAATGTAGAAGCCTTTTGTTACTTCATGTTGTAAAATTCATACATTATCCCTAGCATCTGGAGGCCTAAAAAATCAATCCAAGCCAAAACGTGGTAGGGCTATAGCCCTACCAGCCCCTCCCCCTCCCCGGTCCCTGGCTTGGTATAGGGAATCTTCCTTACCTTATTACTTGAAAGCACTACAAGTGTTGATAAATTAACTTCTAGTAAACTCACAACTATAGGTGTTTGCTTTTCTTTTGTCATGAAACGCTTGTGTTCAATGTTTCAGTTTCTTTCTAAAAAAAGCCGGCAGTTGCCATAAAAAAAAATCACTAAAATGCAATTCCAACTTAAAAATGCTCAGTAATCGCTTCCTAGACTTCCGTAGGCTAACTTCAAGTGTCGGGCAAACATGTCACTAAAATGTTCGTACAATTACTAATAGCTAAATGCACAAAGGCCTCACGGAGTAGGCCTTCAGCCATCACGACATATAATTTTTTTCCGTGTTACTCGGGTTATGATGTTCTTCTTGTTTTTCGTTACTATAGAGCACTGTAGTTGTTCCCAGTGCATCCTCAAGTGGGTTTTGCTCTTTAGGCCTGGTTACTCTCATTATGCCAGGCTCCTAACGCTTTCCAATTTTTTTTTATTTTCGCGCTTCACGGGGGTCCAGGAAAAAAATTACGGCATAACTACGAGCATAATAGCAACAATTGAGCATAATTTGGAGCATAATAGTTCGTTTTTGAGAGCAATGCCAAAAAGCATTATGCTCGATTTCTGGAGCATAATGTGTCAACCCCTAACGGAGCCCTTGAGCCTCCCGGAGTAGGCCTTCAGCCATCACGACATTTCTGTGTTATTCAGGTTATGATGCTGAAAGGAAATACCTTTTAGTAATACATTTTTTCGATAGCGTCTAACAAGAGAATCACACTGTTTAGATCTAAAAGGCTTTTGCTTTGACAGTTGAAAACTCCATACTTTTCGCATGAGTTTATTATTAGAATAGGCTTCGATATTCGGAATTGTTTCCCCCAAAATAAGAACATGGAATGGCGATTCAATGGAGTCCACAGGAGTCATGTTTCAACTTCCTTGTTACTTTCAGCTTAAGCTTCTTGACATCAATAAAAATCCTCGCCTATGACTATTTTCTCAACCATTGAATAACTCACCTTTCATTGAATCACCTTGCAACATTTTCATCACAGACTCATTTTCGTCGTTTGCTGTGTTTCGTGGCTCCAGCTTTTCTTCTCTTTGTTGATTCAAGACTTGAAGCATTTGTCGATGAACGTAAAGTTCGATCTCGACATGAATCAATCCCGCAAAGCAAATAACGGAGAGAAATATCGATGAAAACATCACTGTGTTGGTAGCAGGGCGTGTCTTTGATATCTCCATAATACCGACCGGAGAGGAGGGGAGAATTATCAAGCTTTTACAAAAGTCTTCGATATAAAGCGTGACTTGTGTCTGTGTGGCCGAAGGCAGACAAAAACATAATGTTTGTTGGCACTGAGTAGTAACCCTTCTTTGACCTTTTTCCGGTTTCAGCTTGCATTGGATCAGTTTCAAACCCCCCAGGCTAGAGCTGTTTCATTTTCACTGTCAATGTGCCATGCATTTGGGTTGTGGGGTGGGAGTATGGGTGAAGAGATGGTACAGTAAGGTCGCGATATAACGAAGTACCAGGGGACGCGGAGATTGTGTTCGTTATATCAGGGGTTCGTTATACCGGACTGTTGTCCTAATACATTTTACTGTTAGTATAACGATGACCGGGCTGAAGAATTTACCGTTCAGTTCGTTATATTCCGGCCGGGTTTTTCGTTATAAAGCGGTTCGCTATATCGGAGTTTCAGTGTATACGGAACCTTTATGGAATCGACCGGAGTCTATATACCTTGCGGCATCGGTTTGAAGCATTTGTAGTGTGGAATGCAATGTAGAGTTTCAGATATTGCTCGGTGTCAAAGAATTATTACTCAGGCCCTTCTCGGCTCGCTTCGCTCGCTGATTTCTTTGGGAGCCTGCTCGCAGGCTACAAAGTATGGGCAAGATATTTCATACTGTCTTGTCTTTGTCTAAGAATGGGAAAAGAAACCTTCAGTACATGCATGTAATGAAAATTAGTTTATCGTTCGAGATTACAAGATTTTGATGGGCGTGCAAGCTTTCAATAATGTTGGCGGGTAACCTAAAGCGTCAGGAATTACGAGCAACGCCAACCAATTACTTTCCATTGAAAGGAATGTGGTGAATCCTCGCGCGCGCTATTTTTGTTCTCGTCCAAGATCTTTTTTTTTTGGGCACGGCATGCAGAGATTCGCCTTCGCAACGTACACAAACTGCTTTACAGTGTATAAATGTTGAATGAAAAAGATCAGGGTACCCCATGGAAACAGAGTAGGTTAAGAACTGAACGTAAAAAGGAAAGTATTGAAATGCAATACATGTAATAGCAATTCGCGCAAGAATCCTCTTAACGTGCATGTAGTGACAGTCTAGCCAGTAGGTTTTAAGAGGAAGGACCGCGGAGACCATTTAAAAGTGATAGGGCTAAAAAGCCTGGCCATTTGGGGTCTCTGTTCTGCCATTTATCATGCATTTAATTTGCGCGCCATCACATTTACAACCCCAATAAATATATCATAGCCGTCCGCGCTTGATATACCTTCAAATGCAGTAAATATGTTAAATAAAACTTCCTAAGGCTCAGTTCAGACGTCGTGCTTCTGCCATGCCGAACTGAATTGTAATAGGTTCGACTGTAGCAAGGCACAAACACGACTCTGATCCAGACGTCGTGCCAAATTCAGGACTTACTGAAGTCACGTAACGATTAGTCAGCGTTGATCAAACAAAAATGGCGCCGTCACTACCCCCAGTCAAAATACATTTAATATAATTTATGAATTTTGTTTGGCACGGCAGTACCCTGGGTGTCAGAGGGTTTTTTGGTTTTGTTTTGCGGCGACAGTGAGCGGCAAAGCCGCAATCGCGAACGAGCGAAAAAAACCGTTCTGTATCTCGGAACCAGTTGAAATATCAAAGATTTCCCGCATCCAGTCGGTAGGACCGCAAATACATCTTCTCTCGTGATGAAGTGAAGCAGGGCTTGTTCTTGAACAGGTTTCAGTTCAAAAATTTCGGAAAAAAAGTATCTAACGCGTACGGCACTGTATCCCGAAGGATCGGCGCTCGAATTCGTTGCTCACTTCCACCGCCATTTTATTTGTTTACAGTTTCTTCTAGCCAAAAGACCGGTTTTTACCGCTCCTGGGGTGTTTACAGTGTTTCAACCAATGCGAAATAGTGTTAGATCATTATTACTCGAAAACGACTGGTCCTAAGTACGAAAACCAATCAACGACCGAATTCAAATTCTGTACTCATGGAAGTCAGGTTCATACCAGCCGTGACCAGAGGGTTTTTTTTCGCTCGTTCGTTCATGATCGCGGCTTCGCCGCTCACTGTCGCCACAAAACAAAACAAAAAACCCTAATTCCTGAATTTAGTTCGGCACGGCAGAGGCACGACGTCTGAACTAGGCCTAAGCTTGCTACTTTTTCTATTTGCCAAAGTTTCCTCGCAGCTGTGCCGAGCCTTTGACTTCGTGAAGTGTATATGCAAACGTAGAAGCCTTTTGTTACTTCAAGTGGTAAAATTCATACATTACCCCTGGCATCTGGAGCCCTAAAAATCAACCAAAGCAAAAAAGTGGTAGGGCCTCCCTCCCCCTCCGCGATCCCTGAAGAGAATGAAACAATGTTCACGGCAAATCTCTTCAAACCTCTAATTAGCGCGATAAGATAAACAGAATATTGTGTCTGTGACTACATTACAGCCCTTTCAGATAAAATAAAGTTTGTTGTTATATAGGAGGAAACTGCAGCATTGGTCAATAAACTGTGTAGATCTTAATTTCTTCTACAATTAATTCCAAAGGAATAATTTATTCAAATGTTGTTATATCTAGTAATGTCAACTGCCCTTTTTTGTTCAAATGCTTTTCAAGTTAAAACAGAATATTGAATCTGTGCCTAACTATTTGCAGTGCTTGCAGATAAGAGTTGACTGCTATATAAGAGATTACAGTGTTCGGTCGATAAACTAGGTCGGTCAAGCTTAGTAAATTCTTAAGGAACATTGTGTTCAAACACTATTATAACTTAATTTTAGCTACCGTTTTTGCTTAAATGCTGTTTAAGTTAAAAACATTTCCGTGTTCCAACTAAGATTAAAACTCTTTTTTTGTCTTCGCAAAATTCAGTTAATAACTGAGGTCAACATGGTCATGTAAATGCGATCATTTCAGTTCTTTTCAGAATACTCGCTGTTGTCTTGTAGGAGTTGTAAAGCAACTGTCAGTGATATCAAGCGGCTAATAACCTTACGCCTGACCATAACACTTGAGTTTTCCTAATGTATGATATCCTTCTTCGTGTGAGTCATCAAAGTCTGCCAGTCTGATTTGTGTAACAGGAAGAGCAGACTTGTCTGTTAACAGACCGCTGTCCTCATACCAGCCGCCCCTACCATTATTATCACAGTTGCACTTTTTACCACCAGAACACTAGTTTGTTACTCCGCATGCGCACATCTCGTCATGACCTGTAGCTCCGCCCCAGTAGTTCATCCGTGTTCCATCACGTGACACCCACCAAGCATAACTGTCTTCAATAAATGTTATGTCATTATTGCACTCAAACTTGATAAACTGTTCACAGTTCTGTGAGACTCGAGTGAGCTCTGCTAGCTGAGTGGTGCTGACTCCAGTGTATCTCACATCTTTACTGTAACATCCTCTATCATTACATCCAGGAATGTTACCAACATGGGTTCTACTCTCACTGTCGTGACTGATGATAGTCACGCCAACACCGCCCTTGTCACTCATGTCACAGTACACACTGAAGGGAGTCACGCCTCCTTTGCCATCAGGGTCAATCATATAATTACCAGAAGAGCTTCCACTGTGGCCTAATTTTATACTGCTGCAGAATATGGGTTTAAGCACTTCAAGAACAGATGTTACCTCGATTGAACGTTGGAATTTTTTATTATTAATTTTACTATTACGCAATGACTGTTAAATATTGTTTCACGGGTTTAATAAAAGCGCTCTAACTCACCTTTGTTTGAATCGCTATGTAGCATTTTCATCACACACTCATTTTCGTCGTTTGCTGTGTTTTGTATCTCAATCTTTTCTTCTCTTTGTTGATTCAAGACTTGAAGCATTTGTCGATGAACGTGAAGTTCGATCTCGACGCGAATCAATCCCGCAAAGCAAATAACGGAGAGAAACATCGATGAAAATATCACCAAGTTGAAGACAGGGCGATTCTTTGATGTCTCCATACTGTCGTTCGCAGAGGCTGCGAGAATTTTCAAGCTTTGACAAAAGTCTTCGATATAAAGCGTATCTTGTGCTTGTGTGGTCGAAGACAGACAAAAACACAATGTTTGTTGGCACTGAGCAGAAACCCTTCTTTGACCCTTTTCCGGTTTCAGCTTGCATTGGATTAGTTTCAAAACTTTAGGCTAACCTCCCGCTTCCCGTATCTTCTACTCCCGCTTCCCGCTCCTTTCCGTAGTGGTTCTCTCCCCTTTGTCCCATTTCTATTGCAAAATATCACGAAATATATATTGCGAAATTTTTTTTCAGTTTCTCTCGGTTCCCTGGTTCCCGCCACCTTTGGACTGCCGCTCCCCGCCCTCTCCTCTCCCGCCTCCCGACCCTTTTCTCCCGGGCTCCTGCCCTCCTGTCCCTCCTCGCTAAGGAGATGGCCTCCTGGACGGTACAATAAGATGACGAGATAACGAATCACCAAAGGACTAAAAAATCGTGTTCGTTGTATTAGGTCTTCGTTATACCAAAGATGTGTTCCAATACATTTTACTGTAAGGAACTGTGACTTGGCCTACCCGGAAAATATATCGTTCGCTAAACCGGCCGGGTATACGTACTTCGTTATAAATAAGTTCGTTTTATTGGGGTTCCATTTTATACTTTATCTTAAGACGTTCCCCGGGAACGTTTACGCCTAGGACATCGGTTTAAAGCATTTCTGAAGTGTGAAATCAGGGTATAGTACGATTGTAGATGTTGCCCCTTTGTCTTATTAGACTGGGTAACATTTTAATGACGGCCAAGACATACCTTTAGTAAATGTCTAGACTGAAAAACAGTGAATTGTTCTCTCAAGATTTGAATGGTCATCGCGCAAGTTGTCTATAATCTTAGCATCGCTGGCAATGCTAATCTTGTTTCCCGGGATAGAGGGTGGGGCAATACTCAAGCTTGCATAATGCCACTTAACATTTACGCGGTCGTTCCATGATACAGATTTTCTTTTTCGGGTGTTGTGTTTCGTCATCAAACTTATACAGGAATGGTTTTGCAGTAAATGAATATTCAACTAAAAACAAAAAATTAACAATATGAATTTTTTGTAAAGCACGATCTTAGGCCGAAATATTTGAAAGCTGCGCAGCACACACAATCTTTCTGCGCAGGCTTTCATTACTGCTAAATAATTCTCAAAAAATAATTGCAGGCACAAGAGAGGCCCGCAACACTAATCTTGACTGTGACCAGCGGATTGCGTATCACGCGTGCGCACCACGTTTATAACAGGGACCCTCAAATCGGAAGTTGAAAATTTCGTCTTCCACTGACCAAGAACGATTAGAATGACTAAAATGTGTCAATCACACCAGTTTGTCACATGGGATCGAGGCTTCTGTCACATTGAAGACTGCATGACGTATTGTGCTTTTGAGAAGATTGTTGTGATTTTTTAAAGCACTGCTTTTGAAAAGATTGCTGTGATATCAACGTTGTCTGAGAAGTTCTCACGATCTCGTTAAATTATTGCTTTGAAAATAAGGCTGCCCATTGCCCACATCTTAAACACAAGACTCTTAAGTGCATCTAGGCCCGCACTTTCTAATCAGCGGCTACCAACTGGGGGGGGGGGGGGGGGGGGGGGGCACCTCGCTTTGCATTTTTACCCATTTCGATAATTTGTGGGCCACTTGGCCCGACGTGGACTTTACCTATTAAATCTTACCTTGCATCTGTTTTTAAGTCTCCGTTTTGCGTAAAGAAAACAGTTCCGAATAAAGTACAAATACTTTTATGCACCCATTACGTACATATGTTTACTGATGGGCATGAGGGAAATGAACCAAATTCATATCAATAATTAGGTCACCGATATTTTTGGATTGTAGCTTGTTCTTTGAATACCGGGGTGTTTATTTGACTTTTGCCATTGTTTTATATTCTGTGGGTAAATTTCCTTTTCAATCATTCCTGACAGAATTAAACGATCTTTTCTATTTTGTACGTGCAATTGCTAATCAAGCACCTATTAAATTTCCTTTCCAATTTCCAGAAATTTAGCAATGGAAGAAGGGTTGATGCGTTTAACAAATAAAAGATAGTAAAACGTTTCAATCAATATGTATTCATGTGTTTACATTCACGCTGTCGGTAGAGATCAACTGTCTCTCATCAAAAAGGCTCGGACGGTGGACGTCCATTTCTGATCACTTCCGCTTACGATTCAATTGATTTTGCGTTCATCCACCAAATCGGACTGCTCTAAACAGCCACCATCAACAACTGGTGTTCTGAGCGTGGTCTAACAGCCTAATAAACCGTTCGTGACCACGCTAAATAGTTTATCCAAGATGGAGTATCGTGTCGGAGTATTGGCAGCTGTTAATCTCAGCACCGTGCTCTCCTTTGTTCAGCCCCCACTGCGCCAGCCCAGTCATCTTTTTCTTGCGTTCTTAAGCCAAGCTGTGTTTTGTGGGGGTCTCTTCCTTTGTGATCTCAGTGTAGTCCCTCTTTATTTTCCACTTCTTTAAGTATGAGTTCCGTTTGGTTTCTTAACTCCGGGCTCGGTGTTTTGACAACAAGAGTGGATATGTTTATGAGGCGCCGCGAGTCAAATTGACAATCGATGTAGGCGTTGGTCGGGTGGACCTGTACATCACATCTGATTCAGTTAGATAGCAAACTAACAGTTTAAACATAATCCAGTCTTTAACTACTTTTTCTTTTTAAGCCTCCTCTGTGCATGGTGCACCTTGTATAAGAAAATATCCACTGTGCTACAAAGCTTTAGTCTTTTCGTAAAACCCCATAGGGCTCTTCAGCATTTGCGATAAACTAGTCTTTTAATCCGATGTGTCTTAAATCGTAAATTTATCTTAAATGTTTACAGTTTGTTGTTTATACATGTATTCGTTCCGTAATAATTTCATAAAAAATAGTACTAGCAAAGAACAAAAAAATGATTTGTCTGGTTTCTTTCTTTTTGTCAATGCTTGTCACCCTTCTTGGTTTGTTAAGAACTGAATAAAAACCAACACTATATATTTATTAACGACTGCCCAACTTGTAACAAGAAATAATTTCACAAAAAAGTCTCTTAAATAGAGTTTTTTACTGAGCTATGAAACTTAGTCGTCTGCCAGAATATAACACTTGTAGGTGAATTTTTCAGTTAGTTATCAAATAAGATACTAATTTTAGACTAAAGTTAACATGCAAACGCCGTTCATGAATTGAGCAAACTCTCCTCGCACGTTTTTCCCTGTCATAATTTCAAACATATATTTTCTTCGTTTTCGTTTTTAATATAAATTACGGTCCCGAGTAGAAACATGAATCGTGGAGGCACTTGCCTCTATATCCCTCAAAGTTCTTCTTTCCTTTTTTCAATATCAAACTGAGACCTTCCTTTTAATTAAATTTATACGCCGTGAGATCGATTCCGTGAATTTGTGCTTTTCCCACGCTCAGTACACCTTCGATTCCCGGGTTCCCATCAGGTTCCTTGCAGTCGCGATCAGCAGTTCCCAGTAGGAAATCTTTACAACCCAAAAGAAATGGCCAACTCGCAAAACACATGGAGTCAGTTTATTTACCCGAACAATGAACCATTAAACAAAGGGAACGCTCCGATGTATCACGCCATTCGTAGCATGTATCTTCAGTTCTTGAATACAAAGCTTCGTGTCTTATCCTTATTGCAAGCACATAATTTGCTCTTGGTTTCATTCTGAGCGGAGCGTTCGGTTGTTAAAGGGAATCGTCAGTGAATCGTATCCACGCGGAACGGTTATACCACGAAACACATCACATAACTCTTTTAGTTACAACTGTTCTGTTTGTTAGTGTATTAATCATAATAACCTCATAAAAACTAAGTGGAGTCTTTTAAGTCAATATATAACTTATCACAGAAGTATTCGGGCATGTCGCTGGTTTCTATTTTCCGGTCTGTGAAGTTCTAGAACTATTTGGCCACTTGTTAGAGGCCAGCGATTCATTACCGAAAACCGCACTATGTTCGAATGACTAATGTTTGTTTGTTTACAAGCACCATTAACGGTCCATTATCTCTTACACAAATCTGCTTCTTCTATTCAGGCAAATGAATTTGAAAGAGAACTGAATATTTTCGCGGATCTGTCGATTCTTTTCGCAATGAAAAATAAATCAGACATGCTTTGATGAAAACGTCAACCATGTCAGAGTTTAATTCAAGCGCCACCAACAGTGAGGCAGGAAACACATCTAAGAACGTTGAGACTTAAGATATTCAAAAGTGGACGACTAGAAAGAACAAAAAGCTAACTCCTTACTAATCATGAATTATAGTTCTTTAAAAGACAGTATGGGTTACTTGTGCATTGAGGACATTGTTCGATTGTGTCTCCCGCGTGTACTACCTCTTAAAAGGCGGAGCCACAACGGGCTTTTGGACCTAGTTATTGGTTGCGAATTTAGCACCTCTTTGAAGCCAACAATAAAACATAGATTATTAACACAAACACTAAACACAATAAGGAACCGCACGGCCAACCTTGACGGCTCTTTCATTTCGCAGCACTTTGTTTGCAGGCAGAGATTCTGATTGGCTCGCGATGAAAAATGGTACACCACCGTATCAATTACGGTGCTTGGTTAACATCAAATCGTGAATACTGACAACAAATTAAGAACGCCGCTAGCGTAGACGTCAGTCATTCAGCTCTGGTCCGGTGTACTGAAGTATCAGTAGTGTAAACACTATAGTCGATCACTGACGGTAAGAATTTGTACACAGCTTGCATTGGTACAAGTACGACACGCATCGAATTGAAATGAAGGATAACAGTGAACAAGATTATCAAGAGCAGAGCTCTAAAGAAGCGCTGAGTGCCTCGGAGGAAAAGGTGTTTAGCTACCTAGATGGCAAAGCCGTGGCTAGTCCTGCGAAGGACACCGAAGAAGACAAAGAAGACTACTTAAAGGAAGACGACAAAACGGCAAAGAACGAAGGCAAAGATGGGGAAGAGAAGAAATACGAGAAGCCACCATTTTCGTATAATGCCCTTATAATGATGGCGATTCGTGGATCACCCGAGAAGAGACTTACCCTAAGTGGCATCTATGATTTCATTATGAAGGTTGGTACAATTGACGCGCCTTTAGCACCTACAAGTTACATGAATTATAATTATTCTCCACGTAATTGTTATTAGCAATTTTTATGCGTTAGACATGCTCATGTATTAATTCCACTAATTGGTAAAAGTCTGGCACGAAATGACAAAAACGCCCAGTAATTTGCTGGAGATAGTCTAAAGCGCGCCGTTTCAGTATAGACACTTTCATAAAGTGAAAACTTTAGTTTATTTCAACGCGTTTTATTGTGTTTATCTCTGAGTCTACATTTCCATGCGCCAAATTTGCACCTTATAAGCAAAGCGAAAGCAAAGAGTATTAATACTAAAATTTTATGTTGACTCTTTCAACAGAACTTTCCATATTACCGCAACAACAAGCAAGGCTGGCAAAACTCCATCAGGCACAACCTGTCCCTCAACAAATGCTTTGTCAAGATCCCTCGTCATTATGACGATCCTGGCAAAGGAAACTACTGGATGTTAGATCCAAGCGCAGACGATGTGGTGATCGGTGGAACGACAGGCAAACTAAAACGACGGAATCCTCCCTCCTCTAGAAGTCGCGTGGCGCTCAAACGTCAGCAGAGAATCTCTCCCATCCCGGGCTATTCGCTCGATCCCTCACAAGTTGGGTTCTGTTCCAGTTTCTGGCCTCATCCATCGTCGATTTTCCCAGCGCCTTTGTCGCCTCAGATGCGAAGGCACAGCTTAATGGGAATGCCTTGCACCATGAACTGCAACTCGTCACTCCCTCATCCCACTCCAGTTCTCCCACACCCTTCACCGAGTGCCAGATGCCTCGTCCCCTCATCACCAGAGATGACACTCCCAAACCATTGCCACGGATTTGGATATCTGCAGCCCACCTATCCACAAACAGGCCTTTTCCCCCTGAGTCATCCACGGTCCCCTATGGAATCTCAGTGGCCAGCTTCGATTTCATCGTCGCCTTTCCTACCAGACAGGTTCATGGCGAACAGTGACTCTATGTTCCAGTCTGCGTTCAGTACGGTACCTAAGTTACCGTTCGGTTCTTCCACATTGAGATCTAACTTCCCTTTCTCCAAAGAGAACGCTTTTCAGGCGTCTAGAACGCCTTTTCTTTCAGACTGCAAATGAACACTGGAAAATTCCCTAAGATACAAATATATATTTAAGTATAGAGAGAAGTATAGAAATCAAACGAGAGTTAGAGCAATGGGCCATCTTGTGTAAATATGTATTTGATGCTGGAATTGCTGGAAATTGTCAAAATTATTTTTAATTAACTGACTCGATGACCATTCATTGAATTATGTTATCCACTTTGTTCATTCAGTTTTCGCTAATTGAGTGCAAGTTTACAATATTATCAAAACCACGTTGACGAACACGAACAAGACACCCGTTAGAAAAATATTTTACACTTAAATGTAAAGAGAAAACTAAAACACCATAACGTGTAAATTTTGTCTGTATGTGGACACCTTATTCCGTGAATGCAAGCAAATATAACAACTAAATATTTATGAAGGCAATGTGTCTATCTCCGTAATTCAATTACCGCATTAAAAATTTAGGGATCGTTTTTTTCTTCTTTGTGTGTCGACTGAGTTGAACTGTTTGCCGACGAGTTACAAACCTTTCAATAAAGACTTCTTCGGTAAAAGAATTAGTCGGTTTAGTTGAAGCAATCACACGTTGTTAACTAAAAAAGACAGCTTTTTTTAAGCTATTACTGAATTTTGTTGACAGTTTGGTCTCACTAAACCCTTTTACTCCAAGAAGCAGTTATACATTTTGTGATTTCAGTACTTTTCGTTGTGTTGCCTTTCTCTGCTTTAAAAATCGATTCGTAGTTATAACTGGTAAAATAATCTATTTAATAAAGGGAACTAGTGCTTGGTTGAATTAAACTTGGTTTAGTTAGTTATAGCCGAAAGATCGGTTTGTCGTTTTTCATTCAGTGACGCACAATGTATTTTTCCCTGCCTCTATTCTACAAGTCTCTGTTAATTGCTTTGAGTAATTAGCAGAAAAAGCAGTCTGTAAAGCTTAGGTTCGCGTAATTAGCACCTTTAGTTGCAGCTTATGACCTTTTTAGTTTAATGATTTCTTGCCAAAGTCCACATGCATTAAATCACAGTGTCTTTTTACCACGGCCGTCTCTTGTTGATATCAAACTATCTTTTGAAAGAAATTTGTGCTAAGAGTTTCAAGAGGTCAAGTGTAAACGAGTTCACTTTTTTTTCTGGATAACCCCGTGGAGTTATTTGTTTGGGAAGTTGACAATAGCCCAGCGTGGAAAACATATGAGCTGCGATTTAGACATATTCATATGCTAATTTGCCTTAAGAGCGTTTTTACACACACTTCAATGGCTAAAACAAATAAGATAATAGTCGGAGTCCTGTAGTGTTCTTTTAGTTCGCAGAGTTCATTATTTAGTTTGTCTTCCATTGTTTGAGCACTGTGGGCTGCCCTTTGTTTACCTAGCTTTTCGTCGTGTGTTGTGTAACATTGGGGAGGCCTATTTACAACATGTATGAGCCCAACTACAGAGTAATTTTCTTAATTATGACGTCCTCCATCCATATCGCCTGCCGTTATGTTTTGTGTCGCCGCTTTATGTATAAAAGGCAAATTCGCATCGAGGTAAACAACTCGATTTTACAAGGGCCAATCTTGATCTGGCGAAAGTTTATAATTTTCGCCCAACTGGCCATCAACAAGGATTTCAATGCCTGCGCGCTAAAACGCCGGGGCCGATAACTTTTACGAACGTCTAAGCATTACGGTCTAAAGTTATTTTCTGGTCAACACTCGATCAATCAAGCATATGGCAGTAATTAGGAGTCAACAATCCAAAGCTGAACAAAAGCGCCAATTGGGCTGAACATCTTTGATAAGTGGCAGTAAAAGAAAGTGGTGAATCGTACAACGTACAGCTTGCTTTTTCAGGCGTCAACTCAACTGAGCAACAAATTATCATATCGACCAATAAGTGCTAAGTACCGTTATCCTTTGTGACAAAAAAGAAAATTAATTGTTTTGAAAACTGAAGTTTAAAATTAGTACTCAAAACACTCCTCCGTCCAAAAACACTTGTTTTGATAGTACACTAGCAAACTAAGCGATTGAGGCTTAATTCGTCAGTACACAACATAAAACCGATCGTTTTCTTTCTTCCTCTGAAACCGCTGCTCAGTTATGCATAAGCAATTTACGTATCACTCCCTTTGCCCCAATCATTTTGCCAATGAGCAGGTTGTTGTGTTGGTGCCTCACGAGCCCTCTTCTTATCTTTCTCCTACAGTACACTTGTTGCTAAATTAAAAGTAGTCATTTCAATTCTAGATAATTATAGTACACGTATCGCGACCAATGCTCGGCTAACCGCAATTAAAACACTTTTCCCTGAGGCAAAAGAAACGCTGACTTCCTCGGCTGTTTCGGTGAACAAGTGGAACATGGGCTTGCGTTGCCTTAATAAGGAAAACGTTCCACTCCACGCAAACGGTTCCCACCCATTCCCGCATACGTTAGAAAAATAAATTGGCTAAACGTAGTTCAATTGTTTTATAAACTGTGCACATGATACAAAAGCATGGAATCCCGCTGAAACGCTTCGATCTGGAAGATCACGGAACATGTTTTTTGTAGAATAGACGGCCATTTCAGTGGTGCAAAGCGTCATAAAAGAATTGAGTACCAGCTCTAAACAGTTTTCAATATTTTCGCTTCTGTTTCCTTCAAACATTTGGATTTTAACAATGTTCGTGTTTGCACTGTTAGTACGTTATCGCGGCGGGGATGAAGCTATATATACAGCAAGCTTGCTCATCGTGCGTTTTGAAAACACAACAATGGTGATGGCATACCAACGCTGCGTGGAACCCTTGTTATCGCACGTTGTTGCACTGACGTTGCTCCAATTTCCGGTCAAAACGAGTTATTTTTATTTCATGATCCTACCACAGAATAGATATTTCATCACTTATTTACTCCTGACGAGTTTCAGATAATAACGCTTACGAACTTAAAACGAAAAAAAAAAAAGCTTTAGCGCCACCTGGCGAGTGAAATCGTTACGTGGGCGCGCGCCAACTGAGAACAATGACGCAACGAGTTAAGCATTTACTATGCGATGCTTAAATGAAAAACTAGCGTTACATAGGGTATAATATGTTCTGATTGACTATTCAAACTATGTAGTTTTCGAGCACGGCCTGAGGTCACTGTAGGGTAGCTATCTGGCAGTTTCCTAGAGTTTCTTCACAGCTGGCTGTTATGAACGCGTTAAAGTCATTTGTAAATTAAGGCAAAACCTGTTTGTGCCCGCATTTTTAAAGTTTAATACCAACACTTGTCAGCTTAATTCCGGTAAATAAACTATCTCGTGGTATTATTCTGGGTACAAAGATGATGCATTTAATGGTTTTAATGTTTCCAAGGAAAGAAAAAAAGTCTAAGGTAGTAAAATTAACTTTAGTACTTGAATTTAATATTTATTAATCTCTTTGTCTGAGGCCGCACTTACGATTTGTTAATACTGCTTTGTATAGCTTTAAATCAACAAGTTAAATTTTCTGCTCAGAATCTTTTCATTATGTAAGGCAAACCTTTAAATTTTGATTTATGTTTAGAGCAACTGAATCCTACAATTCAGAAAAAAAAAACGCTTTTGATCAGAGTTAATGAGTGTTAATTAAAACTTGAGGCGAAAGAAACCTGTTTGCATCTTCGATGTACTAGCAGTAACAAGTAAATAGCGTCCCAAGAAGATCTAATGACATTTTGACCATTTATATTGCGGTCAATGAAAAGAGTCGTGCAAAGAGTTCCAGAAATTGCATGATGAAAACAAAGTCATTGAGTTGTTTCCAGAAGAAATTCTTGAAAACTAAATTCCGTTCCGGCCATATCTTTTATGCGATTTGCTTCACATATGCTTCGTCCCAAACTACTTTCTTCCGGTTTTTGACTGTTTGCCGGCAAAATGTAGAACTTTTATACTTTTAATGAAAATTCCACAACAATACAATGTAGACAATTTCTCTCCATCGATCTTGCTGGCCAGCTGATGGCATCTGCGGGCTTTAGTGCGTAGTCCATGATAATTGCTCGAGATAAACATAAATGGGACAAAGAAGCTAAACAGGAACCAAAATTTTCGTCACAAAATTTCTCGGCCTACACACTTGACGCGCCGTGAAGTTTATTTCAGCCGCTTGCCGTTATGACTTCGAGCAGTTTGGAAGTGAAGGGTGGGCTTTGATTTGGGACTCGTTTGGAGATCATGTGAAGTAAAACGAACTTCATGAGTCTTTCTTTCTGATTAAAGTATGGCAAAAGAAAAGAACTACAAGGATGCCACATTCTAAAACGGTGTGCTTGTTCACCTTTGAATTTATGAAGCATTTCATTTAAATCCATAGCAGTTTTTACATCAGTCTAATTTTGTATCCAGAGTACAGCCTTTAATTTTGAACGCTGCTGTGCATGTTACTAGTTACTGCTTTAAACTGTAAAGCATACAGGCAACTAAAATTACAGTTCCCCTGTTCTTTGTAAACAGCTGCCATGAATTCATCTTTCACTGTTTAAATATACCAGCGAACTTTTTTGTCTTTTCTTCACTTAGGCGCTTTGCATTTAGATGATCGACTTACTGTTAACATCCATTAATTAATAAGTCCACATGCTTTTGAAGCTGGACTTGAGCCGACAAAGTTGGTGTTCAAAAAAGCGGTTAATTTTCCATCCAGTAGCTTTTTTAGCGTTAAAAAGTGTGTCAGTTCTTTCTTTCTTGAGTTGTTTTATTACCAAAGTTATATGACCGTTAAATTCACTTCATCTCTTCAATCTTTTCACGGACGCTGTTTTTTTCTTCGCGTACTGTAATAGATACCTGTTTCCTCGAAGACAAAGGACTGAAATTATTTCGTGCAGAACTGTGCTCGTTTTCTTACCGAACAAGTTTGCAAACAGATGGAATAATTAGCTTTGCTTGTATGTAAACCTCACATATATGGCTACGGACAAACTAAAGAAACAAAATAGTTTCCCTCTCAAATAGTTCCATGTTATTTTCAACTAAAAGCCGAACCTAAAACAACGCTTATTATTATGAGGTACGAAATAATGAATCAGTGTTTTTTTGAATATTCTCACGGGTGCACGGATTTAAGTATTGTCTTTCTTTTGCGTTTTTTATGGCTCTGTGTTATCAGGGATAAAGCCAAAAATCTTATTTTCAATTTGGCTCACGTGGAATTAATATTTTGCTGTTACATTGAAAACTGAACGTTTTATTAAATTATTCATCGACGGCTTGTAAATTTTCCTTTATGTCTTGTTTATGGCTAGCTGTCAGGATTACCAACATGTACTGTTAATGGATTTACTCGGGTAGAAGGTCATGTCGTTTATGAAGTAAAATTTTGGTCCAAGCCGTTATCAGCTGGGCGGACGGTGTTACCTAAATCAGCTTCAAACTAACAGTTTAAATCCCCAAATCCCTAAATCTTAAATCAAGGTGTTCTTGGTAAATATCTGCTTTTGAATGAAAAATCATCTTGTGTTCGATCAAACTCGAAAGAAACTTCGACATGTTTTACCTACATCTCTCAAAGTTGCAAACTTAAAACAGTTTATTTTATTTAGTTCACAATCTTCAACGAGGAAAAAACTAGACTGACGTGTTCCTCTCAACTTTAAAAACAACTGAATTAAAGATTAGTTTTTGTGAAAGGGCGTATTAACCCGCGAGAACTTGTAGACATCTGATAACAAAAGAGGGCTAATACTTTTCAACATTCACTCTCGCGGATGAAAGCTACTTATAAACTCACCAGCAAGGCACCTGCCAGACTAACAGTGCTAAGCTCTCTCGAGTCTCTTAAAGGGAGAAGATTGAGACAAAGGCTCGTACATTAGCTGCAGGTCATTGAAGTATTTCTTTGTATCGCCAAGAGACGTGGTGATGGAGCCAGGCATGGGTTTGAAAAACTGAACCGTGACAATCAACTTAAAAATGCTATCTTCCACAGATCATCGCCTTTCGCGTTCACTTCGTTTTCAGCGCCACCTTAAGAATTTGCTCAGTAAATATTCAGTTTGAAAAACAAATGGAAACACTCGAAACGAGGCGAAAATAATTTATCTATTTGGCCAGACTACAGGCAGTCCTATACTGGCGTTTTAGTTGGCAGGTTGTCTTTACCTAACACATCGCACAAAATGCCACTAAAGTGCTGTTTTCTTTGGTAGAATTTAATTGCCTTGCCGTTAATGAACCAGCATTCTTCTCTATTTCTTCAGCTGTTGGCTAAGCAGGTGTTTTACCACTTGGTTTTAGTTTGAGATCTTGTTCTATTCATTACAAGGCTAATTGAAGGACAACCTTTATCGAAGGCCACACCACGCAGTGGTGCTATATCTGCTTTGAAGTGATTGCATAACCAGGTCAAAATAATATCTAATGAAACTAAAGTACTCTTATATTCAAAGTACAAAACCCTGAATAACAAGCATATATAGCGTTGGCGTACAAACGTGTTTGATCCTTCTCGAGTATAATTCAGCCATTATTTAGATTTATGAATGAAAATGTACTCCTGCTAATTGGTGATAATTACCCCTTTGGGATATGGGCCGTCCTGAAGTTGTTTACGCCATAGAACCCACATACAAATTTATTATCATTAGTCAAATCCTGGCGTCTTGTAATTTGCATTGGGGTCCATTGGTAAAACATTAAATTCATGCAATGTCGTTTGTGGGCTTTTTTAAACGCTTCATACCTGCCATATACAAACGCCATATAACTTTCCAATTCTTAAGTAGCCATCCTAAAGTAAGACCCTATTTAGCAATTACAAGAAATGCATTAACAGCGCCATATGCAAATGTCATATTTCTGTTTATTTTTTTTTTTAGTGAAAATCAGTCAGGTCTTTTTTGTCCTTGGTAAAATATGGGAAGGCTAACATCTGCTTTAATTTAGTAACTCAGTTTCCGTAGACTAAACATGTACCTTACACTGCTTTGTGAAAAATAATTTGTATTTAAATGTTATAACAGATATAAACGTACTCATACAATAAACACATTAGCTAGACTTTGTAGCATAAAAGACCGTTATTTTCTGTTGTGATTTCCTAATTTGTCAACTTTTGGCTAAACAATCGTAAACCTTTCAATAGCACGTGCTAAGAAAGATAATTATATTCTTTCCAGTTTCCAACACAGTCGCGTCTTAAGGCAAAAAGTAGTCAACTGAAACCCTAATTCATGAAGCACATGGAATTCAAAATTTATAAAACCAGTATACAAAGAAGAATGAAAAACTAAACAAGGAGAATTGGTTCTTAAGAAAATGTACACATTTCATACTCGACTTAAACAGTGCACGCACGGAATTAAGTAAAAGTGCCTTTTCATACTTGATCATGTTATTAAGTGTAAAGTACACACACCCGATATTTAAAGGGAAGTAAAAAACGGACAGACTGATTTATGAATTATCCAAAGGAAGTTAAACTGACCCAGACTAAATTAGGTTAGATAATAAAAAGAGACCATGTAGTTTACAAAGGGCTACCAGTTTACTCAGTCTAGGAATAAGAAATAAACTTGTCAAGGCCCTCTTGATGTAAGCTGATCATGAAGCTTCATAGAAGAAGATGAATCCAACGGACTGCTGTGAAAATCTGGTGGAAAACACAGGTCTGTTTTGTCTGTTCAGCTCCGGTAGCCCCGCCACCCGGTTTGGATCTGTAACATAAGAAAGAGAAACTAAAAAATATCAAAACATATGCTAATTACTACCTGTCAGTTGCTATGTTCAAAAGCCGATATCGTTAGTACAGTTACATAAGAACTGTGAAAAGAAGCAAAAAAAGCCGGTCAACTTTGTTAACACTCTGATATAGTGTTGTTGTTTATTTTACAGTCAGTTTTTTGCATCACTGCTCTTCGAGGGAATAAGTTCCCTTTTAAGCCTGGAAACAGAAAAATCACGATCAATTCGTTGAAAAAAACAGACGTTTATATTAATTCAAACCATATCTGAAATGTTTCTCGGTTACTGTTAGAAATACATTTGTACAAATCAGAATCAATTGAAAATGTATCACCGTGACTAACTATCTGCTATGCCACAATTTCTGTCCAGTACACATGAAGAACAATGAGAATAAAACAAAAAGGTAATATCCCGGCATATCTCCTCGTCGGGGGCATGTACTTACTTCAAATTCCCGTTTTTCTAAATTGTCACGGTTGTTTCTATACAATTTCGTTTTTGACGTGAAACCTGGAGTAATTTTCCACCTTCTGTTGCTGCAAACATTCATTCTTACTGCTTTTACAGGATAGGAGTGATTTATATTTAAAATGTAAGGATTCTAATGGAGCAAATACGCTAATGAGCCAAGCAGGAAAACAAATTTTAAAATTGAGGAGGAGATTGACAGGAAAAGCTCGCGAGATGAACTTAAAAAAAAATATTAACGTTTTCGAGATGCGTTGTCTGTAGTAATAACCTTTTTTTTTAACAACAGCTCAGTTCGTGGTATTTTCTTTTACTGGCGTAATCCGCCACAATTTCGGTTTTAGCTCCCTAGTCTTTCTTGTGTTGCAATGAAAAGGTATATAGTGTGTCTAATTCCTTAGTTTTGCTTATTCAAAACAGGCCAGATTCAATTTACAAAATCGAGAGTCGCGAACTCAGTTTCACATTGTGTATCTGAAGCAAAATGTTTGAGATCGAATCTATTTTAAAACGGGAAAATTTGATGGGAGTTTATATATGGCTACGAAAATGGTTTCGACAAACCGCTGTACATGCATTCTTTCTCAAACAAAGATAGTGCGTCCTACAGAACAGCCACTTGCTTTTTACCTAATTAAATAAAAAATAAAAAATTCGAAATTGTAAGGATAACCGAATAAAATGTGTTGAACCTGCATGCCACATTCGTTGGACTACTCGCGATTTTTTTCCATAACAAAGCTGCCTTCCCTGCAATCGAATTTTGTGTTACAAAATGAAAGTTAACGTTCACGAATAAAAAATCATTTTATAAAGAGCTCATGACATTGTATTTCAAAACGCTGACGAGTATTTGTTACAAAAACACAGAATTTCGATGAAAAGTGAAATTCTGACTGTAAGTCAGTGATAACTTACTCATTTTAAAGTCTGATGGTTTTAAGGAAATAATAAAGTTCGCTGTCTCGATGACATTACAAATAATCATCTCTTCGAAAAATTGCAATTCAACGTTTTGTTGTCGAAAAAAGAGGTTTTCAGTTGTAGTTAAGAGTAAGTTTGCTATTTGTTTGATGCAAATTCGACACAGCAAATTTAATAATTTTTTCTCTGCTTTCTTTCGAGTTTGCTTTTTTTTTTTATACGGGAAATCATAAAGCGCGAAAAATAGCTTATAACAAAAACTTGCACTGGGCAGTTTGTGATACAAAAGGTGTTTTTAATTCGAATGGCATAAGCAATAGATAAAATAAATTGACTATTATTCACAAAGGAAATTATCGAAGGTTTTTCTAAAACAAGCATGGCAACAAGTATGGCGTGCAATTTTGTAGGATGTACTTGGTTCAGATACTGAAAATTGAAGAAGATTCAGGCGCTTTCAGTCCGTTTTTGAAAAGAAGCACATCGTAAAACAATTGACTAAATGACCCTAGCTTCAATGTATATACCATTTTTAAAATGACAACTGCTAATGAAAGATAGAAGAGTGAAAAAAAAAAAGTTACAGGAGTGTTACACGCTTGTGCTTTAAAACTCACCTGGGCAGAATTTGCGTGGAAGTCCAATAGCGTTGTGCCGGTTAACATTGTAAACGGTTAGCCGATTTACTCCCATCAACAATGCAATAAACAAGTGTGATGCTTGTACCATTATTTAATTACAAATGTGTTTGAATCTCACAGAAAAGCTCATAGGATTGCAATTGAAATCATAGGTTTTCATTTCAATTATATAACTATTATTTTCAATCGAATTTTGGTAAATTACCGAGCGTAATCAACTGAAGTTTAGATCTTGAAAACAGAAGTAGACTCTGGGCTTCTAAGTAGGTTTTGAAGTGAAGCACATCAAAAAAACAATTGAGTAAAAAGACCCTAATAAGCGATTACATTTCAGCAGACAGTTGTTAATAAAAGACGGAATGGCGATAAACGTTTGTTCTTGAAAACCTACCTATAGTCATTTTGAATTTGCGTGGATGTCCGTAGTTTTGTGTCGGCTAAGTGGTTTACCGATTTAATTCTATCAACAAAGCAAATATTACGTAACCCCGCAACTGCGATACATGTGCCATTATTTAATTACAAATGTGTTTGAATACAAAACAACCAAAGAAAAGATCGAAGGATTTTATTTTGAATTAGAAAACTCTTATTTTAACTAAACTTTGTTAAATTGCTGAGCGTAACTTGACCGATTCAAGAATCTGTGTTCTTGCCATTGCATTCAGTCATACTTTGATATTTCAATTGGTTGGGCAATTTGGTTTTAACATCGAAATGACTATAAAGTGATCTGTTTCGAGGCTGTTTTCGAAAAATAACCATTCTTAAAATTGCCCTCGCTTATCAAAAGACACTTAAGTACGTGTAAGAGAAGGTCTATCGAAGTTCTAAATTTCAGTATATTATATTATTGCATGCAACTGTACTGATCTGTTTACTTATCTAAAGAACCACCGCGATTTCCATATACCTGCAGGTATATATTCAAGAGTTCGTTTTGCGATGGAATTACGGTATTGCGTTATACCGTCGCATTTCGGCGTCGCCTGAAATACTATAAAACAGAACAACGTTCCTATACATTCGCATTAATAATGTCAATCGAGGGTTTTAGAGCTGTAAGTAGTACTATGCTAGTAAACATGAATCGACCCAATTTTTGATTTCGCAATTCAGTTTGTAGTCATTTAATTTTACTATCGTCACCAAGCGCGCATCAAATTTTAATCACCTTTAATAGAACAACTGACCTTAATCCTTATAAGTGCTGTTCAAAGGAAACAGGTAAATTGAATTTTTACGCGTTTGAAAATACTGCCTTTTGAAGAAAATAACTAACTTTATCTTTTTCGTTTAAGCTTAAATAAAAAACTCAAACAAGTACATAGTTATTTGGAAATCAGTTCATTTTATTTTGTACAATGAGAAAGTTTTTGCGAGTGCATTGATCGGTTTATTTAACGATGAAGCACATGAAATAAATATTTAATAACGGTCATCTTCTGTAATTGAAAAATGAGGTAATTTCAAGATCGCTCTTTTGGGGGTGACAGAAAAGGAACTTAAAGAAGAAAAATATCTCAATTTGTCCGATAACTAAAAATGTTTTCGTGATTGAGGTGTTCCGAGTATTCGGATCGGGCTCCCGTATAAATCACGAGTATTACCGTTGTTCTAGCATCGAGGAAAGGGAAACGACGCTGATCCGACGGCAACCAAAACTTAAAACTAGAATAAAGAATCCGATGTTACATAGGTTACACGTTCTTTAAAATATCGCTAAAAACAAATCTGCAAAGTTTTTCTTTGTTCAAATCCACTACTGGAAAAGTGCATAATTATGCGTTTGCATCAAGGTTTTTGTTATTATAATCCGTCACTACAGGTCTTCAACACAGTTAATTAACTAACTAACGTTCTGAGAAATCGGTTAGTGCTAAACAAAGATAGCAGTAAAGCCGTTATAAAACAATTTTAAATGATGTCGTTTAGAAGGTATCTTTAATTTCTTCGGAATTTCAATTAAAAAATAAACAGTTATATACTCTTGTTATAGTTAATTGAGTTACTTTGAGTTACCTGCGTCTCGCGGCGACCACTAACGAACAGCACATTGTCCTTTTGCTTTTTCGTACGGCATTGAGGAATCTTTTAAAAAAAAGTACCATATCTCGCTTACTAAGCTAGTTCTATCTCGTCAACAAGATTTAAATTTATAGTTGAAAAAATTATAGACATTCTAATACATGCAAAACTCAAGGAGTAAAATTATTATGAAGAAAACAATTTCGAACCCGTGTTAACGAATCTCGAAATAAAGGTCCCACGCCATCGTGAAAGCATTGCCCCAACACGTGCTTTAGATTAAGTTCCACCGCGGAAGAAAATTGAATTCCGCCACACTAGCAGCTGAAAGAAAGAGTTAAGACAAAAGCAACCAACTTTATTTACATTTATTTTCATTATTGTGCTCTTTGTCGTCTTTTACTGCATAGAAAATGACAAATTAAAGCACAGTTTCGCGTATGCAATGGTTATATACAAAAAGGTCCAGTTTATCCAAGTTTATCATTATCACGCTGTGATATATTGATCAATCTATGTGTTACTCATTTATTATTATTTTGAGAACGAAAATTGTTTATGCAATCACTATCAATGAATCAGTTTCGATTTTGAACAATGTCAGTTAACACACCAGCGTAACTTACATTTATATTAGTGTTTATGATTTGAACATAAAACGACGCTGGATTCCATTTGTTGAAAGCAGGAATGTTGAGGAAACAAACGCTCAAACGAAATTTAACTGAAATTAATCTCAACAAAGAAAAAGAAAACAAATAGATAGTAATGTTAAACAACAAGAAAAAATGGGCAATTTGCAGGCTGAGAGAGCTAATAACTTGCACTAAAACCGCTTTATCAGTGGTGTGTTTGAGCATCGTCTTGTAAATCCCCAAAAACACGCTAATAAGACATATACATTGCGTTTCTTGCGCTAAAATTTCGTTTAACAGCAGTGTCGTAATCGAGGAACCTTGGAGGAAACCGCCCGTTTGGTTAGTTACCTCGTGCTCGTTGCTTGGTATAAGAAAACGTTAACACAAGTTACGGCTTCTTATATTGAGACAGCTTCAGCTTTTTGTCATTAAAGATACTCAGAGTTAAATTAAACATTCTCTCCCTGTTGCCAGTTCTGAAATGCAACCTACCATGACGAAAAGCCACACTGCTCTGTCTAAAATCAGGGTTAAATTGAACTATTGTTTGCCCTAACTATTGAAAGAAGCTTACGTTTTCTCAGTGAAAGCAGCTAGCACCGAATAATAAATCAAACAATAAGTAAAACACATCTTAGATTTAGGGGATTGCGTTTTCTGTTTTGAAACTCTTTCTTTCTCGGTAATTATAAAGTCAACATATTCAACAATTATTCCACGAGCGCGTGTTGGATATTGAGATGGTAGTTACGCGCCTCGTTGGCTATAACGATCTCATATCCAACAAGCGCGAGTGGAATATAACTATTTTATTAAAAACACCCAAAGGAATTGCAACATTTGGGCTTCCCAGCTGTTTTCGTTGACGCGTATCGGCTACGATATTTGTGAGCCCATATACCAAAACTCAGGAATTGCAATATACCATTGCTAGTTTTCAATAATCTCAGGTAGGCACTTAAGAAACGGCAGATACTGAACTACATTTTTTATGCTCGGTTTTCTATCGCCGTTATGTAAACTGAATAGAATGTGCCACCTTAAAGTCTTAAAAGGACCTCATTGTGGTTCTTGGGTGTAAAGTTTAGTTAAAGCGAAGCTGAATATCGCAAATTAGCTATTGTGCTGATCCTTGCTTTCGATTGAAATGAAATATTTTTTTAGAATTCTGATACCTTGTAGATTCCGTGAGGTGTTTCCCATGCTCGGTCGGAACATATCAAAGGTTGGTTAATATTGTTAAACTCCCCGACAATAGTAGTAAGCCTGTACCACAATCAACTACAATTGTTTCTGTTCAACAAAAAGACTTAAAGCAAATATAGTAGGTTATATATCAGAACATTGCTTTAAACCGGCAAAAAATAATAAAATCGATATAGTTTGGTTAATTATCTCTATGTTAATTGTGAAAGATTAAGTTATATAAACAACTATTTCCTATTTGTTTTCAATTGCCCAGTTGGAAAAAGGTTACTTCTGTCAATTTCCGTCAGGGTTTGCTGTCATTTATCGCTTTTACAAGACCTAGACTCATTTTGTTTTCCTTGCATTTACGCCTGCCGTTTTAGTCAGCATTTTCGTCATTTTTTTTTTCTTAGCTAACAACTCTGATTTTCAAATACAGTCCGACCTCTATTAAGCGGCCACCCTCGGGACTTTGAAAAGTGGCCGCTTAATAGAGGTACAATATAAATTGGATAGGAATGGCAGAAACCATGATTTTATTGACTCTATATAGCAACATGCTTTTAAAAAGTGAACATATATGAAGATAAATCTAAAATTCATTGTAAAAGAAAAACATCAGGTGCATTTCCAGCCCATGCATAGCTCTAGCTCAAACACAGAGGGCACGTAGTTGAAATGTACAGTATTTCATTTGGTTAATAATGCAGATAATGTAGAGAAAAATATGCAAAACATCGTTGACAAGTTTCTTAGGCCTGCAGTTCTTGTTTTCTTGTTATTATCAGTTATCACCTTATATCATCTGTCACCATTTCGCTTGGAAAGACAATTTGCTGGCCGTTTTATGGAGGTAGAAAACCATATAAATAATACACTTGCGACAGCAAAAAGGTGGCCGCGGCCGCTTACTAGAGGTGGCCGTTGAATAGAGGTATCTAATACAGCAGTTTACTGACAAATAAGTCGGGACTTTGGAAAGTGGCCGCTTAATAGAGGGTGGCCGCTTAATAGAGGTCGGACTGTATCTTTCTTTCTCATGTAAACATTTTCATTCAAGATTCTTACGCAATTCCCTTTTCTTCAACAACTGGCAGGAATGTTTGCATGCTGTCCAATTTGGAAATAATTGGATGAAAAACTGATATTCCGAGGACAGCCAAAATTGGACGAGGCCGTAGGCCGAGTCCAATTTGGCTGTCAGAGGAATTTTTTTAATCTAATTATTTCCATGTAGTCCTATTACCTATTAACTATATAGCGAGTCAGTCAATCCAACGTAAACACTTTTGTCCAGAACGGAAAGAGCCTACAGTAATAGCAAGAATAGCATGGCATCTGCAACTCAGTGAAAGCATTGTCTTCACAAATAAAACTTAATAAAACAGTGCAATTTTATTCACCTGAGTTTGTGAAGCTTGCTACAGGGTGAAAATACGGGTCTCACATGAGTAGCTGAGAGAACAATAGAACAAACAACAAGAACAATGCCCCTAGCCCCCAAAACAATAGCAGCTGCAACACTAGAGGACCAGTAGAATTACAAGCTTACGAGAGCTGCTACACAACTGGAAAATACAGCATCGATCGATGAAAGTCGTAAACAAAGTGACACTTTGTAATTGTCCGAACGAGCTTTATAACGTCTTGAATCTGACATCCTCTCTTTCCACCATCTGGTTCGTATTCGTCACATTTTAGGGAAGAGCGACAAAGACTGGTCAAGAATCGCTTCTACGTAGTTCATGGAGAGGAACAATTACCTTCCAACTTACTCGCTTCGTTACGCTGCACGTACGTTCAGCCAAGTTGCCTTGGAGGTGTTTTGGCTTTGGTTTTTGCTTCTTAGGTTAGCACTCTTCTCTTCTGACAACGTAGGGATTTCTCATTTTAGTTACTACTGCTGAAACGATCAAGAGAAATTGAAATTTCATCAAATCTCCCTGATAAAATTCCGCCATTTCCAACTTACAGTTTGCAGAGCTGACGCTACGCTTTGTGCTGATTGGCTAACCTCTATCACATGTCGCTTTTTCTTGGATTTGATTGGCTGAGAGAAACCGTCCAATTTTTCTTAAATTGGACAGCTTGTGCATAAGCCCTAAGTGAAACTATCCAAATTTATCCTAAATTGGACAGCTCTTAGTAATTACAAGATAATAGTTGTGCCGGCAATATAGGATTTCCTGACAGCTATATAATTAAGTTTACGTTGAACGCACGGATGAAATTTACCAGTTCAAAAAATCTTCGGGTTTCTATCTGGATGGGCTACTGTGACTGAACTAATTTATGAAACTCAACAAGTCCTGAGCATATTAAATCGGAATATATACTAGTTATGCAACGTTTGTCTATGATAAGGAAGTAGTAAATAACGTTTATAAGAACCGGAAAATAGTATTCCAACTCTTGAGGTCTGTCACTTTTCATTTCATTCCCTTTTTTTGCATATTAGTCGATCCATTCGATTTCACAGTGAAACAGTGAAATGAGTTAATATAGGAACAGTTGTAAATGAGCATATGAAGAACATAGCATTCACCAGATTGCGCGACAAGAAGCAAGAACAATCAGAATTACTTCACAACAATTGAGTTGACGCGGAATGTGATTGTTTAAAACTACTGAAGTACAATTTTAATTTTAATTAAATTGGGCTCTTAATTCGCCTTAATTCGGCGTGGCTAATGATCTTACATTGGTCTATTAAAGGACCTTAAATTAGCCTATTTAAGAAGCTTAAATTAGCCTATTTAAGAATCAAACATTAGCCTATTTAAGAATCTTAAATCAGCCTTAAATTAGCATTAGTCTATTGAAAGCCCTTAAACTAGCCTATTTAAGAATCTTAAATCAGCCTATTAAGGATCTGAAATTACCCTATTTAAATTGTAAATTAGCCTATTTAGGGATCTTAAGTCAGCCTATAATTATAATAAGAATCAGTCGAATCAGCAAAGAAAATTGCATGATTTGCTTTTCGCGTGATTACTTATTGTTATTAAGTCTTATTATAATTTCAACCTGTGAGGTTTTTTTGAGACTTTGACGTCACTTTCTCCCATTCGCAACCAAGCCTTGGAACAAGGTTGATCAGTGGCGACCGTAATTTCTCCGAAATAACGTACATACCTGAAAATGTAAATAAAATAATTCATGCAATAACGTTTTAGTATATACCACACAAGTGAATAGTGCTTTCCGCGCGCGTTGATTGGTTAACGCGGAGGTGATTAGCAAAGTACTATTCACCTCCGAGCAGCCGAAGAAAAAAACAATGGCTTTGCGTGTCGCTTTGGGTACCGAGCGTAATGATTTGGTCCGCTAGTTATTCAACTTGTGTGGTATATACTAAAACAATTATTCACCTCAATGTCGGTGAAAGTGGTGGATATTTACCTCCATCCCTGGGTGAATCTTAGATTGGGTGGATTCTAAGTTTCGCGTTATAAAATCCACCGGCCGAACCACCGCAACGTTTCAGCACGCGCTTCGAATTTCCAATCCCTTCATTTGGGAGTACTTTTTTTATTCGTTCCAATTACATTTACATCGGTTGCCAAGGCTTTTCTAAAGATTTTTGTTTTGTAATTTTTATTTTTTAACATTTACATTATAATACATACAATACAACACAAGACATAACACTACTTACAATAAGCTATAACTACAATAGATTACATACAACAAATTACAATTACTAACCGTAGCCTAATTATACCTATAGAGTATACAATTATACAATGCGTCATGTACAATAGAGCAGCTACCCAAATACAAAACAAAACAAAGAAAGAAACAAAGAAAATAAGAAAAGAAAAAAAAAAGATAAAAGAAAACTAGAAGCTAGTGAAATGCTGAGAAAGGGAAATTACAAATTAAGTTCAACTATTATTAAGAGATGGCATTAGTTTTTCCCACTTTTTGTAATGTTTATAATTATAAAGTTGGTTATTTTTCGTAGCTATTTTTCTTTCAATGTAGTATACTGTTTTTGTCTTTGCTAAAAATATTGGCTTTTCTAAAGATCGTAATTAGCTGTTTTAGTAATAAAATAAAATTTCAAACTGAATCTTGCACTTAGTTTTCTCTCGTTAAGTAAAGCAATTATAGCAGTTTTCTCGTTCTTTTTATTTTACGTTCTGCTTTCAAAGCTTTTGCAGGCCTTCTTAAACGTTCAAACAAAAAGGCTCGACAAAAAGAAACTACAGAAAGAATTGCGAAATCACTAGCAGGGCTAACTGAAGGCTACCTTGTTGTTATTACACCTTTAATCCGTATCTTTAATTTAAATGTCCTATATATGATACATATGGCATGCAGCTGCAAAAAATGTACATGAATGCCCATTACAGTGGGGTATCAATTGATGCATAAAGTAAAAGACGGTAAGGGGGTGGTAAAGATAGACTCTCTCTCCTTCGTAAAAAAATGGGACGTAGTGAAAGTCGTTTATTTCATGATCAGTTCTTGTTTCACTAAGAGGAGGTGCCGGGAGGGGGCGTTAGGATGAATCATTAGGTCCCTGCAACGCAGATCCGCCCCTTCAATTAAATAGTAGAGTCAAATTATTTTTCATTCATGCCAGTTAAATCCGAAGGTAAAGGTAAATCGAAAAAAAGTCTATACTACTTTTATTGCTGGTTGCAAGCAAAATTGCACTTTTTTGTGGGTGGGGAAAAAGTAGAAATGCTTGGAATGCACGTTGTTAAAAGTTACAATATGTCACGTATATTCTGAAATGTACAATAGCTGTCAAATTTATCCTACATTAATTGGTTCTTCGTAGATGAAAGTTCATATGGTGCAGCACAGTTGTTTATCGCCCGCCGAAATGTTTCGACATTCTTGAGAAAGAAACTGTGTCCTTGCGTCAAACGAGCCGAAAATCATGATTAGGTGGTATGTTCAGCATGCACCTTATTTTGGCGCAATCTTGTGGTTGGCAGAACTCTTAGCACTTCTCTTGAGAATGGTTTGTATAAAGCCATGTAAGTGACGGGATGAAGCACAGGAACCGCAAACCATAGAAAAGTGGAAGCCACATGAACCTGGTGTGGAATGGGTGTAGCTGGCCGTGAGGCTGGAAAGTCTACCACCTTGGTTATTATAAGAGGCAACCAAAACAGCAAGACTTCGGTTATAAGGGCGAACAAAACTTGATTTGTTTTTCTTTCTTCCGCAGTTGTCTTCATGTCAATAAGATTGATTCTTCTTTGAATCTGAAATGACGATAGGATGGATGCGCTTTGCCTTCTGATAGCGCAGCATGCGATGATGGCGATAATCAACAACGTTACGTAAAGGGCGAGTGTAATTACTGTATTCGTGATGTTTTGGTTTTGGTTTTCGTAGCTAAAGGAAATAGAGCAGGGCAGTGATCTTTCTGGAGAAAATTGAAACGTGGTGGCACTAGGAATTATAGGAAAAATCAGCACCGCAACATCAACAACCCAGATTGCCATAATCATTCCAATGGATCGGTTTATAGAGAACCACTTTTTGTACAGGGCCAACTGGGTAGCTTTAAAGGACCGGTTTACCGCCATGATTGTCAGTAATTGCAATGGCACCCATGTTAAGACGAGGAAAGCAAACCCTTGAATGTTGCATAATACTTGCCCAAATGGCCACTTTTCCGCCATCATTTGGCCAGCGGTAAATGGCATGACAAGACATGCAGTAAACATGTGACACATAGCCAGAGACACAATGAATGTGTTAGGCATTGTGTGGAAACGTGGCTTTCTGTACATAACGAAACACATCAGTGAATTTGCTGTTAATGCCGCGGCATTGATTAGCAATATCAGTCCTCCTTCGATGGCCATAGTCAGTTTATCTCTAGAATCCAGAATATTGGAGTTTTAAAACTGTTCAGTCCATTTCTCGAGCTTGTTTCTACCTGCCAATGAATAATTATACATAACTGTCAACGCCATTTTCTTTAAACTATATTGATGTGTATATAGATTAGGAGATATTTTTTAGGAAACCCTTCTTCACCAACCAACTTTTTCTAATATACTTAAGATGTCTATCTGTCACCTTTTATGTAAATTGTACTTTCCCTTGGCGTTGTTCTTTTCAGGTGTCTTTTGCCTTTTGATTTTGCAAAATTACTGGAACAAATAAGCATATGGTTGTCGTCTCAATACAACTTGAAGCCACTACTGATGCAGGAGGCATCGTTCTACGCCGGATAAGAGCAAGCAGGGTACAGTTAATTGCTCGCTGTTTATGGGTTAAGGTCAAGGTGAGCAGCATCTTAAATTATTCTTATGCTAAATAGTGTTCCCAGTTAGCAGCTTTAATGGCTAGACGTACTTGGCATTTAAAGAAAGTTGTTTATTTTATTTTAATTCGTTCATTTTTTAAATAGAGTAATTTACTCTCTAAAAGCAGTGTAACCCCTTGAACTCAAATAAACGCCACTGTTGTTTTGACAATTCCTGCGTTCCGATCTCATTGCTCGAAAACAATATCACCTGTGAAATAGCTTATGGGGTAAACATATTTCTTCTACATAGAGGTATAAAGCGAAAGTGATCAATAATTTTGGGCTTTGATCGAAGGATGCTATGTGAATAACATTTTATGTCAAATCTTACTTGCTGTTAATTCCAAACGACTCACAGTTTTATAAATCTACTCAGAGAAGAGCATTGTCAAGTCAAAATTTACTCATGCATTAGAGCAAAACTGAGACTCTACTGTCCTAGCAAATTTGGTAACTAGTTTGAATTTAAAAAGTAAAGGAATTAATTACTCGAGACCAGAGCAAATCTAACATCACTTGGTTTCGTGCATGGCCAGAAGCTGTTATTAAAATAGTTGAAATTATGAATTGCTTTAACCATTGCCTTACTTACTTAGTTGAGATCCGGAGCGGACGTTGTTTAACGCAACAAAAGGGATGCACCTTCAGACACTGCGAGGTATTTCTTCTTACCGTTGTAGTCACATAAAGTGGTCAAATTGATGAATGCGTATCAGCAGTATAACTTAGTAATACCGTTCGCTGAGTGCAACAAGCAGATCCCTTTACTCACAAAATCTTAATTAATTGTTCCAGTTGATCAAAAGCAGTTCAAACATGTTATCCTCCCTTAATCCTTTAGTCACGGAATCGTTCGGAATTATTCCTGTTCAAACATCGTATCACCTTACGAGTCCTGGAGGGTAGAAAGGGAGGGGAGGGGAGGGGAGGGGGCAGCGGAGCGGGAGCGGAGAATGTACTGGTATAATATTGCCGTCGCAAGGGTATGGCTTTTGAGCTGTTTTGGTTTCAAAGCCGGAGTCAATAACACTTTAATATGAATATGGAATAGCAATTACCATTTATTTCATTGGACAGATCGCTCCTGTGTGCCAAGGGGAGGCACACAGGAGCTAGGCGAGGATTCCTGGAATGACAGGAGACTCCCCAACTTTAAAAAAAAAATCATTTTATTTAAGTGTGAGTGCATTTAGCACTGCTGTGCTAATTTTCGGCTACACTCCGTCCCCTCCCCCACCCAGACCTTACGGGTATACCAAAATCCACGTCCTTCTTACGTCACGTTATATGATGGATTTATCCGCTCAGAAGAGGGATTAACCATGACGTTTGTTTTGAAATGCAAATTGAAAACTGGGTTTGAAATTGCCGCCTGCTGTTTTTGTCATTTCTACGTCTGATGAGTAGTTTGACGTTTATTTCCTTTTTCTGATGAATATATATGATTCGGGGAAAATAAAAGAAAACTGAGTCCGTCCCTCTGCGTAGTGTTAAGGCCTTTTCTGACAGCCAAAAGGGCTTTATTAATTCCACTAAATCTTTTCTGTTAAACAGTTATGTCGAACGTCTTATATTTACGTCCATGTTGTACGGATTAGTCAATTTCGATTGATGCTGGATGGAACATTACATCAAGGCGCACATTATCGGTAAAAAAGAAACCTAATTAATCGACCTTATTTTCTTTATAACTGTGCTAAGTAATCGACGTAAATACACGAAGCCTGATAAAAACTGTTGATCAATAGAATAAATGGTATTTATGAAAATCTCTATGAAGTCACCTCTTTACAAGCATTGAACACTTTGACGTAAGTTCTACTTTACTAAAGCAAGTTAATTCACGGATGGCGTCGTTATCACGTCGGGAAATAGGGCATGGTTCTTTTTTGACGAACTCGGTTCACTTATTCGAACAAACTACAAATTAAGATAGATAATTAAATTACTCCGCTATAGAGGGCTGTGAGCACCTTTCTTTTGACAGAAAGAAATTGCCTTTAGACTAAAAGTGGGTGCACTGTTGTCCGTACCCTGCGCAAGCGAATTGCGCAGCAATATCTTTATGAGTACAAATCAGCTCACAGTAATCATTGAAAAATAATAATCGTATAAAAAACTGGTCCAACAATCCCAGAAGTTTTGTATAGTTTTGATGACATTTTTTTTTTATCTATATTACTGAGGCGATTCCTAATAGTGCAACCAGATAAAAATTGTTCGACAAAGCTTAAGCCTGCTGCAGTTTTACAAGTTATTATGCTTTTCATCTAAAAAAAATCACCCGTAAATAAATAAAAGTACGCTATACTATATACGCCTTACACTTGCAATCCCAACGTTCCGTCTTCTGCATACTAATAGGAACGTGCCAGCGCCCTTAAAAGTCCAGCTTGACGTCGTCTCCAATCAGAACAAATGGTGCCCAGTCTCTTACGTTGTTGTAGCTTTTGGATTGCCTCATCCACTTGATGGACTGGTGAAGGGCTTCACTTGCACTCAGTTTATCACAAACCAAATGCCTGTAGAAACGAATCATGAACTCTTTGGTAGATTCATCATTCAGGAGCCACAGGGACACCAGTACGGAACGAGCTCCAGAGGCAATAAAAGCACGAGCGATACCTACAACTCCTTCGGCATTCATGATCTTTCCGCGACCACTGTGACAACAGCTGAGTACAACCAGCCTGGCTCGAATGCCAACCTTTGCGATGTCTTCCATGGTCAACATGAAATCTTCTTTCCTTGGAACTTGAGAAGATGGTTTTGGCGCACAAGCGATCTCTCCTCTCTCCGCATCACCGTGGGCAGCTATGTGGATTAGACAGACATCTGTTATGTTTCGAAGCACCTCTTCCTTTGTTGCTTGCTGGCCCAATAGAGGTGAGGCGTTTAAGAGATCAGCAATTTCTTTTGCCTCTTGTCTTGCTGCTGGCAATGGTTTAAGTCGTGTCACTCGACTTACATTCGGATCTCCTACAATCAGCGCGCCAGTATCGCTGTGATAGTCTGCTGGGCAGTCATTGATAAGCTTCAGTGTTGTTAAAGAGGGAAGAATGCGGATCTTACAAATTTCACAGAGACATTGACCAGAATCATTCTGCAGTGAGGTAAAAGGGACCATAAACATGGAACCTTCGGGCACAAGCACAACCTCACGCCCATTTATATAATCAGCAAATGGAGCGATGAGCATGTTGTACAATTGATTCGGTGTGTTCTCTACCTCTTCTTCTTCGCCATCGGATTCCACGAGACGTTCTTGTTTATCCATTCTGTCCTCTTCATCATCAGCTGAAGATCCCGGGTCATATAATGCTGATAACGAACGGTCTTCACATTGCACGTCTCGGCCTTCAGCAAGGGACCTGAAATTCCCATTTAGAACATTTTCAAGAAGCTCATGAACATTGCTCTCGCAGGACTCTTTCCGTGACGTTATCTTCAGTTTGTGTTCTTCTTCATTGGTCATTACCCAGAACACAGTGACGCTATGCAGAACAGTAAAGAACACTAGAACTTGCTCTTTCGTTAGGCTGCCAATCAGGTCACTTAGGTTATCTAGACTGAACTCGACCTTCTCTTGAATGGCATATTTCTCTGCCAACAGTTCTCTCAATACACGGGCACGTCCACGTTCTGCTGTACACAAAGCATCGAGGACGTTACCGAGGGCAATCAGAACACCACAATGACTCTTGTATCCAGCGATGCTCTGGTTCTTGTCTCCTACAGATAGCTTATGCTCGGAACTCAAAGGCTCACATTCCCTTTCGTAGTACTTAATGCTTTCTGCCAAAACGTCGCATGCCTGTTGTATGCTTCCTGCTGCAGCATAGCCACCGGCTATGCGAATAAGCGCTGAGGACCTTTTGTCTTCCCTGGTTCCTGCTTCCGAGATGCTCTCCCTTGCTTGCCTTGTGTACTCCATTGCCTTATCGTGCTGGTCGAGAGCAAGATATATGTCGACGAATGCAGCACAGGCTTCCTCCTTTGTGACTCTGTCTCCTGTTGAATTGCTTATTTCAAGGGCTTTTTCTAAATAGTTAATTGCTTCGTCATATTCTTTAAGATGGGCGAGGAGGGTCCCAAGGTGACAGCTGGCTTTCCCTTTCTTTTTATTGTCATGCATTTGTTGACTGACTCGAAGCGACTTCTGGTAATGTTCCATTGCTTTATCGAACAGGCCAATCTGCCGACAAGCCGCTCCTAAGAGAATTAGTATTGACGCTCCTATGGAATCATCTCCAATTTCTTCACTAATTCTGAGTGCTTCCTCCAGTTTCTGTACTGATTCCTTAACCTTCCCAAGGATAAGAAGCGCCTTACCGAGGTTACTTAAAGACCTTGCCTCGTTCTGTCTATGCCCAATCTCCTTGCTAATTTTAATTGATTTCAGTTCATACTCCTTTGATTTTTCGTATTGACCGAGGTCATAATGCAATCTTCCAAGTTCGCAGAAGATTTCTGCCTCTTCTTTTGCATCTCCAGTTTCAGTGCTTATTTGGAGTGCTTTTTCAAGATATTTAACTGCTTTGTCAGATCGCCCAAGAGCATCGAACACACTACAGAGGTTGTAGTAAGATGTTCGTTCTCCATTTTTGTCCCCGATTTGTTTGCTTATTCTAAGAGCAAGTTTAGCATTCACTTTGGAATCGTCGTAGTTAGCTAAATGAAAGTAGGCGCTGGCAAGGGCATGGTATATTGCCAAGTTCACTGCATCTAGACTAGATGAAGCCAAATCTTCAACGACCTTCACCAGGGTAAGCAATTCCTTGTAAAAGTCTATGGCTGCTTGGTAACGGTTGGTCTTCATGAAGAAATCTGCCACTGACCGAGTAATGTCCAATGCTTCCCAGACATCCACACTGCCCATGACTGTTTAACCGTTCTGAGAAAGTAAAGTAAACAAAGGTGTTACAGTGCAATATCCTGAAACGACTGGCTTTCAAACAAACTGTTGTGCTGTAGGAGAAAGATTAACGCGAAGGGGTGGGCGGGGTTACAAAGCTGTCGTTTCGTTAGCCCTTTGACGGAGTAACGATCATAAAATTCTTTTTTTTTTCAAATTTGCAAAGGGTATTATGTTAGAATTTTCCTCGATTAAGCCATCCCTTCCCTCGATTAAGCGACCTCTGCTCGAATAAAGGCCTCCATAAGGTTGAGAAAGTCACATAAAGCCACCCCTATCCTTAAAGCTGTTATTTAAAAATGCCCTAAAAATGCACGCCTAGTACCAGGTTTCAAAAGCAAAATTGTTTAGAAATAAGGCAGGTTAACTATTGACAAGAGAAATCCTATACCAGCCTTCGTCAAACCGTCAAGTCGTCAATTTGTGACTCGCGTGGCTTAGCTTCAAAGACAATAACTGCGAGGCTCACACTACGCGTAGAAATAAAAAAAAGTAATGTGACAACGACATGATAGAGTCCATACTGAAAGGCAAAAAATGCAAATTAACTCTGGACAGCTGTTTCGACCTGGTTGGATCTCGTCGATCACGAAATCTAGAGTGTATGCCACACAGAATAATAAACCAGCGCAAAGACTATTGTCTATTGTCTTTGTATTTTATTTTTGGCTGATTAGAGCTGTCGCCAGCTCCTACGTACATCAGCAGCATTTTCGTTAGCAGTCCATTGCTTTCAATTTTAACTTAGCTCCAAGCAAGACTAACGCAAAATTGCGTTACTAACCGAGCCGTCTTCAACGATTTTAATTTGCATTGCTAACACGGATCGAGGTGATTTTATAAGACTGGTCTTCATATGGTCATTATATATTCTCCCAACTATATTATCGGGAACCCAAATTGTTGCGGTGGGTTGTGATTTTCATAGGAATATACAGAATTTAAACTTTTAATCCTATTCTCGGATTCTACATGATTGCGACACCGATAAGCGTCATACTGTGATACACGACTTATTTTGAACTTATAGAACGGTTGATTATCCCTTTTCATATAGCAAATCATGAGTATAGATAGAATCGAATAGAACAAGTAATGTCACACGAAGCTTATTACTTAAAATGTTCGAGAAATTCAACATGTAAATGAGCGATCGATTACGAATCGAATGATTGTTGTTTTGTCGATTTATGAACAAATAGTCAATATTTTGTTTTGCCTTTTTAAAGTCAATCGGATAAGAAGTCTGAGGCAGGTGTTTGCAAATTTGAAATTAATTAAACTCAGTACAGCATAATGCGAGAACTCGACTACTGAGTAGACTGATTTACGCTTAGAACTTTGATTACGTACTTGGAACTATAACCAGTTCAAATACACTTCCGCCTTTGGTCTCAAAATGAACTGTAAAAAATGTCGCATAAAAAGATACAAACCTTTACATAGGAGCACCTTTAAAAGTCCCTTTCGTAATCGTATATCCACGTTCTGTTCGGATATCGGCTCATTTATCGGCAAGACAATATGGAAACTCCTGTGAATTGTCGGTATAAAGCTGCAAGCTCCCTGGAGCTTTCGATTTCGATCGGCTCCTCAAGCTGAGCAAGCCCGCTGACCGAGAAACTTGATTTGCATTGCAAACGCACAGTAAAGCCGAAAGTGATGACGCTCTGTACTTTCCCATCCTGATTATCTTTCATAAATACTTAAAAGTATCGGGTCTCCGAAAGTGAGAACCTCTCAAATGTGGGCGTAGAAGATACAAAAGACAGTACATCGATATTTCTGTGCTTTATTTCCCGGTTTATTTCAACACCTCCTACACATTTGCTCTCTAAATTACTATATTTTTTCTTCTTACAAAACTGGGACTGATAGGGAGGGAGGGGGGCGGGGTACTCCCATAAAATTCGGATAGGGGTGTGCGCGAACCTTCTTAAGAGGCATTCCGTGTAAAACCCGGTCAATTTTCGGCGGAAAAGAAAACGCTTCATATTGTAAACCCCCAAAAATACATAAGCCTAAAATTTTAGACCCAAAAAAATACCTGGCATTAAAATTCCCAACCCAAAAACAAGATTACAAATGTACATTGTATTGTCTTCTTAATATTAACAGTTTTTCCGGAACACAAGTCGCTGAAAAAAAAGTTCGAATGAATTTTTTTCTGATCCACTGATCGCAACGAAAACCCAAGACGAAAAGTTCGCTCGTAGATAAGAACCCAAAAAATACGCGTATTTTTTTAAGACCTAAAAAAATACGTGACAGATCTCTTGAACCCAAAAAAAACTTGGCGATCAGGCAAATTCTGCACATTAGCGCCACCGAACAAAAACATCCGGTTGAAATCCGCTGTGAACCATTTTGCAACGTAGTGAGCGATTCGTGACAGGATTCGCAACGTTTTTTCAAGGTCACGCGTTACGGCACTCACCTTGTCACGAAAGGTCAGCGGTCAGCCAATCAGTTACTTCGAGGCTTTCTTCTCACTTTCTTAATTAAGCTTCTCAGTTTGAATTTGCTGTTCATTTGCTGGAGATAATTAGACATTAGCCGCATCTATTTCGCGTGAAATTCTGTGAGGCTTCTGTTCATTAATCTCATATCAACGAGGGAGCATGGTGGTCAGAGTACTGTTGTAGTTCCGGGTCCATTTGTTGGCAAAGAAGGTCGGTTTTTACACGGAATGCCTCTTAATCCTGGCCCTACTTAAGGATAAAGAAAACGAAAATCAATACCCTTTTTAAGCACATACCCGAGAGGACACCCTATTCAAGGGGAGGAGAAGCGTAGCGTGACGACGCAAATAACGGCTAACCGCTCACGGCAAAACACAAATCTTCATAAAATGCTTGAACGGATAGTTCAGTTCTAACAGACCATTTTTTTTTCTTCTTTTAGCTGGGAGTTTATTTTAACTGATAAAATTTACGTACCCTATCTAAGGATCACACCGGGAATACAATGCCAAAAGGAGCAATACCATACCCTTTCCTGCGTCACATACCTATATAGGCCATATATGGGAGTAACCCCCAACCCCCTCCTGGATGTTAACATTCTTGACACGATTACGGTACGATGGATGACTCATATACAGTACATGTTCTCGCTACCCAAAAGTAACTACCCACCCTCTCTCCGAAAATGGCGTCCCTTCAAATTTTCGTTCGTATTTACTTACTTACTATTAGTAATGCATGGCCTCTTACAGGAAAATGAAAAAAGATAATAAATTCAAGATTTTAAACGAGGCAGGTGTCCATGGTGTCCCGGTTCGCCTATTGGTATTCCTGCTTGTTTATAGCATTTTTGAAAGAAAATGTGACCCTTTCGTGTACCTTCGATAGAATAGCACTATAAAATCTTTACATGGTTTGACCGTTCGGTGGATCCGTTCGAAATATTTTGAAAGGTCCTATAAATGCTGTTGATTCTGTAGTCCCGAATATTCTGAAAATAATTACAGCATGGCCGGGGGGTACAAATAATAACTATGTTAGTGTTCCCGGCTTAAAAATAGTTTACCAGGAAATGGTTACGCTATTCGTCAACTTTTTCTTTATCTAGTAGTCTCCTTCGCAGCATATTTTTAGTTTGTAACGCGACGTACACCCCCCCCCCCCCCCCACCCTACCCCAACAAAAAAACTTTCTTTTGGGGGGAGCGTTGCGTGACATCCCCCAAAACGGCTGAGAATGCTACCGTATGCCTTGAGTTGAGTGTCACTTTTCAATCACAACAGCCGCCATTTCTGCTTTCAAAAATTTACGTCCTGCTTCGTCAATAGCTATCAGCTCTTGAAAGAAATCCATGACTTCATTGATCAATTCCTGATCGGCTGTAGCTCGGAAATTTTTCTGATGTGTCAGCCAGTCCAAAAGCAGGTCACCCTGCTCCGAATGTTCTCCGAAGCAAGGAGTTACATCGATAGCAAATGCCTGCTCAATCACGTCATACATCCACCCGCTTTCTGCCGCTATCGTGGCGAGATCTTCTTTCGTGTAGACGACCATGTCTTCCGATCCAAAGGTCAGCCTCCCTTTAAACTTCTTCTGCACTTTGGCAAAGTATGATTCCTCGGTTTGGACAAGACATAGTATGGCTCCCTTCTCTCCAAGTTGCTGTTCGAAACACGATCGAAGAGCATCAGCGGCGTCCATGTAATAAATGCTATGTATAAAGTGGATGAAATTGAAGCTAAGCGATTTGTTTTTCTTCTGAACATGAACAGCACACTCGTCTTTGTATTCTTGAAAAGTATTCTCCCGCCATTCAAATGATACTTCAGCTAAGGCTATCAGCGAAAGTGGCAGAGATGACGCGGATTCTTTGAATTTCTCCAAGAGAAGCGAGCTTGGCTCCACTACTAAGCTCTTTATAACAGGCTTTGTTTCCGTTTCGCTTGTCTTCAGATGAGCTGCGATGGACTGGATCATTAACAAATCCATTTCTCCTTTTCCACTCCCAATGCCCAGGATATTAAACGACTTGTTTTTGTCAATTGGAGCGATTTTCTCCAATGCTTGATGAGTCCCATCTTGTATACACTTCACGATTGCTTGTCTGGCCGTAGAGTGGTCAAGAAAGACATGGAACGCTTTCTCATAAGCTTCGTAAGACTTGGACAACGGCTCCAGAGGCATGCTTCTGATAACAACGAATCGCACGAGACACAAGATGGTCAAGATGATAGAGACAGGCACTTAAAGGGCGCTGAACTGTGAAGCAGCATAGCAACACATGTCACGAGTATGTAGAAAATGCCAATCAATCATTCATTGCTCGCAGCCTGAAAAGTAATCCCGTAAGCTTAAAATTGATCTCAGCTTTACGAAATTGTCTGATCCGGAGAAGCAGCCCAAGCGTGATCACATAGATCCAGCTTGTCAATAACACGAACAGAACTGAGAAACAATCTTGCCTTAGGCTGCTTAGGCAGCTTTAGTCTGTTGACTGTTTACAAAATTTTGCTAAGTCATTGACATACCTTGGCTCTGCCATCATTGCCTTGCGGTCCATTCAAAATTATGCTCACCTCATCTTAGAGTTAAGTGGGGCTACTTAGAATTAATTAGAGGAACGTGATGCAATGTAGTGATCTATTTTGGAAAGAGGCACACACGGGTTCATCAAATTGGGAGAGAGTTTTCAGTAAATAAAGTGATTTATTTATTTTATTTTATTACTTGACGGCCACATGGTTCGGACGTCGGCTCTTTCTATACGTGCGTGTGTGCCGGAGTCCGTTCATCGACCCTGCAAGCCTAACAGTCCCAACAAAAAAATTCTCTGTTTACTAACAAATCCCACTAAAAATAATGTTCACTTTGTCGAAATGGCGAAAATTTCAATTTCAACAAATTTTCAAGTTGTCTTTTAAGTAAACTTATTTATATTCAATTTTCAGGCTGCGGGTAATTGATTGATTGATACACATTCCACAACTTAAACTTGCTGATCACAGTTCAGCGCAGCCATTGAGTGCCGGTCTCTGTAATCTTGTCTATTTTTTTGTGTGTGATGTGCTGTGTCTATTGTGCGTCCATAAAGCATCACTCTTCCATTTAAACAGCATTTAACCTTTTGCTCATGAAGTGTACACAGGAGTACAGATCCGCATTTAGTACATAACTCTATTTCAATCAAGAAGGATGATTTAGTAAGTCGGTTCAATGACGACGTACACAATTGCGTTTACCCCAGGCTCACTAAATCATTCCTGTCTTGTTCAATCTCTGCGGGTTGTGTCGAATTTTTTATTGACTTATCTATATTCAATTTTGCTAATGGGATTCAAATCATTTTAAAAACATCATGTTAGCATTCTTGCCACGCCAGGCATTATTTACCTTGGCCATGAACATTCTTTCGAGTGTTTCTCTGACATCAATGGAAATCACGCTGTCACATTGGAATTATGTTATTTTCCTGCATGATGACTTATCTAAACAGTTTAGTGAAGATCTGTATATCTGAAAATGACAACTGCTAAACGTTCAATCGCCAGAGGCGAAGATTTTGTCAGCAGGTTCAAGTGTTTCTGGAGAAGTAAGTCATGTTGGAGTGTTTGCTTGTTTTTTGGTTTGCTTTTGTTTTTACTAGGCCAAACATTCTGGAACGTCTCCAGCTACAAAGAGTATTATTAATATACAGAGCATGTTCAAAACTCTCCAAAAGTCACGTTTCTAGGGCAAAGATTAAGTGGCGTTGTGGGCAATCCTATAAGCGTATCTCTAAAATAAAGATCTCTGTCATTTCGGAATTTTGATCCATCCTGGCTTACGCAGCTGAAAAGGAGAAGAGATTTTAAGGCAGCCGTAGTGTATGGAGATGGGGGTACTCCCATATATTGATTATATAGGTATGTGCCGCCACATAGGGTATGGATTTTGAGGTTCTCGGTATTTAATAGGGTATTATATTTGCCCCTTTTGGTATTGTCGTCCCCGGCGGGTGTGATCCTTAGATAGGGTAACTATTGTAGAAGCTAAAATTGCAGTGCGGTAGCGCCCAGCTACACGAAAAAAAAATGGTCTGATGAAACTGAACTATCCATGCAAGTATTAGCTTAACTTCCAATTGGTACAAAAATGAAATAAAGTTGACCCGTTCACGCAATGTTTAGGTTTTGTTAATTTTCGTTTACTTAATGATACTTTAGAACCTTCTAGGCACAAACACAGTACCTGATGTACAGGATTTGAAAGTATGCTGATTATGGAATTTGGTAAGCGCTGTGGTCTTACGGTGCATGCTTAATTCCGGATCGACAGTGGTGATGGTTGGGCCTATTCTGACAAACGTTCTTTAGCAAGTTACAATACTTTCCCATCTAGCGATCTTACCACATCATGTAACAATTCCATGTAGAGTGAAACGATAACTGATTACATATTAATACGTGATTTATTGGAGAACGCTGTAAGCTGTAGTCACGAAATGATGGACCTGTCTTGTGATTTTTTCAAGTAAGGTCAAGGTATTATTGACACAAATATGTCATCTTGATAACGAGAACAATTTTCAAAGTCTTTAAGCAAGAGAGGATGAGGTTCATCCTCCCTTGATTAAATGTATTTAGGGGAAGGGGTTGTATTTTGTTTTCGTGATCAGCCGTGTCATTTTTTGGCCCTTACAGTTGCTAGCGTGCAGACGCCCAAGTTGCAGGAAGGCGTTTGCACGGAAGCTTGTCATAATAACCTATTTGGAATAATTGTTATTTCATTCTCTGTTTGTGTTAAGTATAAGGGACCAATTGTTATTTACCGTCTGGGGTTTTGAGGATTTGGGAATTAAAGCAATTTATAACATCTAATCTCCATTCGCTCCCTCTTGAACCCGGGGGTGGGGGCACCCCCACATTAAGGCGGGGGTAAACGTGAATTTGAGTGAAATTTTAAGAGGTTTAAAGAAGGGATAGAAGAAAGAAAATTATTTTTGGAACACCAACAGACAGTTGACTCCCACGCAAGAGCACCCAGGTTGTCAGGGGAATGTTCGGGTGTCCATCTACTGATTTTTAATTTCAAATTCTGATTTAAAAATCACATTAAATCTTTAATATTTCTTATTTCTCCAAATTTTACTTATCCTTTTAAAAAAACTATCTTTTCCCAAACATCCAGAAAAATTTACAAAACACCGCTAAACATATCTTTGTGAAATGGGTGTAGGGTTTTTGGATTGTTTGAAACGCGAACGAGATGTTAAGCGGTGGAATAAACGGGCTTCAGGCGTATCCCCGCCTTAACGGGGCGAGGGTGCTTATCTGGAAATTTTAATTAAACCCCTAATGGAGAACAATCTGGGCGCTGCTTTTTTGACCCCTAAAATATAAAGTTTACTTTTACTTTCTCATTCTTACCAAACTTTAACAAAACCAGCTTTTTATATTAAACAATAAATTGACGTAGACAACAAGTGGCAATACGCCTGGAGTACTCCTGTGGCACTAAAGGCGCAATGTCTTGTAAAGCCAGTTAGTGATCATAAAGGCAGTGAGCCAAATTCATATAACTAAAATCATTGGTCATTGCTGGAAGGGCACCATCCCAATAAGAGTCCCTTGGTATATTTAAGGTGGCCGTTCAATATAAAGTATTGCAAAACACTTATTTAAACAGAACAACGGCTCTCTGTGTAGCTATAGACACACACATAGACTCTCTTTGTCTCCTAAGAACCTTTTTTATAAGACCGTCGAGACTGAGAAAGGCAAAAATTTATAAGACCATCCAGAGAACGTACCAAAGGCTTAAACTAGGTAAAAACGAGCTTTATACCGTCTTATTTGTCGTGAATGACAAATAATGTACTGAGCTAATAATTTATTAAACGCTGAAACCAACATTGCACGTCATCACCCATCAGTGACGTGACCATGTACATATCGTTTGGACGTTAATCAGAACTGTAAAACTATTCTGCTTTTTTGCAATTTTATCAGGGGCGTAGCCAAGGAGGGGGGGGGGGGGGGAGGCTGTGGTGCCCGTGACCCCCCTTTGCGTACAAGCCTTACAAGCCTTATCATTCAGGTGGCGAAAAAGTGCAAACCCGAAGAATCAACATGCCATTAATCTTTGCTAGTGCCAGGTAGTTAAATACATTTTCAGGACCGAACATCTGCAGTGGACTATGCAAGTACCTTGGCTGTCACACAGTGTGACCCCACCTTGACAAGAGAGTGTATCAATCGATCGATTCTCACACGCTGCTAAACCGTTCCTTCATAGAGCTACCCTTGGTGACTAAAGTATCCCTGAAGTGAGCTCACTACTGATTGAAACACGTGTGGTTTGAAGTGTACAGCATCATATGGTTTTCCAGGCAGCCCAGTCCCCTCTGGGTAGGAATCGCTGACGGGGAATACGTCCAACACATCAATCCCTGCTCTGCACATGGCATCCATGGCGTACGCGTTAAACAACAGGACACGCTGCAAATTATAGAACAAGACACGCTTTAGTGTTACGTTTTTTTAAACGGCTTTCGTCCTGATTGCTTTAGACAACTATGCATACCCGAAAATACCAATAGCAATACGCGAACTGTAAACACAATCTGACAATGGAAACTCGCTTGACGGATCCCCCTTAAAAGGAACATACATAAAGACTGCGGTTTTGGGCAATAGATCTATGATTTTCCTATTATTGTTCCACGGAAACCTCGTGAGTTAACGTATATGTGAGGCTCACGGTGTCAGGCATTAAGGAGCTTATAGCACAGTGGCTTCTATAGTGTAACCAGTAGAAGGGAAAGATACGTGAGTGACGTTGGGCTCGGTTGATATTCAAATTACTTATAGAAATCTTTTTGTACGTGCGATGTTTCGTGAATAAAAGTCATCCAGACACTTTCCATATAGCGTAGGTTTTCAGTCCTTGAAATATACTGCCCGGAGAGCAAGACAAATGGTCCGACGTTATGAGCGCATATTAATCGTACGTTTTTCCCGGTAATGAAATTTGATTATTTGTCAAGATTGGTCGTGTACGATGTTTTCACTAAAATCGTCTTTTAACTACAAAAATAAGAAAAGAAACTCGTATGAGTAATTTGTTCATTTGCTAGCTAATCGCTAGTTTGAAATGACAAAACCAATGCAAGCCTAACAAGTCAAATTGTAGTTTAAAAGAATTGTCACCATAGCTATTGAGTTTGATTGGCAGATACGCGATCGTGCACGTGATTACTTCACCTGATAGGTTAAAAATCTGATACTCGTTGAATGTCGAGCATTGGTTCTTGGGTCGCCATATTTCTCTTTATTGATAGCAGTTGTCGTCTTCCAAATAAATTGTCCTCTAAAACGCCAAGATTTCTTTTTTGTGTTGAATCTTTCATTCAATAATCGTATTGTCTTATCAATTAGTTCCCTGTACGTTGTAAAGTTTATAGTGTGGACGTAGTGCAGACCTAGGTTTAGAATCAAGACGCTTTTATCACTGTCCATAAAAGGCTGGGAAATGGCGCGAAAGATCTCAGTCAGGACTCTTCTGATACTGAAATCCTTATCGTCGTTTTCCAGTCTACCTCTGGTCAAATTTCGGCCTGGAATTGTGTACACCCAGTTGTACGTGCTGTTACATCTTTGGAATGTCTTTTTACAGAGAGGTTGTTTGACGATGGACTTGTAGAAGAAGTCCCCAACTGAATCGCCGTAAATCCACAGCATTTCTAGTTTTTCTGCTGTATTTCTTTCTCTTGGGTGAAATTTCTCTAAAAATTAATGTAGTGTGAAATGTTATGAAATAATGAAATAAAAGGAATAAAGAGGAATTGTTCATCGAAATGAAGAGGACCTTTGTGACTCTAAGGAAGTTTCTTATTCGGTTACTTTCCCACCAACCGTACTCTTGTCTACTCACAAACACAACAAACAAACCAACCAACCGACCAACAAACAAGGAAACCAAAACAAAACGTTGCATCCTAGAAAAACCCAGCCGGTTTTAGAATCCTGATTCAATAATCTTTCTTATACCTTGTTCGCGTATCACGTTTATAAAAACACACTTCAAAAAAAATATCAAATCTCTATAACATATCACACTTGTGGTTTTATGACGAAAAATCTCAGAAAGTATCCTTTGATCCGCGAAAGGCTGGAAAGGGCAGCACGCTTGGTCGCTAAGAGGAAAGCAAAACACGGAGAAGAAAGGAAGGAAATGTAACTTTCCTACCCACTCTCGATTGTCTTCTAATTGTTGTCGTCTTTTTGCTCCTTCTCGCTAAAAACTTTCATCTAAACTTTTCGCGCTTCGGAAAAAAAAAAAGAATTTAAAGCGGGCTGCTAGTGTACAGTGTACATAAATACATGTTTCATTTGCTTACCACTAAGATATGGTTTCCATGTATTATTTACCCATCTTCCATTGCCATCCCACATTTCGGAACATTTGATTCCACAAGGTGCATTCAAAGAGCCAAACTTACTGATGACTTCTGTTGACAGAAAAAAGATACACATGCATTTTTGTAATGATACAATTTACGCGAACACAACTAAAAAAAAAATCCTCAAATTCTTACGCGAAATGTGAATTACTTTCTAAAGGTCTGATTAATCAAGAGTTAGACTCGACGACAGTTTAAGGATAAGAGTCGACAAGCCTCCTGTGTTCTTCCTACCAGAGAAACCCCACTCTTTGTAGGGTGAGTGGGGAGTTCAGACTTGTTAAGGATGAGACCTGGAGGAGACTTTCTTTAGCCATCGCCATCAAGCAGTCAAACAAGCTTGGGGAACAAGCAACATCATTTTCCGGTCTAGAGATCGAACTCTATCAAAAAATTTGAGCAGAATCAATTTCAAGTAGAACTCCCGAGATATGATCGACCGATAAGAGCGGATGACAGTTGGTAGTCAAACGAGGGTGAAAGTATGAACTCTCCTTGAATCGGCTCGTTTTTGTGAATAATGTCGTGTTGCATTAAACAAAAGCTCTATGTAGCGTAGTTACTTTGAGAGTCTCGCACGAGGCGGGATCTACTTTGTCCAATACTTCAACGGAGTTTCGAAAAAAGGACAGAACACAAGATCGCCTCTACTACTTACTCTGAAAAAGTAACTCGTGTGAACGTGGAACAGTAATGGTGAATGGTGCACCATCCCATAAAGGACTTAATAAAAATGGTCTTTCGTGGCCAGGAAGTGCGCTTGGTGCTTGATATCTACCTTGGGCATTCCCTGTCCAATAACAAAAAGAAGTACAGTTAGGTCGTCACTGGATTCCCATACATGCAGCCGCAGCTGTTCGCCACTGCCATCGTCAGCTGGAACCGCCCGTGGCGGCTCCTACTATACTCCAGAAATGCAGGCAATGGCGGAGTTACCAACGTACCGGACGCGCGCCAGTTGGGGCCGCTTCAGCAAAGTGAAGGGGCGGCACTTTGGTTGCAATCTCGGTGCAGCGGGTTGCATACTTTCCCCGAGCATATAGTATTACAATACCGTTTGACAGTTGCATGCATCTATTATCATCGAAAGCCGAAAGATAAGCGAACCTGAAGGTATTCGAGTTATTTTTGTAAGTGCGATGCATGAAATTTATATTTTCAACGCTACGGCGAAAGAGCTAGCCAAGATTCAGAACGTATGCGTCTCGCTCATGGGGGATGAATTGAGTAAGAAGAATTAGTTCGTAAAGGGCATCTATATTTGCAATGCTTTTACTGACCTTTAATAAACCAGTCCTTTGGAGGGTCTTTATAGCCGTCACACAGCGAATACTCTAAAATTACCTCCACATCGTACTTTCCTGGCTCTAAAACGAGAAAAATAACCTCGTATTTCCCATTATTGAGATCAACTACTGTTGGAGACATGGACGAAGGACCTCGTATATGAACCCGCCAAGAGTCTCCCCCAACTGTCTTGTCCAAGTTATCACGCTTTACAGACTGGATTTCAAATCGACTGAACTGCCCGGCAGGTCTGATGTCCCACAATGCCAGATAGCTTTTAGCCGCATCTGTCCTGTTTTGGGAGTGTTGATAACCTTTGTTCCTGCCCCACTCCATATTACCTACGCACGGTCGCAAGACTTGTTTCCAGTCCATTCGCATTCGCTTCAGCCGACACCATGTCTGGATGAAGTCCGCGTAAAGCGCATTGTCGCGCGTGGCGTTGTTCACTATCCTCGCGCGTAGTTTCGGTAACACGATGTGAACTTTATAGCGGTGGCTCATCCAGTAAAAATAAGCAAGGATACACAAAGCTGCAACAGACATTGTTTTCCGCGAGAATATCTTGCTGGTCCATGATGTTAACGCCGCGCGAAAAATCATCCAGAGTTTGCCTGCATCAGTTTCAAAGTAGTTTCTAATTCAATTCTCCTTATATGTTCTGTACAGCACCTGCGGAAAACAAATGTTATGAAATGTTTACTGACCACATCCAATGACATTTTACCCTTTAAAATTCAATTACGTAGCTATGATATTCTACGACTTTAGACGCCACTGAAGGGACAATTTTTGGAGGCAGGGTCAACATGGCCGAGTGGTTTAGAACGCTGGTGTTGGTTTTTGGTTGTCAAGAATTCAACTCCGGCCTCGATCATGCTTTGTAAATTAACTGGTTTGCCTCCTACCCTTGGCAGTTAGAATTTTTTCTTAAACTAGCTAGCTCATCGTAGCTCATAGCTAAGTGCATTTATCACCATAATATATAATCATGCATGTCTTAGCTTATAATATACAGAATGGAAATCCAAGTTCCTATTACATTCTATGACGTAATCATAATAATAAAACTAAATGACCGTCTGATTTTGCTGCCGGCAAAGTCGACAAACGCCAGACCCGCTTTATGGAAGCGATGAAGATGAACTTGCGACGATAGCAATGTATTTGATCTGCAATGATTGCAACCTTTACAGCCTTGGAAACTATATATATTAATACTAACACTTTGGTTATAATCCAGTTATACTCTTTCAAAACTCCTGCTTAAATTTATATTTATGTAATGGACAATCTCTTATCCTATTAAATGATAACGAAAATTAATAATCGTCTCCGTTAAAGGCTGTAAGCCAAGCTTGTTTGATCTTGTTTCCAATAATGAAATCATGAATTTGAATTTGTACTATTGGATTAAGCTTAGATAACTGAAGAAATTTTCTACCAGTGATCAGTTTCGATTTTCTCATGACCATGCACGCGTCCCTTTACGATTTTCTACGGAGAAACAAGATGGCGATCATTCATCAAAACCATCACATTTGAAAGCAGCTTCCTTAAACTCGATACAATTTACCGTACCCTAGCTTTGTAACAGAAGTAATTGTTTTCAAGATTTTCATCTGCGCCAAATACTTCAAATGTAAAATTGCGTGGTGTGTTAAACGCCAGTAAAACGACAAACATCACATCACGTCCTCGACAAGATTTTGCGAAGGTTGCTGGTGTCGATATCTTTAAAGAAGGACCTTAATTTAAGTTGTTAGAATTTCACGTAGAATTTTTCCTACTGTAAGGCTTACCTTTATAAACAAACTTTTCATGGATCACAGCATTGCCAGCCAGTGAAACACCAACTATTCACATGTATACACTTTATCTCAGTTCATCAACTTGATGTTTTGGTCTTCGACAGGTACCAGCGTTGGAACCAACAGTCTGCTGGTGGGGCGCAGTAAACAATCCACCCGGCCGTGCGATAAGACATTCAAAGAGAACGTAACCTTTTTGTACGTTAAAAACACACACAGGAAAAACTAAAGAAACATCACTTCCTTCCGATACTTCCGCATTTGTAGATACCGCCAATAGTTTATCAAATCAGATACCGTGGAATCCCGAAGACAGGTTATTCAACCAGGACGTTGCGGCCACCCCGATCGTCTCAAATGACGATTTTATCCTTTTTAGGGGCTAATTATCGCGGATTTTAACAGAGTTTTGAACAGCCAAAATAATGTCCAAAGAACCCTAAAGACAATGGTCCATTTTTTTAATTAAAAATTGCTATATTGGAGCAGTGAAACTGTTAACAAGCATCTTTGCTTCGGATGGCTTGGATGGAAATGGATTGCAACTTGAAAAAATAAGGCTAATCTTTTCAAGTGTTTCCGCGCGTCTTCAAAGAAAAATCGGTATTTAAAGCCGCGGTTTGATTTCTCTCAGAAAATTAAGGTTATATCTTTCTTTCGATACTTAAAGACGATGTTTGTCAAGGGATAAGTTGCCTACTAGTTCCATAACCAGATTAAGGCCAATCGATGCAAATTACAAGTTAGCAGGTTGGGCGAGGCTAATATTTTGATTAGAATGTTTGACATCATTGAAAGTCAAAATTGGATAAAAGCAGATTGATTTTCTACGCATTACATGTGCTCACTTAGATAAATATAAAACTTACAATCGATTAAATTTCGTTCGACAAACTAGGAAAAAAAGTTTATTGTAACAAAATCTTTACTGTTTCAAACAATTTACAAATAAAATTTGACTTCACTTGTTCAGGCTATCAATTAAAACAAATATTGATGTGATAAAATGCAAATCTTAATTGTATTCTAAGGGGACAGACAACAAACACAATAGTAGCTCCTGTAAATATCTAATTGTTAAATCCTCTGCGATATAGCGGCACCAAAATCGCCACTAGTTTACACTTACTGCGAGCTCGAGCGCAACAAAAGTTGCATCGGAAAGCGCGACAAATAAAAATCGCATTAAAAAAATCATCTGTGTAAAAGAGCCCTTTATGGATCCAGATGGTGATATATGTGAATATATTCAGTATATTGCATGCTTTAAAGGAGAAGTTCACTCCAGAATGGCCATTTATTTTCTTTACGCCAATAAAAAGGTTATACAAAAATATGTTATTCACCAAAATTTCAGCTTCCAACGAGCGCTAAATCCCTACGAAATCTTTCTCTAAAGTAGCCCAAAATTCGACAACTGAACGCCGCCATCTTGGAGCTAGTAATGTATGCGTGACGTCAAAGAGTTCAGCCTGAAGTTTAGCGGGGAAATTTAAATACTTCAAACTCCTTGTTTCTTTGAAGTGGCTTTTGTTTGTCAAAATGCCTGTCTGAAAGGAAAGAAAGGTGAAAGGTTTTTTTTGTATCTCTTGAAGCTCTGTTTGAGAAACATGGAGCTGCACAAACAGGCATTTTGACAAACAAAAGCCACTACAAAGAAACAAGGAGTTTCAAGTATTTAAATTTTCCCGCTAAACTTCAGGCTGAACTCTTTGACGTCACGCATACATTACTAGCTCCAAGATGGCGGCGTTCAGTTGTCGAATTTTGGGCTACTTTAGAGAAAGATTTCGTAGGGATTTAGCGCTCGTTGGGAGCTGAAATTTTGGTGAATAACATATTTTTGTAGAAACTTTTTATCGGCGTAAAGAAAATAAATGGCCATTCTGGAGTGAACTTCTCCTTTAATTTAAAGGTAAATATTTAATATATAGTAAAGCATCGAAATAAATCCTCGACTTCTATAAATATAAATATATAATACATACACGTAATGAGATTATGTTTGAAAGCCCACTTGCGTTTTGCTGCAGAATTTTTGTGCGGCTCGACGAAGTGACCATTTTCCTAGTTCCCAAACCACTTATATACAGTTTTGGCAAAAGTAGATCGAGTCGCCCAGTTATATTCTTGTTATCTAGACGCTATTTCAGTATGAATTCAGTTGTGATCAACACTTATATAAATATATATATTTTTTAATCTAAATAATAATCCTGTCTTAAACTAAAAATAATAATAAAAATCCACCAGATCTGGATTGCTGAAATTAAATATGAATCTACAATCTTGGACAAAACTAGTTGAAACATTAGAATCTCAAGCATTTTTCGCAAATGTCCTGACTTGCTAGCGGGTAAAAATATTTCATCCCCTCTCCCCCTAATCAATGTAGTTTCGTGGGGTTAGCTGTTCGCCAGACTTTCTTTTCACAACATTGAAATGGGGGAGGGGGGGGGGGGGGGGGGGTTGAAAAACTGAACTGTGGTACCTAAATTAGTGGAAATTTGCTAAGTGTTTCAACAGTTTTGTCCGAGATTGTAGGTTGATTGTCCTATCGCCTTCAATTTTCGTGACGTTACCAATGTGCGAAACGGAATAAAATTTTCCAGCTCGATATGAGAAATGCAAATTCTTGAGATATCACTACAAGTTCACGTCTTGATGGATAGCGGAGCCCACTTGAGCCCGCGACAAGGAATGACGCAGCTTTGCAGGGCCAAATGGTGATGACCTTTGAACCGCCAGTGGAATGGGCAGAGAGCGCGCTGACGACACATCCGTCTGGACCAGACACGGGGCGACAATCCGCATCAAAGTGGTGCGCACTTCTAAGATGCGATAGGTGTACACCACGGGATTTATGGCGCTGTTGCTGTAATGGAGAAGCTTCACAAAGTCCAACAGGTGCATCAAGCTCACCCCTCGAGGGAGAAAATGCGGCCAGAACATGTGCAACACTGTAAGCGTGTAAAACGGCAGCCATGATGCTACAAAAAGACCTGTGACTATCAACACGGTTTTAGCCGTTGTCCTTTCATGGTATACCTTCTTCTGTAGTGAACTAATGGAGTACGTCCGACGCCGAATGTTGAACAGTTTCACGCTCTTGTAAATGTTTGCGTACATGCAGATTATGATCAAAAGCGGCAGGAAGAATCCCGCGATAGTGCTCAACAGCCCACGGTACTTCCACCACGTGGCATGTTTGAAGTCGCCAACGAAGATGCCCGCAATCACGATGCCGTATATCCATGTCGCGGCGATAGCGCAGTAGTAGTACCAACGTGGTATGACTCGATGTCTCAACGGTTTTGAAATGGCGATGTTTCGTTCGATGCTGATAATTGTAAGGTGCGCGATGGACGTCAAAGCACTGCAAATGTCAAGGAAAGTGAACACTCTGCGGAAGTGAAGGTTAGGCACACTCTGTTTTGAATGATTCAAATCGTACAGCAAAATATACATCCAACAAGGAATCGAGACGCCGCCAACGACAAGATCTGAAACTGCTAAGCTTACGAAGAACAGATTCGTCGCCGTTCGCAACTTGCTGTTTCTTGTGAATACAATGATTATAAGAGAATTTCCCAAGATTACCAAGAGTGACAACAGCGAGTAGATAGTCACAAAAACAAGCGTCTCTTGCGCTGAGTGTCTGGGCAAGGGACTCACTGAACCTGAGCTGGATTTCGACTGCAAAGTGTCATCTGTTAAGTTTGATGTTCCGTTAGAAGAACTGGAGTTGTTGAAAACCAAATTGTCCATTTCGAGTAGTCGATGTCCGTTTTTTAAGTTTCAGTTATTCATAAACGAAGCACTTTGACCACTGCAAGCTCTGAAAGAAAAGTTGAATACGCTTTTAGAAAGCACTTTATATGTGGCAGTTAATTTTATTGTTCAAATGTTACGTCAGCTAACCATAAAAGGATAAGGGAACACTAGGGATATGTACACAGATTACGAGCGAAAAACCGAGTTTTCCGGTTATAAGGCGAGCAAAAACACAGCCATCGCTAACCCAAAACGCATCCGAAATTACATGTCATCAAGATTATTCTGGTCACGCGTGGGATTTTGCTCACTATTCTTTCCAACCAGACGCCAAATTATCGATCAAAGGTTAAGCTATCGGATAAAGATGTATATTGCTTCGTTTGACATTGAGCGACTCAGGCATTCAAAACAATGGCATTGAAAAAATGAACATGTCGAAACTTTTGATCAATTTGCCCAGCTGCACCTGTTACTGACGCACGTCGTTTGTCCTTCCTACTCTAATTTTAGTTCTTAATATTTGTCGGTTCGGTTTGAACCATCTTATTAATTGTTTCAGCTTGCAACTGACTCTAATATAACTCCGGAGGGCCAAAGTAAAACAACATACAAAGCAAATTTAACATAAAATTTATATCATTGCTTAAGTTAGTCGCCTATAGCTTTAGTTTAACGAGTGCTTTTTTTGACATTCATTAGAACGTGGTCCAATTGAATTTAAAACAAACCATTTAGCCCTGCTAAAATTACATTCATACAAGCTTTTACAAATAATGCTCGGTACTGATCATTTTGCATCTGATTTTGAAAACCATGATTCATTCGAATTTGGTGGCCCATTATTACCAAGGTGGAAACTTCGACAACGCCATTTTTCTTGAAGTCTAAGGCACGCGTCAACCATGATCTATTTAAGTTTGTTTTCAATTTCAGTAGACAACCTGAACGTTCTACCGGAGACAACATTTTTTTTCAAACTCGCAAAGAAGAATACTATACGTGATCCCAAAGTAGACATATTCCTGCCATCTGTTCGGTTGACGCATTCACGATAATGTCATAATTGCCACTATGCCTGGGACGCGGAAAAAATTAACACGGACTGAAAATGGCGGCTACCGAACCAGACAAAAGCAACTAGTAATTACAACTAAATCCTTTTTTTTCCCTTCTACATGTTCTAAATTCATCATGGAGTTGAATTTATTGATGTGTTCAGCATTATCTGTTCGAGCTTTCATGTCGTAACAGTATTTGTGTCTGGTCAACACGAATTTTAAATTTAAATTTTCAAGCATTAATTTCTGTTTAAATTATGTTACGTTTTATGGAAATAATTTTTTGCATTGTATATTGTATTTGAGGCTTTAATTCCACATAGATGAACGGGGATCGCATTTAAAAGGAAAATTCGCGGAGCTCATCTATTTCAAGACCGTTATACTTTCACACGACATGTTAAAATTGAAGCCAACAAAATGCAAGAGGTTCACTCCGTGCTTAAAGTAGATTTGAGTCCACAAAGCGTCAATTTTGAAACATGGAGATGGATCCATTTCACTACGGTCAGGGTATGTCCTGCTGTTGGCTTGTCGTAAATATTTGGGTCTTTCGGAAAAAAATCCGGGTTTTTCACAGCCTAGTACACAGGTGGCCATTCCCGCTTACCGATTTAGCGCGAAATTTCGTGACGTCAGCGAATGACATGCCATGCCGTTCCCAGGCGCTGACGTGAACCTCGCGCTCGTCCTAGATTGGAGGAGAACGCCTAGAGACTAGGCTGGGTTTTTTTGGAATTTTTCGCAATTTTCCCAGGGCTGTGACTAAAATGGACTTTAAAATCAGAAACCTGTTGGGAGACTGGAACCCAAGCACTCCAGTGTGCTTGCGGTTAGTTCCACTCCGGTTTGATTGCGTTTAGCTACCCCCCTATGGTTTGCTTGCGGTTAAATTTCATTTCTTAGCAAGGAAAGCGCAATATGCAGAAATGGGTTACGGTCTCATAGCGGATCTCTGATTTTGGAGTATCCATTAGTCACGACCATTTTTTCTAGGCTGCGCAGCAGACGCCATCTTGGTTTACGTCTAAACAAACCCAACCTACCAAGGGCACTCATATCCTGGCTGGTGCAAAGGTCTTCCTGAATTGAAGTCATTGAAGTTAGCGCACCCAGGGGCCCATTTTGCTGTAACCTGCGTTCATGCGTTCCTCTTCCCCACCGCCACGAAAATAACGAACGCCCGATCGCTGGTTAATTTTTGCTGATAATATGCGGGACTGTTAACTATTATTGAGAGACGTAGCGGAAAGTTCTAACAAGGTAAAAGAAAAATAATGTTTTCTCTCCTCGTATCAGCAAGTTCACCTTCCCTTTAGCTGATGCCACCGCAATGATCAGCTGTACAGTACGCCAGTACATACGTGGTACAATAGCCAATTAACAGAGATAATGAAGAAGGTGATTCAATGCTTACTGAGTTGCCGGCTCTTCACTGCAGAATGTTCTATACCGCATATAGCCTACAGAGATCGAATAACAGCGGCCAATAAAAAGGATAATGGAAGGCAAAGCGGCTTCTCCTATCGATGATCCGAGCCCAATCGATAAAAATCGATAACCATTGGTTAATTGTTATTGATTGCTATCGGCCAATCGATTACGAATCAATTGTGGTTTTTAGGGAGTAAACAGTAACGAGAATATATAGCTGTTTTGTCAGTACTTTTATTTCGCAATAAGGGCGGCGCGCGGTGAAAGGACTTTCAAAGACCGGATTAGATGTTGAATACAAATACTTTTTGAGATGATGATCTTTGACCGATAAATAGCGTTCTAAACTTCATCGTACAGTTTTACGTTGTTTAATTACCATCAAAGAAGAATGAGCGCCGACGTTATGCCGCGCGAAGCATATTTGTTCTCTCGGTGTGCAAGGTAATAAGCGCAAACCGAACAGCTGAAAATTTGCAAAAAGAAAAATAAAAAAAATGAAAAAAAAAATCAATCAAAGTGGCAGTAGGTTAAACTGGTTAAATTAAATGCGTTATACTCTAGCTAGGTTGTGTTCTAGTCAGTGGGGCCAGCTGTTTCAACTACAATGGTGTTGTGTCTCCGTAGAGCCTTCAATCGTTTGTATAGTGAAAATGTAGCGCAGACGACAACTGTAAGGCAGTGATCTATTGGTATCAACAACATGCGGTTCCTTGTGGTTTTTCGTTGATTTTGTTCTCCATTTTTGTGGGGTTGGGGGGGGGGGGGGGGGGGGGGGAACCGTGCCTTTTTCGGTGTAATTTCATATTGAACTACCTTTTTCCCTTGATTGAATTATGGATTGTTTTTATATATTGGCACTTGAGCAACCAAAACAGTCGGAAGTGTTAAACTGGGAAACATCAACTCGGATCAACCGTTTAAACCGAGTTAATTTTTACGCCGAATGAAAAGTTAAAATTGTACAGCCAAACTACTTGTCAACAGTTTTTCTCAAAAACACGCAAAAATTGGTAGCTGACGGTCCATCCCAATTGAACACAGCCTGTAGGTGATCCAATCAAGGGAAGGTTACGTTTTAAACTCCTTGCACTCAACATCGGCCAAAGCGCAGAGGGTTAATCTACTATAAACTCAGGTTGCTACAGCCTGTGTGGACTTGAATATTGAATTCCTACTTCCCGGAGGACATCCCCCGAACTTGTTAACACCCATATACTAGCCTGAGCGAGTGAAATGTAGAGTGACGAAGTGAATATCTTCGTCAGCATTCGGGTAACTGCAGACATCGATGGGCAGAGAATATTCGAAAAAATAACAGTAAAATTAGACACCAGTTGAAACACAAGTCCAAGACAAGTTGAAAAACGAAACTAGCAATAAAATGGACAATAAAAATAACAGACAAAATAACTTACTTAAAACTAATCTGCTCATTCAGGGGAAGGTTGAGTTTCATTCATTGAAATTCCATACGCAATCCTACATCCATTGAAATGAACTATCCTTGTTAACGGCCGGGAATTTTTTTTTTTCACCTTCGAGAACGATCTTGCTCTAATGATCTGACCATGAGCCGTGAAAAACCCATCTACATGTGTATGGACTACTTATGCGGCGGAAGGAAAATCGTTTTAATTTCCCGAGATATAATTGTTAGATACTAAATATATATGATAATGCTTTAGTATTTAAACAAGAATTCCAAATCTCTTTATGCGGTGAAATTCTGCAATAATCCCACTGAGGGAAATTAGACAAACAACTTTTCAGCTAGCTTTTAACCTATAAGTGGTTTGAGTTTGTTTTAGTCAACACACTTAAAAATGCATATGAAATGATTTTTTGGGGGTGTTAGCTGCCATCAGTAACATCATTGTGGTGTCATCTACAGCGAGTTTAACTCTGCTATTCAACAATGATATTTTCTCCTACTTTTCAAGCCATGTACCAAAACATTTGAGATCTGATTCGGTACGTATGAATGGTGGAACTTGAGGGTTTTGACTTGTACATGTTAAAAGCTTTTGAAAAATTGAAAGCCTTTTTATAATATAAGAGTTACGTCTCTGTCAGTTGTCTCGATTGCCCTTAATCAAAATGCTGACAATATAATATTTCGCTTGTGTAGCTTTAAGCAGGATAAACGTGTCAATCGAAACGACGGAAACGAATATTTCATTTCCTACGCAGTGCGAATTCCCCTTGCGTAGGTCAATGAACATGGCGGCTCTTTAATAAAATTTTCGTTTTATCTTATATCCATGGCATTGTAAGTTTCATAAAATATTACAGTAAATTGTAAAAATGTGGCAATTCTGGCATGAAACTCTCCAAGTTCAGAAAAGAGCGGTAATACATGTTAACGAGGCTTTTGTTTGCTTACAAGAAATTCAGGTTTTGCATATATTTTACAATTAGGCAGACTTCCACTAAACACTGCCAATGAAAGGTAAATGTTTAATATAATGGTTGAAATCTTTGAATGATTTTGACGGATCCGAATTAATAAGGTTTTTTTTTCGAAGTCGTGGATTTCGTCCAACAAGTTTCGCCTTGCTCATCAGCCTGTTTTGGAAATGTATTCAATAAAATGGAAAAAAAAAAGGTTCATTGAATTACTTGCGCGTTAATTTGTATTTTTTGTTTCGATAATTTACTGGTGAATTTCTTTAAAAATCGTCATCAGAAAAGTTAAGTATCAGTCCACAGTTTGAAGTAAGAAAGTTTTTGCTGTTCAGAGGTATGAGCCAGGTATAGCAGTTCCCATAATTTTTGTTTCCTATAGCCAAGAAGAATAAGATCTCAGCTTTTATATGTAACTGAAGATCATAGAAGGTCAATTCACTGTCCGGGATTACATGCATTTTATGCTAGGGGTCTGTTTATCGAGTTGGTATTTTTCGCGTTGCCTAAATACAGCAAGATTTCAGTGCCACGCCGCGAACTCATTTGTATCCCACACTTGGTTGATTAGTTTTGAATTTCTCACCACTTATCTGCCTGGCGATGTAATAACATGGACAGGAGAAATAATCTTTAAATAGAAATGATGTTGATCACTTTTGGAACACAAACAGTATGAAAACCAAAATAGTTGACAGCAAGGGGATTTTTAATTTGGAGTGTGCATTTTTGGTATATTATTTTGCTGAAAAAGGATATTGAATTTCAAATTTTGCGTTTCGATGTATTTAGGAATTTCCATCTACAAAGCCTTTGAATGATCATGATTTGTTTTCTGTGTTGAATTCTTGGATTTTTCCAGGCTTTTTTGCAATTGCTTTAAAGAGAATTAAGAGTGAATGTCAGTAAGAATCAAAGAAAATCAAAAAAATGTGGCCACGGTCAAAAAATCGATTTCGCTCATACTTTGTCAGTTTGAAGGCCTAGGTATGTAACTGAAAGATATGAAGTTAGTTTTTTGAAATATTCAATTTAACGGCAGAAATCCACGATAAACGGTCATCGTACCGGAAGCTCAGATTTCACTTCTCGACGATCCGAAATTTTACACTTTTCAGCTTCATGCTACACAGACGTTTCAACGGCAGCGAACCTTTGCTAAAGTTAATTGTATAGATTGATTCTTCCTTAGTCGAAAGATAGTTCTTATTTATATCTCTTGTTATTTCTGAGCGAACTGAGCCTCGATCAAGTAGACACACTTTTCTCATTTAACCAAAAGTCTAGAATAACCCAAATCTAGCGGGCAAAAAAGCTAACCGGTAGTGCTTCAAATCTTCAGACATTTGAACGAGAGAGAGTCCTGTCGTTGAAATTTAAGTTTACGGTTTCAAATTTGTGGGATCTAGTAGCAATTTCGTACGAACGTCGATCAAAGTTCGACAAAATTACAATCCGGCGCCGTTGAAATGAACAACTCAGCACGTGACATGTAACACGCAACAAAAGAATAAATATATTTTCCAGCTACAGGCAACACAGTAAAATAAAATTTAAAGTTGCTAACGTTTCAGACGTTTGGAAAATGGTATATATCTTAAAGATTGCCTACATTATGAAAAATACTAAAAATAATCGCACTTCAACTGTCCCTGATTAATTTGTGTCACGCACGAGCGATTCTGCCGGTTTCGAGACAAACCCATATTTTAGATCATTTTAGACTGTACATTCGTTCAAAGTAACTCTTTTTTAATAACTTAGTTGTTGATGACATATTCATTGTCCAAGTGTTTGCTTCAATAACGAGGAACTCCCAGTTAACTTGCTGTAGAAAGAAAAAAAGTTATATTGATGAAAAGCTTTTTGCCGTCGCTAGACAGTATTGAGAAGTAACTGTTCCCATGAAAACTAATGCACCAGTCATTTGAAATCCCCGACCCCCCCCCCCCCCCTCGAGCATAGGCGGGGTAAAAGGGGGGCTTTCACTTCAGATTCACTCCATTTTGGTTCCCCATTAGGCGGGGGATGCCCCAGAAATCACTGCCCTCGCATGCCGGACCGGGGAATAAGCGGGGCAGTCACTCCATGCTCAGCGGTTTGAATTATTTGTGTTGACTCGCTCGGTCAATCGGTTGCTTTGCGGTATTTCGCTGCAATTCGCTGCCTAATAGCGCGAAGTAAAAATTGTTTTGTAAAGTGTCATACCAGAATTCAAAGAAGGCTATATTGGCAGAAGATATTCAAAGTCTGGTGACGAAACTTAGGCTTATTTCAATGATATGGTATTGATAAGTATGCTTGAGTCATTCCAGACGTCAGAAGACTGTATTGCTATTGAGTTTCAGTTTGCTGTGATCTTGCATTTTGTAACATCAAGTTGGAAAACAGAAAAAGTTTTTAATAACCTTTATTAAAAATAAAAAGTTGATATGGCAATAGTCGTCTTCTTCCTTGTCCATCGAGGGGCCTTTGCAAGTGTATTTCTAGCTACTCTGAAATCTTGCATTGTTGCGCTTGGCAAAAACAAGTTTTCTACAAAAGATTACTTTTTTATAGCATGTGTGTGGATCATGTGGGGGCGGGGGAGTTCAACATTCACTTTTCTCCCGGGGACCGGGGACTTCACTTGCCTTCACTTGCAAAAATGAATGCCCCGCCTATGCCCGAGGGGGGGAGGGGGTCGGGGATTTCAAATGACTGGTGCATAAATATTGCATTGGTCTCACCGGCACCCTTTTCTTACTTTGGATACTATCTATATCTTATAAACCGATAGTTTATCGCTGGAGAAGCTTAGAGACATACAGAAAAACGAGTTCGTGATCGTTCTTTAATATTGCCGGTAGGATTAGATGGATGTAGTACAATGTAGTTCCTTGACTTCTGTCATACAGCTAAAAGCCCCACAAATTTATATGTCTTGAAGAGTTCTGGCACTGGAACAGAAGTAGAAGTGACTTTGGTAAGATTTGGGTGTTTTCAGAAACCGACAAACGCATTGGAAATTAATGATTATCTCTCACGCACATCATGCGTACACGATTGCAGCGTACCGGAAGTTAGGTATGTGCCGCGAAACAGATTTGGTTCTCAGTCCTTTTTGCCCTTTTGGTATCTTGATCCCGGTGTGATCGTTAGATAGGGGTCATTTCAGCTAATTAAATAAATTTATATTTAGAGTGCGTAAACGTACAGCTAAATGAACAAAAAATACTGTCTGATAAAACTCGAGTGCTCGTTGAATTTTCCGTGCTGCAATAAAAAAATAATGACCTTTTCACACATTTTTTAGGTTACTTTAGGTTTTAGGTCGGGCATTAAAATGGGTATCAGTTTTTTATTTTCTCTCCTTAAAAGGGTCAGGGTTCAGGAACCTTTGCAGGACACATGCCCTACACCTACATCCTAAATTTAGATAAGTAACGCCCCCCCCCCCCCCCCCCCCTGGTCCCCGATGTTTCCAATGCTTTATTTGCCTCCTCTTCTCTGTTTTTCCAATCCACTTTAATGAACAAATGAACGAACGAATGAATGAAGCATAGGGAATCCCTTTGCTAGGAGGGGACACCTAACTAAAAATAAAAACTTTGTACGTGTAAAAAATATGACAAGATTTAGGATACCTTGCAAGGTTAGAATAAAAAAAATAAGATAGTATTTCAATCCGTCTTTTAAAAATAGTACCCAGTGGGTACATGAGTCTAATGCGTCGTGGGTTGTTAGTGCGGTTGAAATATGTTGAAGTAGTTTCGGTATTTACGGCAAAGAGCAAGAGGTGTAGTAGAGGTTTGGTAGTTGTTCTCTTAAGTATAAATATTTAGAAAGTTGACGAAATGTTATATTTGAAAATAGGAAAAACATGTTACTGAGGGTTTGAGTTCATCGATTCATGTTAAAAGATTAGTGCGTTGTAGACCATAGGAAGATCGTACAGATTTAGAGGTGGGGGAATCCTGAAAAATTTGTTTGCAAAAGCAAAAAAAGCCCAACTAAATTTTTTGCAGGCAGGAAAAAAATTGTCTGCAGGAAGATGACACCGTAAAAAAAAATGTTTTCACAGACAGCGATACAGAAAAAAATTGTTTGTCTTGGAAAAATTTTCATCCCCCAGCTTCCAAAAAATAATGGTCCGCCCCATCCACAAGATACAGCCGCTTATTCAGTATACTAAATATCCTAAATCCCATCAAAATAAGCCAAAATATATATATTTTTTTCAATTCCTTTGCAATTTATGCAATACTGCTCAACAAAAGATTTCGACACAGGAGAGCAAAGAAAACATTGCGTGCAGAATGTAATTTAATTAAGCGAAATATTTTCACGTTTCACGTTTTCAAGTTTTGTCTTCATAACTGAGAACAGCTTTCAAATAGTCAACACATGGAAATAACAATCATATCAGAATTCAATAACTATTAAAGCGAGTTTTCATTCTGTCTTAACTACTTTTTGGCAAGTTTCAACATTTATGCAAATTTCGCGCGAAATGTAATTTGATTACACTGTCTTGTTTTCAAGCTCCAGATTGAATCTTGAATGGTGAATTTAACAAAACTCTTTTCAATGAAAGTTGCATTCTGTGAATGAAATCCTGCTTCAGTTGAATTGAACAATCAATTGCTGACTACAATCTTATTTAATTTTCCATTTTTTCAAAGTTATTTTTTGTTTATGAACACAAATGTCACTACCGGATTTTTTTCATCAGAAGATGTCGATTTCACGTTGCGTTTCCCAGGGATTATAAAAAACATGCAGCTGGAAAGAGAACATTTTCAGTGGCTTCACACTTGAAAACGAGGATTCATATTATTCACCCAAGGAAGGTTCTTTGGTTTGGACCCTCCTACCCCCTGGAATTTCCAGTTTAGCTTCATATTTTCAGTTTAGCTTCATATTTTCATTATTTTTCATGATGTAGGCAATCTTTTAAATAAATACTATTTTCCAAACGTCTGAAATGTTAGTAACTTTAAACTTGATTTTACTGTGTTGCCGCTAGCCAGAAAATACATTTATTCTTTTGTTGTGTGTCACGTGTCACGTGCTGAGTTGTCAATTTCAAAGGCGCCGAATTGTAATTTTGCCGAACTTTGATCGACGTTCGTACGAAATTGCTACTAGATCCCACAAATTTGAAACCGTAAACTTAAAATTCAATGACAGGACTCTCTCTCGTTCAAATATCAGAAGATTTGAAGCACCACCGGTCAGCTTTTTGCCTCGCTGGATTTGGGCTATTTTAGACTTCTGTTTAAATGAGAAAAGTGTGTCTACTTGATCGAGGCTCAGTTCGCTCAGAAATAACCAGAGATATAAATAAGAACTATCTTTCGACTAAGGAATAATCAATCTATACAACTAACTTTAGGAAAGATTCACTGCGGTTAAAACGTCTGTGTAGCATGAGGCTGAAAAGTGTAAAATTTCGGATCGTCCAGAAGTGAAATCTGAGCTTCCGGTACGATGACCGTTTTTCGTGGATTTCTGCCATTAAATTGAATATTTCAAGAAACTAACTTCATATCTTTCAGTTACATACCTAGGCCTTCAAACTGACAGAGTATGAGCGAAATCGATTTTTTGACCGTGGCCATGATTTCTCTGATTTTTACTGACACTTACTCTTAAAACCCTTTGAAATTTCTGCAATGATCAAGGGCATTTAAGGTACCGGATCCGGGTGTTCTAGTCAGCAAATTGTATTAAAAACAGCTAATAAAGATAGGCTGAACGTACAAGGTTGGGATACAATATATATATATATATTTTAGTTTTTCGTTAGTAGAAATATTTTAAATAATATATATATATATATCTATATTATTTTATCGTACATCAACCGTTAAGTCCGCCTGCGGCAATCATTTCGTCATTTCACACTGCCGGTAAGTCCACAACTCATATGCGATTTTAAATATGGTAGTTAATGTGCGTCGATGTAAACTTGCAATGATGAAGCCAAATTTCCTATATAAACAACAATATTTTACTTTGTTCCGGTTTAGTTTCAGTGGATATTGCAAAAAAATAACGTAAGCCTAATTAAATTTAACTTGGGCGATGGCGGAATTGATTTGTTGCATGCAGTATTCGCGCAAAATTGGATTGAGGTAATTTTGGGGTCTATGTGATGCCGATGCATCTTCAAGGCACAAAAATTTACTAATGAAAAATTCAGGTGTATTCGCAATCAAAATAGGCGTATTGCATGAAAAATCAATGACTTTAAAGAAGAAATTAAAGACAATTGTACACTGTAAGAACTGCAAAAACGCAGATTTGATTTTAATGATGGGTCACTGGTATAAAGACACATCATAGCATTTTCATAGCTCCATACCAGCGTACCAAATAAAAGTGGGTCCGCAATGCGTACATATGTGGACTTTCATTTGCTTTGGATAACAAATGAGTAGATGAGCCAATGTTAGACCTTTTTAAAGACGTTTGCTTCTCGTTTCCGGTTTGGCAATATACCCTGGCGCTCTGGCGCTTCGCGCTCTGTGAGCTCGACTTGTAGGCAAGTCTAAGTATCGGTCAAATATGAGTTGACAGTCACTTGAAACTCGAGATGATAAAAAACTTATCAATCAACTTTTCTTATGATCATGAAAGAAAAACTACTTTTTCGTTTTGAGAACACACCTTGCAATTTACCCTGAAGATCGCTTTAAACATTGAAATGCAGTCCAATTTAAATTGTGCCAGAGAAGCGGAAAACCTGGGAAAAGACCCGACAGTATCTCTATATGATTATATGAAAAGGACGGGGGTGTTCGTCGGAGAATTTGATCTACTGATTCTACTCCTGTAAAGGATAACATTACAAACAGTACAGCAAGGTTGATACTAGGTAAAAAAGTAGACTTTGTTTCTCGAAAGCCCCGGAGACCTATTGGGGCCGCAAAGCCACTTTTAGTTATCTGTATTTTAAAAACAGAGAAGTGTATAGGCCTGGAACTTTGTTTGAAGAGAACTTCTGTTCATATTAAAAAATATCATAGATTAGACACCTCTGTAATCATAAGGTTTAAGATTTTGCTAGGCTTTCCGGGTGCGAAAACTTTTCAGGACCTTCTAGAAACGGACCGCAGAATTGATATAGCACGGCTGCAACCGTGGACAGCTGTCGTGTTGGTGTCTCTCTAAGTCTACTTTTTCACGTAGTATTAGTCTACTGTATTATTTGTAATGTTATTTTATTTTTTCGGCTGATATAATCTTTTGTATATCCCACGTTAGCAGCATTATCGTTGGCGGTCCCTTGCTGTTTTAAGTTTTACTTTTCCCGTAAAGGATTGCAATCTGGGCGTGGCTCAACTTTTTAGCCCCCAAGCTAGAGATACCATTTAAAAACACAGAGAATTCAAATAAGAGCTACAGTTACTTTAAATGGATAAAAACATTGGAAACATGTCCTTAAAACCAAAAGAAGATGTCTGTTGGGACCATTCATATGACAGTCTCTTGCGGGGGGGGGGGGGGGGGGGGGGGGGAGGGTTACTAGAAATAGACAAATAAGATCTTTAAATTGAAATTAGAACAATAAAATTAGTTATTAAGAACAAAAACAAACTCTTACCACTAGAAATCGGGGATACTAATTTCAGTCCATTCATAAATAAATATTTCGCTGAGTATGTAGACTGTCTTTGTTCGCGTGACATTTCATCTGAACGCTTGTGTAAACAACAGCTGAACTCATTAATTAACTCATTTTCTTTGAATGCGTTGCTTTTATATATGAATTTTCCGTAATGGCTTTTATCGCCTTTCAACAAGATTTCACTAATAATTTCTTGATGCAAGAAGGCAGATGAATACTTTTTTCAACCTAAAATTATCATCGTTCTTGAATTACTTTTCGAGTGGAGTCGGCGAGTTGCGAACGACACGTTTTATAATTATCAGTAATTTAGTTTACCGCACGGTTTCAATGCATATATTTTTCGGTTCAAAATAAGTTTTATGCGATTCACACTTACTTTTTACCAGCAGTTTTGAATTCGACATCAGTCAGACTGCGTTATTCAAATTAAACTTGGGAGAAATCCAAGACAACAATGAATGCGGGAAAGCCCCGGGAAAACAACTTGATTAGTGAACTTGTTTTGTTTTGACTCGTTGTGTATCCATTCTACCGTTCTAAAGATTCTGTGTGGCAAAGCTGAAACAAAACAACAAATATCCAGATATTTGCTAAATAATGCTAATCAACTATTTTCAATTGAATGCGAATCAAGCGAATACAGCAACTGAGGTCCAAGCGAACAAAAATAGCGCGCGAAAAGAGTAGCGTTACCTTTGCCCGCAGTTCAGTCGAACGCCATGCAAATATAAAGATTAATGAAAGTCAAGTATTTAGCATGCGTGATGCTTTCTTTGTGGCGTCTCGTGGGCAGTTCATTTCCCGGGTTCACGTCCAACTTAACATTAACTCCCTCCAAAACTTCGGATTTTCCGAACACCCTCGAAAGCTTCCGAAAGCGCTGACACGAGTTATCACGGAAATTGACGTCCCAATCGGGAAAACTGCACGATCGCAATATGTGGATTTTCACACTTCGTGTGAAAGTCCACATAAAAATGGACTCAAGGCTATAGATAGATATTGATACAAACGGCTGATTTCTGTCAAGCGGACTCCGAGAAAACACTTATTGTTGTTGTTGTTGTTGAGAACGATCCAGAATATATCTGTAGATTTTTACCGACCAAATTAAATGTAGATGTAGATATATATAATTATCAATAAACAGGTGAAAATCGTTTATCAGGATATAACGAGGTACATAAGGGAAAATTGAAAAATGCTTGGAACTGCCGGATATCTGATTCGTAGAACGGCACTCAGGAGCCAAAAATTCATAGTGAATCGTTTCCGAGCTGGATAGGAAATTGTACACCTATTATGATGAAAATTATAATTCGTGGCTGCTTTCCTTTGCTGTGTTTCAGTGAAATCGATTTAAATCTCCCACAAATATATTAAGAAAGATTACACTGGATTAGTCACAAAATTTTAAAATAAAAAGACGAGTATTTTGATAATCCTGTTAGGCCATTTCTTATTCTATGCAAAGATGAAGATAATTGTACGAAGTCGACCATGATCTGAAAAGCGACGACTTACTATAGATTTTTTGATGATTGCGTAAGGAAATGTTCCAAGGTTTCTTGTTTTCGGTAACCATTGTCTCATTAGAAAGCGAGATAGATAAAGTAAATAAAACATACTATAATAACTAACAATCTTGTGTTATGAGAAAACCTCGGTGATATGAAAGCTCAGTATGTGACCTCCTTGCAAACAAAATGCTCAGCGTAGACTCGCGAACGAAATCCCGCGCTCCGTCCACCGTGAGAATTTTTCAAACAGTTTATGCACTTGGAAAGCTTAAAATAAATCATGTGAAATTTCACTTCAGAAGTGCTTTAGAATTTGCTCTCACCTTGTTTAAACCTTCCTCGTTTTCACGTGCTTGAGCCTTCAAAGCAAGTCCATTTCACGGTACAGGATGAGGCGCACTGGAAACATTTTGCAGGGCATTATAAGCTTCCTACCGGGCGGCATTTCGCCTGAATGTAAATACTTCGAAAACTGAGCACTAAATCTCTTGGCAGCTGGTTTACATTAGGCGAGTGAAGGCGATAGTTTTCAAGTAATTAAAGAGCTTTGTGCGCTGCTGTGATTGGCACACCCACGTAAAACTTACCTGTATGACGTATATTTAGCAAAATGGAGTTTAGCTAACAAAGGCTTGATTTCTCGTGAAAAGGCTTTTAACCCGTAGGAAATGTTGTAGACCTGTTAAAAATTCATGACTACATGGGTTTTATTTCACTTCCGTCGTCAGTTGCTGTGTATTTCTTGAGCATACCTCCACGAGATATGAATTTTTCATAATATCTTTCAACTGAAAAAATCTTACGCGCCTCACTTGAATAAAAATAAGTTGCTTTTCAGTGTTTGCATTGCTATTTCAACACTGATGACAGCCATTTAAGAACAAAAAAACATTACATGCTTTTTTATTTATTTATAAGCCATAATGAAATTTAGGAGAAAAAAGTCTTCAATTTTTCATGCTCGTCTTAAAAGCTCTCAAGCGCTTACTCTTAGAAGTGGGAAATCGTGTCTCGTCAATGAAACCGATACTTGAGTGGGGCGCTTTCAGATTGAGGGAATTTAGAAAATGTTATTTACATTTGTTATGAATTTTAATTAAATTTTAAAGAGGGCTAAAGGGATATTGCATTTTAAACCATAAAATATTGCATTCGTTATGGTCGCTCCAAATTATATGCCATCTCTCGTAATGTGTCATTTTTCATTTAACATTGTGAACGAGTATAGATGCCTTTTTATAGTTTGACATGATGCCCACTATTTGATTGCGAAGGATTTGTTGCTTAAACCGTCACAAAATCGATTTTAATTAACAGAAGCACTCTATCTCAGAACACTATTTTTTCGTCTGCTTCTTTTTTACATTATCAAACTAAAAATTAAAACCTATATCATAAAAATAAATTCAAAATCAAATTTTGTAGGGGATTGCATAACTGCTTGCCTGGCTCAAGTTATTAAGTGACCTCGCGTCCTAAATAAACACCTGTCATTATTTTTGTAAACATCTCCGCGAAATTCAAACATACATGTCATTTCGTTATGATTTTATTCTCATGCTATGGGATTTACCAGTCCAAAATCCGTGCAGTTTAATATTTCTTCCTCGTTATTGTGCATTGGTAGAGAAACTCCGCACCAGTTTAGAATGTGATGAAATGAACTTCCTTTGCAAGGTCTTGGGTGCACCTCTTCCAAGCTGCAGTTCTCTTTAACGGGGGAGGAGAGGTCTGGTGACGACAGCAGGCTAGCTGCACTCCGATTCTTTACAAATGTACTTGGTGGGGTGGCGTGGGGGAGGGAGGAAGGGTTATAGCAAGGAAACAACTGCTGTTTCTGGTAAGTCTCAGCTGAAGCACTTGTTTATTATTCTTGTATTACCCAATAAAAGCATTACGCCAGCGCTCGTGACACCTCTGAAACTGACACATGAGTGGCAAAAAGAGGTTATGTCATCAATTTCGTCCCCGGTGTCCGCGTTACTCTTACCCTTGTCTAGCGGAACGCAGGCTCTGTTCATTTTTGTACATTTCATACAGACATTGTTTATTAAATATTTCGCTTAGGTTAATTGTTTTGTGCTTTAGTTAGTGGAGTTAACTGTGATGTTCATGATTGACCATGATTGGATTTTGATAACAATAAGCTTATCAAATTATTAGGTTTCACGGATCAAAATCACGATTTCGCTTTATAAATTACAAACTACACGTACAGAAAAATCCTGCGAAACAAAACCGAGTAAACCTACTCAGCGATACTGCACACCAATATATATTTAAGTGATCTATTATCCAACCGCTCTTTTTTTATACTCGCTTGCATTTGTTTTGTTTCTCTTATCAGCGAGTGTGTTGAAATCGTAAACCAATGTTTCGCCGATTTCGTTGCGAGTTACCTGTGCTTGGCTGAGCAAGTTCAGACTTAACCTTCCGCATATTTGCTTACCAGAAATGAAGAAAATTGAATCAGTTCTCTGCATAAAATTCTATACGGTTTTTAGCAAGGCGTACGGTAAAACAGAATTAGTTAATCATGCAACAAAACTGCAACGAAAAGAACACGGTTCAAAACAGTCCAAACAACATTGTAAGCTTATTCTAAGGGCCTGTTTACAAGCAGGTAGGGTAACCCTAGTGCTAGGGTTACCCTAGCACTCCCACATTTCTTCTTTTTTTCATCGACGTGTTTACAAGGCAGCTAGGGTTACCCTAGCACTAGGGTAACCCTAGCTGAGCGCTAGGGTAACCCTGGCGCCAGGGTAACCCTAGCGCCTTGTAAACGCTCAGCTAGGGATAACTCGCCTACCCGGGACAACTTTATTTTGGCTCCAAGAAGCTAAATATGTTTAAAAATACCGACAAATACAGCGAATTGTGACCAAGAAACATCGTGTTCATTCACAATTTGTCGTATTTTTGCACTGGAACGGAATTATTTTCGAATAACAGCTTCTTACGACAAGATTTTACAAGGTTAACTGAAGTGTAACCGGTGTAAGTTGATCCGGGTAGTAGGGTTACCCTACCTGCGAATTTTTGCTTGTAAACCCGGGCTATCTTCTAACCCTCTTGCTAGGGTAACCCTAGCACTAGGGTTACCCTACCTGCTTGTAAACAGGCCCTAAGTTAGCGTGCACCACTTTCCAAATCACAAACTGCCACAATTCTTACACAAAATCTGCTTTAAAATGACTTACAAAACCGGCACCATCAATTTGCAGAGTTTGTTTTCCGCCGTGAGTTTTGTTTGCCGTAGCGTGAGTTCATTTTGTGTACTGTGTTTAGCAGCGAGTTTACTTAGTTTGTTTTGCTGTGTTTTTGTTTTTGCCTTGAGTTATTTTTTTTATGCCCTAACTGTTTTGCAGTAAATCAAAGCAAGTCAAGGTCCTTTTTACATTGAATAAGTCAAAAAGGTTTATTAACATAGTGTACAGTAAACGTTGTATAAAGTTTTACAAAGATTTGTTGTTGGGCCTACGTGCGTACGTGAGAAACCCAATAAAGTGCACTCGTCAATTTTAATTTTAGAACCTGTCATAGGCAAAAATTTAGAAGGATTAACCTAGAAATATATTGACATCGCCTTCGTCATCAAAACCATGAAAGGTTTTTACATGTAAGATATTAAGTTTAACCATGAGCAATTAAAAATTAATTTATTTTGAACCCTTATGGGCCACTGTATAAGCATAGAAATAGTGTGGCTACTTTGTTAACACCGTAATTAAATTGGGAAAAAAAAAATAAATGGGAGCTCCGCTTTTAGGCCTGCCTAAATCTATATATTATATGAATCACAATTCATATACATTTCGTCATGTCGTGTCGTGTTTAATCGTTGACGAAATTAAGCAGTTTACCCCTGTTGTTAAAATGCACGAAAAGCTTCTGTTTCTACTCTATTTACCTTAGTTGTACGAAGATACGAAGTCACGCCGTTTACAACCGTTCGGTGTAGCGACCATTACATTTTTTGACGAAAAGCGTCTTTTATAATTAAATTGGCTGGTTTGACAGAGTTTCTCCTATTACGTTTCTGTAATTTTATGATATTATTATGAAATACAGAATGAAAGCTTTGCAAATATTAAAACCGCTGTTCAGTTCAACGCGGAAGTTCAAAGCCCAGTCATCACTACGACAATAACAAATGAATTAAACAAAACAAAATAGATCGAAATCTACCAACCGCAACACAAAAAATTGATCCAGAGTGCTTTTCTGAGAGCTCCGCAGCGTAAAACGCTGGGTTCTGTACCTCAGATCTCACGTATTTCATCCGGCCTTGCCCTTGTATAAAATTGTCTTGATTGGATTGTATGAAAAGGCGGTAAAATCGTTGGCACGTTGTTCACTTTCTAGGGTGAATGAAAGACGTGAAGAAAGCGTGCTACAGAGCATAGATCTTCGTGAATATTTCTCGCTTTATTCACTCATTCAAGGCATGGAAACGTATGCCAAATGATTTAGGAGACAGTGCCGTAGCAAGGGTAAAATAAGTGGGAGTAGGGGGGTAGGGAGGTCTGGGGGCATGCCCCCCCCCCCAGGAAATTTTGAAATCTAGAGGCTTGGAAATGCTATTTCCAGCGTTCTCCAAGAGCTAATTGGGATTTACGCATATCGCGAATTATTTACTTCCTACACTGTCTCAGCAAACCAATGCACATCGAAGAGAGTATAACACTTGCAACGTCAATTACAAAATAGAAAACTGACTGTCTCTGTATCTTGAAACCAGCAAATGTTTCACCTTTCAGAGTCATCATGACAGTAAGTTCGTAGTTGTTAAACTGTCTGAGTTGCCTTAGAGGCAAGGTCGGCAGGTCGTTTTGTGAAAACTTCCCAAACAGTTGCTTGCGCCGCTGGTTGTCCCCCACAAACAAATTGGCGACCTCCACCATCAGTAGGTGTTTGCGAGCATTTTCAACATTTTATACAGGTCTGTTTTTACTTTTTGGGAAAAAAAACTGGGGGGGGGGGGGGGGGGGCACGGGCCCCCCGGCCCCTCCCCTTCCTACGGCACTGGGAGAACCTCGCTCTTAACGGGAAGATCCGAAAAAATTGCCGACCTTAACACGATTTATCGGAATACAATGACAGTTCCCCCACTGTTCTTTGGAAATTCAGACCTAATGAAAACTTGACATGTGTCGCCAGAAAGCTACAGAAGATGGAGAAGACTGGGGAGTCAAATGAGTCGTAATTAGGCAAAGCGATTAAAACTACAGCTCTTGTTACTTTATTTCTTCACTGGAATTGGAACTCACTGTGTAGCATACGAAAACAAAAAATAAAATGCCAAACATTATAAATGAAAGTGACATAAAACTATGAAAACTTTGCAATAAAATTCAAATTAATGAAATTAATTTTACTTAAGGCAAAAATAGATTCAACTCTAAAACAAGCTGAAGTTTATGTTGCTCAGTGAGAGCGTGATAAGCTTCATTTACATCTACCATGGTGTTATCAAAATATGAGTGTCTATTCATTGGCGTGGTAGTAGTGAGCCCTCTCGTTGTTACTATTATATTTTCTGACTCACAGAGATTACCAGTAGGATACTGGTATCTATCCATGTGCTTTAGAACAAAGCTCTGCGGTGAACCAGACTGCCTTTAAATTTTTCCAGCACAGCCGGAGCAGCTCCTGATATTTTAATGTCGAATTGAAGAGTAAATGTATTGTAACTGTGATATGGATAACGAACAGTGGACATTACTGATTTTAATCAATTTAACTCCTGCTTACGATTGAAAACTGTGCACGACGTTTGCAATTTTCGTTTAAGACTGTCCTTGGACTTAGAAGTGGTAAATAATGAAGTCAAATTTTGCTTAAAAAGAATGTACCCTGAATAGTTGTCAAATGCGAAAACAACAATACAGAAACCGCATTTTTCACCATGCAACATTCCCTCAACGTATCAAAAGCAGGCTCGTGCGTACCGGTACGAGTGGCATTCTCTTAACCCCTAAAATGTAAAGAGTACTCGCCTTTTTTCACAAATCTACAATAAGAATTACTTTTAGTTGTATTTCATTTAGATTTTGCGTTTTTACTAATTTGGCAGTGTATCGCTCTGCAGACCGCCATCTTTATAAAACAAATGGGGAAGGTTGGGAACGAACGTGGATTGAAATTGTTTCATGACGTCATTCAACGGATATTACATTCCGCATAAATTGTGCCATGCTACAAGTCATGCCACATGCCATTCCGCAAACTCATTCTTGACGTGACGTTGAAATCCTTATTAAAGATTTCTATCATTTATGTAAATATCAAGATAGCATTTTTGAAGTTTGGGTAAAGCCAGGTGCCACCTTAGTTGGTACTTAATTCATGAACCTTCTAGTTACGTTTGTCTAAAATTAGATCTTTACCAAGTCCTCGTAAGTTCGGCGCCAGCTATACATTTAAAACCAAGTCCTTGTAAGTTCGGCGCCAGCTATTCATTAAAAACCTGAAGCTACCTTTAACGTCCATCTTTTTTCAAAGGTAAGAGCTTTTCACTGTTCTGTTATCAAGTCGGTCAGTCTGAAAGGATTCTTGACACTTGTGCAAGACCATATAGACCCATATACGATCATTTCTTCAAAATTAATAAACGTCTTCATCGCAAACAGTATTGAATGTTTACATCAAATATTCTACTGAGAGAAGAAAACAATAGTACTATTTACTCCACCTTTTAATCTAATGGAAAAAAAAGAGCTTCAATTCGATCTCTATATATGTGATATTCTCCATAACTTCAAATATTAATGTCCTAAACCAACTGATTGGAAAGCTGGCGCTATGGCAAAAGGGCGTCCGCAAATTATTATTTTTTTTTATCGTCCCTATACTATGGTTTAAGAATTTATGATGCTCCAAAGATTTCCTGAGTAGTCTTTGAACTGTAACTGGATTCTTCCATTTAGCCAATCTAGCTTGTCTGTATTTCTACAGTTCTCCATGTACCTTTCGAATTATTCCAAGGATTGGCGCCCTGTACCTCTTTCCATTCTGAAACATCAATTTCACAATGACAAGCTCGGGCCCAGAACTTTCATCCATGTACTTGAGCATTCATCCAGTTTCTAGGTGTTCCCATTTCATGGTTGTGTTACCCAGGGACTCCCCGCCTTCTCCCCGTTACCCGTCCTGGCAACTTAAACAGCATTCTCCTTAATTCTTCGCTGCGATAAGCGTACACGACTGGGTTTACTGCACTGTTACTGTAATGCATCCATTTTATGAAGTCCATCAGCCGGTACAAACCACTTCCAATAAGACGACTCGATGGATGAAACGTCCACAACATGGAGACCACAAAGAATGGAAGCCAGGCAACTATGAACAACACTGTTACAATGGCCACCGTTGTGGATGTTCGCTTCTCTCGTTGCACAGTCCTGCGTAGCGTGGATGTTTTGGCATTCGTTCTTTTCCAGTGCGCGTTCATGTTCCTAACGCTTCGATGAATATTGCTATACATAATGGTGATGATAACAAGAGGGACAGCGAAACCTGCTAGGAACACCAGTGAGCCACGATAACTCATCCATGTCGGGCTAAATTCGACCGAATAAGCAGTTGTGACTATCATCGAGTAACTCCAGGTCACAAAGATCATTAGGTAGTACCGCGTGAAGGAACTCGAACGGTGCTGAATGGGCCAGCAGATCGCGAAATAACGTTCCACACTTATTGCCACGAGGTTCGATATCGATGCCATCGCACTGAATACATCGAACGCTTGATAAAAGACGGCAACAGATCCGTTTGGCGTGATGCATGAGTTGAAATAAGGACAGGAAAGGATATAGATCCACAGTGGAATCGAAACCGCACCCACCAGCAGATCCGAGATCGCCAGGCTTACAAAAAATAGGTTGATGGCTGCTCGACGGCGAACGTTTTTAAAAGCAACAACAACTAAAGTATTTCCAGCAATAATCAGTAATGAGAGCAAGACGTAGAACGCCATAAAAACGAAGACTTCACTCTTAGACCTAAAAAGTCTATGTTCAATTTCCAACGTCTCGTTGGCAGTATTCTCATCTAAAGAAGTCGCGTTGTCCATTTTGTGGCTAGCCTCGGTTATTGATCAAAGATACGTGTAACGAACCAAACGCCGTTAATTTTTGAAAACTTAACCTGTGTTTAGCCTTTTAATTTTAATATGCATCTGGTCCTTTGTTTGTACTGTGAAAGGCTTATATTTATACTATTTCTTTGCCAGCGTCAAGCATTTCTGACCACTTGGCATTTCTGTTTTCATTTCAGCCAATGAGCACCAACCGCTGTAGTTTACTTAGCCAATAGGATTACACGTAAAAACTAACAAATTGAGGTCTCCATTAGGCCAAAGGTAGTAACAGCAATTTGTTATCCATGTCTAAATAATGGTAGGTAACGAGGATTCTACTAAACAAATACTTTCGCACTTAAAAATATCAATCCTGGCCCAGGGCGAATATCTTTGCCCATTCATTCTGTGCAATATATACTGACTCTGTTCGTACCGAAATTGTGCACGTATATTTGACATTGACGTACAATGTCAGTAATTTGATTATGAATGTAATATTCTATGTAAACGTTTGATTTCAATTTATTTGAACTTTAAAGCCGGCACGTGCACGCTGAGTACCATCCAATGCACACGAAATCCCGCTATAGACCAGTTAGAATGTTCATTTTTTTGCCCAAACAAGTAGAACTTTGATACATCCTTCTTTACCTTGGCTAAGTTTAACTTTTAGCCCAAGTCCTAAAGGGTAGAATTCTTTTCCGTGGGATCTACACATCTGTTGCCTTTGTTATTCAGTTTAATTAACGCGCGTGTTCCCACAGGTGATTAAATCTGTCTTTATATTCTTAACCCCTCGAAAGGTTTCATACTTTTTAATGAAGCTTTAATACCTATTGTAACAACATCAAAGAAGCCAGTGCATTTTATCTTTCTTTGCTTGACGAAACAAGTAAAAGTTCAGGTTATCACGTTTGCGGCATGCACTGTTTTCCCTTGATGTTGAAATAAAAGTTGATCCTGCAATATTTTTCAACACTGATTGTTTATATTTCGTCTCGATCAGTTTAGCACTTTCTTAACCATGTCGTTGTTCTTGTTGGTTTGATGTTAAGGTGTTTTTGGTTTCGGTATTTTAAATTGGAGGTTCCCTTCAATTTGTAAATTATTCCAAGATATAAACATCGCCAGAAGTGGCTTTCAGAGAATTTCCTTTAATGAAAAGTTTTTTTTTAAAAAAAAAAGGTAATAGTCGAATAAATCGAATAAAAATGCACAGATCCCTACTATCAAATTTATAACTGAAATGGGGCTTATTTTTTCCCGGTCGATCAGACAAGTTGGAATAAAGCTACGTAAAGCTACTTTTGTTTACCGCCACGTTTGGTTCTTTAGGCTTCAAGCGACAATGAAGACATAACATGTTTTTGTCAGCCAACAACCGAGTATCTACTGCAAACTAAAAAATGAAAGTGGCAATGCTATACCACATACTGAAACATCGAAGTGGGCGCGAAAACAGCCGCATCCCGAGTTTTGAGGTACCGAGATCGAGAGCAGTTTCGGTAACTGGTAGTCAGTCGCCGGTACAGAGGTGGTCAGGATGCCGGTGATAACATATAATTGGATGCAGCAGAGTAACCCAGGCTAAAGGTTCACAAAATAATCGGTGATTGCACCTGCAAAGCCATTAAGTCATTCACCAATGCTGAAGTAACTTGAATTTCATTTTTTCGTTAATGGTCAAAGCTTCACATTAGGAACTTGCATCACCAAAGTGCCATATATTAAGCACTTTTTGTGTGTCACCACACCAATTAAATGTTTTTCTTTTATTATATATACATTAAATACTATTATTACCTCCTCACCTTTTGGCACATGTAAAAACTGAGCTGAAAAGTAAATGTCCCACTTCAAAAGTACTTGCAAATATGCTAATATATCCGGGCCTCAGTCCTAATTTAATTATATAAAGCCATTGATATTTGGCTAAAAAAAATTACGCAAGCCAAATACTGCACCACTTTCTGACATCAATTCTTTCACCTAAATGACACTGGGAGTTCGAAATTTGCAAATCTGTCATGACGGTAACCTGTAATCTTGATCTGAAAAATAATTATCAATTATTTTAATGCCCTGTGTCAGATGTTACTGGCATCTTCTGATGAGTCTTGTCACGGCATAATAAAACATTCCCAGTTGGCGAACCCAAACAATATTTCAGCTTTGAATATCGCATCATTTAGTGGTATATTTTGTTCCCCGACCGAGCAAAAAAACTAAAAGTTTTAATGATATTTTATGGTTTGTATATCATGATCACTTCTTAAATTACTGTTTCCTTTATTTCCCTGAGCGATATTTTTTCGCCCACTAATTATCAACGGATTGAGCGATCTCAAGATTAATAAAGAAGACTAACAATATTAAGTAACAAATTTTCCTTTTTTCATTATTGTAGTAAAATGTGGTGGTAAAACTCGAAGACATCCACGCAATGTCCTAAATATATATGTCTTGACCATGAAACATTGCACCATTTAGGAACCATTATGCTGTAACTCAGGGGCTGTAACTGATGTAGTGAACAGACAGTTAAAAAAGTAATTAAGTCCCATCCGTTTATTGGCTTTTTGACGATTAAGTTCATTGAGACGACCCTCTTGGTATATTTTGTGTTCCCAAGGTTAAAACGTATCCCTTCAGATTTGACTTCCAATTCATGATACCTGTGAATGCCGGCAGACGACTCCTTGATTCAATTCTGACTCGCTTGCCAAGGCTATAGTTCGCAAACCTGCCATAGTACGCACTTGTTTGGCTTTTAATCGAATTTTAAGTTATTTGGAGCTGCCACCAGATGCGTGATTAACCAGAGTCGAAATAATGCGAGAAATATTAGGAGTGATGCGAGGATAAAATAAAACTGTCTTCTTGAACACCAAGCAATCCTCTTGTTCTCCCTTTCGTCTTGTTCTTCACTTAGTTTGATAACGTAGGCGGACATCGCAGTGTCAGTCCTCGTTCCTAGAAAGTAACACCAGGCAATTCAAAGTTGAATTTTCAAATTCTAGACTCTGTAGTGACTTGACACAGTTTCTACAGAACCGACCGGTTTGAGCTCTATCAGATGTACTTGAAAATCGGCAGTTATTGCTAAACGGTGGTAGATGAACTCGCTGCCATTTTTTATCTGCTCACAATCCAAGCCACGCAAACTCCAGGAAAGTCGTAATGAGAAACGATGTAACGGGTTTTAAATAATGCCAATCCGCTGTCGACGTCCTTTGCAACAGTTTTATAATTCAAAGGAAAGCGCCGCCATTTTAAGTTTGAAAACTAAGGTTTTTGTCACGAGTTGTGAAGCAGGTTCTGCAGGTACTTTATTGTAAGGTGTCACATGGACTTGTTTAATCCAATTACGAGAATAAATGGCTCCTCTAGATTTGGAATCACTACACCCTTACTTCTTAACCCACAGTAACGGAGGTTGTGGTACTCTTTTTCCTGCAGTTTATAGAGGTTACATTGACCAAACTTTTCCTAAATTATTTTGACTACTGCTCTATAGAGGCGTGAACGCGTTCAAATCAACATGTACGAGTAGTCGCATCCATGGATGCATCACCGATTATACCAGCTGGGATTCCATTTATTGGACGTCGAACCCAGAAATAGAAAAAGGGCAGTTTTGGGGGAGAAAACAGTTTGTTACCTTAAGAGTTCTAATTCCAGTTTCTTGTAGCCATTCTGATAAAAGAATTGTGAGCCACCTGTTACCCATGCTTTTACTTCTCTGGAAGCATCCTATCTCGACCTTGAAGGGCGCACTCGTTCGAAAGATCTGAAAGGATCACAATCGACCAGTGTTCGACGCCGGGAAAAGCTATTCGATTCCCGGATAAATTAAAGTTTTGTATGAGAGCTAATTTCGAAGGGAATCCATTGTGAATTGCACAACTTATCTTTTGAAATGAAATCACATCAAGACATTTTATATTCAACTTCAAAGTTTTGTTTATGACCAACAAGGTCATTAAACCTAAACAAATCTCGACTTAATATGCCTCAATAGGTTTTCACCTGCTACCTGCTACCGTTTTCAATCCCAAACAAAATATTTCTTCAATTGCGCGCGAGCGCTGTTAGTGTCTTCCAATATTTTGTATCTACATTATCTTCTAGGGACGAAAAGGGTTCACTTTTCTAGTATGCCTCGTTGTCATGAAGGATGGAAGCAAAATCAACATAAACAAGCAGTGAAAGTACTTCACGACTTTGATAACAAGTAGTCGATAAGTGGACTTCAAGAATAGCGGATTTCAAGGTATCCCTAGTTTTGCTTTTCCTTACATTTGGATGTTAAACGAAGCATATTTGGTTAACGTACTAACGGAAGTGGAAAGGAATGTCTTTTCTGTTTAAGTTTTCGTCTGATGAAGTCAGCTTCTCAATTCCCAACTCCGGCATCTCCCTTCCCCCTTAATTTAAAGAGCACTTTAAATACCATTTACCAGCCGTAAAATAATCAATCGTCGCTGGTCTTATGGTAAAGCTATAAAAGGTAAGCAATTAATTAAAGAAGTAAGTCGAAATAATATTAATGGAACATGGTTAAAACGAGATCAAGAATTAAAATTCCCCTGCCTTATGCGTTTTCCGTACACTATAGTGCGAAGAGGATTCCGAAACTAACGAAGGGAATATTTGCCGGTCCTACTTCAAGATCAGACCGGAGCAATTCGGCCAGAAACAGCTTTGAACGTTCCGTCGGAACAAGTTCTGGTGAAAGTCGGAATACAATACCTGTTTTAGAAAATAGAATAAGATTAGTGTAGATCGAGGAGTCCCCATTTTCGTCATGAAATCCTGCCTGGCGGGTCAGAAATTTAGTCGACTTGTCCCACGAATGTAATTAGTATGAAGTGAAGCAACATGACCCCTTGGTTTGCATCCTCAAATAAAGGTCGGTACACACAAGCCACGTGACCCTGAGACTTCTCCTGTGGTGTAAACGCTACATGGGATTGAAGGAACTAGTCGCATGGATATTGTCGTCCCCTGAGCGCCGATGTTAATGGAAAGGTCGGAACTTGCATGTTGACCTGCATGCCTAACTGACCGGACCTATAGCTAGAAAACGACACGGACCTTCAATGTGAGTTATATATGTCACTTTAACTCTAGTTATTTACACGTTGTGCACTTGTTTGTATACCGTGATCTAGGGATGCTGATGCAAAAGAGCCTAGTCATTGGGTGAGCAGTGAGTGGGAGACGTATTCAGTCACAAAGGGTGAATTAAATAGTTATAATCCATGCGAATTCAGACCCTCCCACGCTCAACAGGATCCAACAAAGATTTCTACAAGATCTTCGTTGCTTTCTTTCTTGTCATCTATGTGTTTTTGTGGCTATCAAGACCAGCGGTGGACAACGAGGTAAAATGGGAAAGCTATGTAAAATCATATGAGTCGAAAAACATGGCACTTGTAAATGAGACAGCAGAAATGCACGGGAAGGACGTTCCGGATAAGAAGGTCTCCGAATTTTTAACGCACTGGTGTCGACAAAGGCGATCGAGATTGGATTGGAAGGCAATGCTGTCACCTTGTAGAAACAAGATCGAATGGCATAGGAATTCTTCAAAGGGCAAAGAACATGCTACTGACCCTACCACTAGCTTTATATCGCTTTGGGATATCAGACCAGTAGGAGAATATAGTCGCTTTAGCATTCAGTCTCAGACAAGGGAGGGCCGTCTGAAGACACAGGGAGGTGACTCTTGGAGGGTCCTTCTAAAAGGGCCATCTTCTATTTCTCCGTCGGTTTTCGATCATGGGGACGGAACGTACGAGGTTTTGTTTCTTGCAATGGAAGCTGGAGTTTATACTGCAAACATAACGTTAGATTTTACTTTATGCAACGGGTTTAAGGATCCTCCATCCGATTGGTTTATAGTTGGTAAGTTTCTGTTTGTAATGCACCGTCGCACCATCTAAACATGCAAAGTTTTCAATTAAACCTACAGTTACAAAGTTGAAAATGAGTGACAGAAGATATAGCTACGTTCCTACTCGCTGTTTCATCACGGCACATTCAAACAGCTAAAATTTAAATGATCCTTACTACGAGCAATTTCGAACCCACAGCCAGGTTTGTTTGGTAAGCACCAAGAACGAGGACTGTGGCCAAGCCTGATTTAAAAGCTGGTGTTTCACGGACTTTCAGTCGTTTATACCCAAGGCAGACTGGGTGGTTGTCCAAAGTGAATATATGCGAGTGTTCAAAATTTCGGACTTGGCCAGAGTCCACATCCTTAGTACCGACGGGCCAAACGAAATTAAACGTATGGTTTAAGGACGAAATTGCTTGACGAGAGTCCTCGCTCATTTTAAAAGCAGATGATGATAATCGCGTACTTCTAGGTTGTTGAATCTTGGCCTGATGATATTAAAACAATAAATGATAAGAGCTTTAGAAAACTACTAGCCGTAACTCTCTCCCGGCCTCATCACGATGACTCAATTTTTGAAACAAGCAACAAATATGTGATCCCGCAAATGACATTTTTAATAGTGGCCCTCGGGCTAAACTATTTGTCAGAGATCTCTGGCCACTAACTAAAACTACGATTGCTTTATTCTCGAACTCTCAAGGAAACGCGCAAGGAAAATATCAGCGACATTTGGAGGTTGAAGGAAATAAAGACTATCTCCAAGCACCCTTGTGGGATGGGAGTCCTGTAGAAATAACAGTCCCACCAGCTAGTGATGGTAGGAATGAGTCATGAAGTCACCTATTCAACGTATTAATTTTTTTTTCATACTGCTGGTGCTTTATTATTAAAGTATAGTAGTACAATGCTACCCCTGTAGCATGTATCATTTTGTGAGGGTGCCACAAGTGTTAGTACATGTGCGTCCGTGTTACCTAGCCTGCGAGCAGGCTGACCTTGGGTCACACGCGCGAGTTGTCGCGGCTTCGCCGCTCGTGTGACCCAAAGGTGAGCCTGCTCGCAGGCTAGTGTTACCCACCTATACTAGCTTAAGGTGGAGACCTTCAACCGGCAAGTTTTGACTAAAATGAGTTCTGTTTTCTTTATACGAGGAAGGGTCTCGTTGTCCAGCATTACAATCGAGTATCTGCGCGAAGATAGCAACATAAATTGTGATGCCAAATGTAACTTCATGTGGGATGGATATGGTCGATGGGTTCAGAACACGTGGAAACCACATGTTAAAGGTAATTGTACTAGGTTTGCTTCAAATGATCCTATGCACACAAAATTCCTCAATAAATTGAATTTTATTATGCCTTGATTGTACGGTCTAAAAGACGGTTATAAGGGTGGGGGATCGGAAGGGGGACGATACCCGATGCACCAACATTTATCTTTAAAGAAGCAAAAACAAACCTTTATCAAGGTTTAATTTCAAACAAGAAAAAAAAGGTACATGAATTAACGAAAGAGAGTTGTTTAGCTTTAACGAACTAGTACTTAAAGTGAGACGCAGAACTAACCAAATTTAGCTGTTGACTTTTATTTATGGCATCGTAGAACCACTTAAGAGACGCGAACCTCGCACCAAAAAAGGAACATTATGGGTTTATGGTGACTCTGTCAACGTCTTCTTTGCTCAATCACTTATGCAGAGAAAACTCTGTCGGGACATTTTCAAGCGTTGTAACTTCAGCTACAACTGGATTTATCCTGTTAGTAACGTAACAGCTGCCAAGAAAGAAAACAACAATTTCGATTACGACAACGAAAGAGTTTTACAAAGTTTTCGTCGTGTTGTTCACGATCCTCAAATGGACGCAAAAAGCGCGATTATTATTAACTTTGGGCTTCACTTCGTTGAAAGTACAAACTTCACTAACTACAAGAAGCTTATTGACGGTTTGGTGAAGGTGCTAACAGACGAAGAGAAGGATTCAACATCAAATGTGACGAGGCCAAAGTTTCGAGGGACAGTGATATGGAAAACCACAACAGCCATCAATAAGGAAAAGGCGAGCTATATTCATCTTGGACATAAGCGATTTATGACGCAACAGGTGAAATATTATACAAAGAAATTTTAAAAAACAAGGCTGATCGAACAGCTGTAAAAAGGTATATTTTACTTAGCCTAATATTTCGGATAGACAAGAAATGCCCCTGATGAAGGATATTGTTGTCTATCCGAAATATTGGGCAAAGTAAAATATACCTTTTTACAGCTGTTCGGTCAGCCTTGCTTTTTAAAATTTCTTTGTCTAAGTCCACTGCTGATCCTGATCTACACACAGATCCAGCTACTTTTGGCTCCTGTTTGTCGAAGTGGTCCTTGCACAGTTTACAAAGTCATTGAAATGTTATACACTCATTTTTTTATAAAACTAAGTCTCTCTCCAGAACTAAGACCAGTAAAGGTCATAACGCCTTAAGGGTAAAGCTGCTTTTACATATGTTATAAGTCATTTTCTATGAGATTGATAAAATATAAAAGAGGAATGAGTACCCTACGCGAGAGTACTTATGGTCTTAGGAACCTGTCTTGGTGTCCGTTACAATCAATCATAAATTGAAAACTTTTTTAATCTTCATTAATCTTCATTTTAGCTTTTTTAAAATCCACTATTCTCCCATATTTTTTTTCTTTCACGAACATGATAAATCCTCAATATTGCATACGAGCTTTCACTTCAGACCTGCATGTATGACGTTGCATTCAGTCATATCGTCCCCTTTTAAGCCATAGTTCATTTATGTGAGAAAGTCGACATAGCAACTTGTTGCTCCACGTGCTTCTGTCATCGCTGAACGCACTCTCAGTGATTACAGATATAAATTTATAGTCATCATCAATGTCTCTGGGCAGCCTTTTATCACAGACACAACACTCCCTTGTGATCGGTTCATATAATTTCATTAATGCCAGTCTTCCTGATTATTGTTTTTTTTATCAACAGCGCATTTTGTTGTACAACGCTTTTGCTACCTCGCGCATGTGCCGTGCAGGCTTTCATGTTCTCGACGTCTTTCCCATCACTGACTCTTACCCGCAGGGGACTGGTACCCACGGAGCTAATGGACCGGTTAAAAACGACATCGTGCACTATAGCAACCTCGCCTTTAAGCCAGCAGAAGAGGTATTGGAAGAATTCTTTAGCGGAAATACTAAGATCTACTGAGTGACATTTATAGCTACTGTTGATCAACGGACAAAAAAAAACTTAATTTAACTTATGGACAGTTGAAAATCTCGCCGAAATGCAAGGCTCAACTGCTAATTAACTGCGCTTAGATATTCCTTTTACTTCCTGTCCGCATGCTTTGGATTAATATTTCCTAGTCGACTTCATTTTTGTTCTTCCGTTAATAATCTTTATCAAATCAAAATATAGTGTTGTGTGATGTTTTAGCACTCCTTATTTTCATAGTTTTTGCTTTGTTTCTTTAGTATTTAATCCTATTTCTGAAACTTTCACCTCTCATCTTAAAAAATTAAAATTATCACTGTTTTCCGGGATCTTTTCCGAGGTTAAGAATATTTAAAATCGACGTTTCGATCAGTTTCACTGATCTTCTTCAGGTTGTTGTTAAAAATGACAATATGGCGGATTGTTTCTCATGTTCAGCTTGGTAACCGCACCAATAAATCGTGACTATTATACGACGTACGTGAACAAAGGGCGGGAAAATGTAACGAGGCCTGTCAGTTAATTTCACAATTGTGATACTTCACTGACTATTACAGTCTCCCTCACGATCGAAGAAGGAGTTCAGGATTGATTTCCACGTTTCAACATGGTCAAAACTGTTAAGCACTTTCATTCCGCGGTGCTTCTGTCGCAGTGATTCAATTCCTTCGAGAACTTTCCTTTGTCTCAGGATTGAACAACATCGAAGACGTGTTTGTAGCGAATGGGTATCCCAGAGAGACCGTGAGAAGGTTTATGGAGCAAAGACATCAACAGACAGACAAGAAAGAACAGGAAGAACAGGAAAGCCGTGGAGTCGTGACCATACCATATTTAAAAGGGTTGTCTGAGCGGTTCAGGAGAACTGCTAACCGACACTCTTTTCGAGTTGCTTTCAAGCCTGGAAGAAAGATCAAAGAGATTAAACATACATGTCAAGAGCCGCTTGGTGAAAGGCAGAAATGTGTTGTGTATAAAATTCCGTGCACCTGCCAAAATTCAGTGTATGTAGGAGAAACATGGCGCCTGTTCCAAACACGAAAGAAAGAGCACATGGACAAAGTCAGATTAACAAATGAAGACCTTCAAAAAGGAGACACTCTAGCGGCCGAAAGACGAATGGGCAAAGAAGATGGAGGCCTGGCACGACACACTGTTGAGTGCCAAAGAAGTATTGACTGGACAAACGCAAAAGTCGTAGCAACAGAGAGAGGGCTGAGACAAAGGAAAGTTCTCGAAGGAATTGAATCACTGCGACAGAAGCACCGCGGAATGAAAGTGCTTAACAGTTTTAACCATGTTGAAACGTGGAAATCAATCCTGAACTCCTTCTTCGATCGTGAGGGAGACTGTAATAGTCAGTGAAGTATCACAATTGTAAAATTAACTGACAGGCCTCGTTACATTTTCCCGCCCTTTGTTCACGTACGTCGTATAATAGTCACGATTTATTGGTGCGGTTACCAAGCTGAACATGAGAAACAATCCGCCATATTGTCATTTTTAAAAACAGCCTGAAGAAGATCAGTGAAACTGATCGAAACGTCGATTTTAAATATTCTTAACCTCGGAAAAGATCCCGGAAAACAGTGATAATTTTAATTTAGTATTTAGTATTATTATTAAATGCATTGTATTTGTAACCAATGAGATCTATGTTACAGTAAATAACATATTCTTTTAATGATAAAATTTAAAAAAATAATAATAAAAAAAGACAATTCAAGAAACTACCACATAGTATACTTCAGGAAGAAAAGACCCCAAAAAGTAGAGACCCTTGGAGCGAAGCAATAAAATTTCACCATGGTAACGAGCGTCCGAAAGTACGTAAGGAACTAGATATTTCCCACGCGAGTGGAAGGAAGAATACACGAGCCATAAATTTAATTAAGAACACGGGCGTTCTTAAACATACAGACTGTTAATGACAAAAAAGCATGGTTTAGGCTTATCTGATTTATGGCGCAGATTCAATACGCTCGTAAAAAAGAAATTGACAGAAACACGCTTTTTCGTGTTTGCGCTCATCGCTCCACGCGCATTACCAACATGTTATTACAAATGTAAATAATGTGCTGATTCCTCCGAGTCTCCCTTGTGCTTTCCTCGTCAATAGAACGTAGATCGTTGCCGATTCAATTTGATCAGAATCGAACAAATATTGATTGCGCTCTATGACCATATGACTGTCGCAAATGACCCCCATCGGTAGCTGTTTGCTGGGTAAACGTAAAAATGATTTTGTCAACAGCTATCTGCTGGTATTCACGTGACTTGGTCAAAGTTAAACAACTAATTTTATCTTCTTTTTACTCCACTCTTACCTGACGTTAATTTACATTCACGGAGATCTTTAGGCAGATAGAACGCTTTGTTTAAAAAGTAAAGAGCACTATGACATTTGAACATGTTCGTCGATGGAGCCATGGTAACGCCTCAAAAGCAGCATTTTCGCGTTATTGTTAATTATTATTATTATTATTATTATTATTATTATTAGTTAGTTAATTTTTATAGGATGGCAATGTTTTTTTTTAAGGAATCATGTCACGATATGTAAAATCGCCCTTTTCGCATAAAACGCAAAACTGCATTTAAAACGAGCGAATCATAACGAAAAAGGGTAAAGTAGAAAAACCCAGAATAGTCATTAACGAGCCAAAAAAAAAGACGGCCTGGACTGGCCAAGGTGCACTACCGCGGGTCGTCGCCATCACTCTTTGAACAATGAAGTTCAGAACATTCAGAAAACTAAGAATATTGATGAGTATATAAACCTCTTAAATGGCCTGCAAGATGAGATCTAATGGAGAGAGGCCAACATATGATAACCCGAGGGACACTGAGTTTTGCTGTTCTTATGATCACACCTTAATGGACTTTGTTTCTGCAGGGCACTATAAACATGCAAACTGAATTGTAAGTGCTCATTTCTTATCTAATGAGTCCATATTGTCTGCATTTTATGATTTATCTTATGAAAACCATCAGTGATCGATCGTGCAGAAGAAAACATTTGTTTATTTAGGTTTCAGTGACAGATATTATTAATTTTGAGTTTGATCCGAGCTGACTTTATGTTTTGGAAAAAAGAAGGATATGAGACCATACGCACCTGCGTGCAGGTCGTTAAAATTAAAAATGGATAATAAAACTATAGCTGTCTGATTTAATAAAAACAAGGTCAGTCAATTACAGCAGAGCGGTTTCTGGATCTGAGTTTTATAGCTATTACTAAAGGCACCGACAGTCCTTCCTGGGAAAAAAATCTGATCTTCACGCAATTCTCATTTGATGAGATGTTCCATTTTCGTTAAATATCCTGAATTTGTGACACACTGGCGCGCGTACATAAATTTACTAAAAAAAAAAAACAGCTAAGCCAAATTTCTTAAAGCTCACACATTTCCATTAGTGCATACATAAACAAAATACTGGCTTATTTTGTAATCCTTTAAGACTGTTAAGGTTTTCAAAGTTTCTGAATATGTAGTCAAAACATTTTATGTAGCATTCAACTGTCATGCAAAAAAAAAGCTAGTTACCATAAACTCAGTTTTCAGGTGTGATGAGTATGATTAGAAACAGAAGAAAAAGAACAAGCTGATATCGGAGCAACAGATCTCGAACCTTTTAGGTAAGTATAGGAGGATAAAACGCATCTTAAGATGTCCCACTTTTTTCATTAAGATTAAACTTATCGATAATAAATTTTGTGCCATTTACGTATCGAAAACAATTCAGATTATATGTAAAACAAATTCTTCCTGTCGGAAATCATAAACATGTTTCCATTCTTAAAAATTATTGCGTTTATCGAAAACCAGTGAAAAACGACCTCAACGACTGGCTTTATAACTTCATTTCCTCACAACGAACAGCCGACCCACTGAAAACGTATTTCATTATATACAAACGAAATTGCAAACCTAATAGGCGGATTCGACAGAAAGTCCTTCAAAAACTGTCTGATTTTGTCAGGCCAATATATTTTTTCAATTTCATTTTGAAACCGTTTGTCTTCAGTAAAGAATAGGGACATTAAAGAATCCCTCCACGTTTAGAAATTGATGGCGGCGGCGACCTCGCTGTGTTTAGTTCAAAACAACAAATTTATGTCCTTTAATTTGGTCAAGCCGAGATAGCAATTTCTTCTTTGATTGCACAATTTGTATTCAGCGATTCAGCGTAAACTGGTTGATCCATATTCACAGCTAGATACTTCACGACTTTCTGCCCCAAAGCTTTGAAAATCATCAGAATTTTGTTATGTCAAGTTGAAGAATCTGTTATCACAGTACGTGGCTGATTAAACGCCGTTCGATCTTCTAATATTGGATTTAGTCTCGCAGACGAGCGAGCAGTGCAACCTTTCTTCGTAATGAACAACACCACGGTGGTAAACGACACTCTGCAAGACGGTAACAATGGAACTGACTCTTCTGGGGAAGCCGGTTTCGTTTCGACGGAAAGTATAACAGGAATTGTGGTCTACACATTTCTGACACTTCTAATCGTAGGAGGGAATTTCCTCGTGGTTGCAGCCTATGCCAAAAATCGGCGACTTCGCACTGGTACCTACGCGTTGATGGTAAGCCTTGCCTTGTCTGATTTGCTTGTTGGAGGTGTTGCCATCCCAATAAGAATCTACGGCTCAATAAAGAATTGGCAAGTTAGCGTCGTATTCGTGTTGGTTTACACCGCGTTCGACATCTTCAGCGCGGTAGCATCAAATCTTCACCTGATGGCCATATCGTTCGAGCGTTTCATAGCCGTTTCGCGACCATTTTATCACCAAACACTGACCGTGCGACCGTACGCGTTTGCGTCGACGACGGCATGGATCTTGGGCGTTGCTGTCGCCTCGCTGCATCCAAAAAACTATTTTCAAAACGGAGGTAACATAGTGCTTAAGTTTAAACTACTCAAGGCTTACTCTGTCACATTATTTGTCGTGTGCTTCCTAGGACCGTTAACAGTAATCAGCATTGTAAACATTGGAATTTTTCGCATTGCAAGAGTGCTAATCCAAAGCGACCCATTACAAGAAGGAAACACGGGGCAACGACTTCGCAAAGAGCGCAAAGCCGCGTTCACACTTATCTTGATGACAGGGTTTTTCTTCCTTGCTTGGTTTCCGTTTTTCGTCGTCAACATGCTGTACTTGACCTGTATCCAATGCCTGCCTTCATCGCCCAAGGCTCAGCTTATGATGGTAGACATTATAAAATGCCTACATTCTTCAAACAGTGCCATCAATCCCGTCATATATGCGTTCCGTGATATCGAAATGCGTAGAACATTTGCCAGTCTTCTCGGTTCTTTTGGGAGGTTTTGTAGAGTTAATCAAGTGGGCCCGGAATCTTCGAACACACAAGTTGTCATCGATATGCACACAAGAAAATAAACACAAGTATTTAATAAACTTTACCAGTATAAAAAAAAGAGCTTTATTTTAGCTTTTTGCGAGGGGCATTGAGATTCGCAATCCTCTCTCACGAGGCAATCATTCCGAAATGATGAGCTCAGCGAAAGATAAAAAAAAAATAAAAAAAAATAATAATAATAATAAGTTCAACAATTACGGTTGCAGGCATATTATTCCGCTCAGAGGTCTTTGCAGAGTGATTTGAAATTGTGAAAATTTTCCAGTACAACAATTTATTATCTTATTTAAAGGTGAAAAAAGTATAATAATTATCAGTGGGCTTACAATTGATGGTTAAGCAATGAAATAAATAAATAAATAAATAAATAAATAAATAAATAAATAAAGGCGACGCCTGGTTCATCACAGAGTTGTTCTTGCAGATAAAGTGAAATTATCAGCCAGTCATTCTTCATTCTTTTGTCATGAAACAAAGCCATGACAAGCTGTAAATAGCAATTTATAGCGTTTTATGGAAAAGTGCACCTTTTGCGCGAAAATGTCCTGATGAATGTAAGCTAAAAGTCAATTGGAAGAAGATTGATTGTTGCTGTATAAATGTATAACATGCTTGCATGAAGCAGCCGAATGAAATACAAAGCAAAATTTATTCATTCTAATTGATTCAATCGGACACGCGATGAAAAATTTCATTTTAAAGTAAAAATTGAACACTTGAAGGACGAAAAATAACAGTTTTGTCATTCCATGTCAAATGTAAGTAAGTATACACTGTTCATATCTAGTTTAATTCAATGTTCCGTAAGTTTTTTCTTTCGTGAGATCGAGAAATAACTTCTCAAGATTAAGCAACCTATAGCGACGAACAAAGCCATGAGTCTATACTTATAAGATTAAAAACTCCACAGTGGCTGAACAATGAAGTTTCTTATCAAAGCAAGCCCAAAATCATTAGTGCAGCCCAAGGCAGGTGTTGCAGGCTTTGTGTATGCATTTAAAACTAAATTATTTAATATAATAAACGTCGATTGGCCGTTACACAAATAAATATTTAAATAACATGTTAACTGTGAGTTTTAAGATTATTAAAATTGTTTTGTTCTGTGAGTTAGTTCCGTTGAGTGAACAGTGGACGAGACAGATTGTCGGAAACCAATGCACATTATTATTCTATGTTGCGATAAAACAGTGATGTCTTTTTAGAGCGGGAATATTTTCAAAACGAACGAGAATCTAATTTATTTTCGTCATGTACTTAGTAAAGCGGGATCACCGATGAAATAACGCGTTTGACTAGCACCATAAAATAATTCACATACCAGTTACATGCAGACTTGAGCTTTCCTGCGTTACTGTACTCTGCATAAAGATTTTAGGCCTAGGTAGAAAACAGAGTTAAATTATTCACAGGAAATTAATTTCGGGAGGTAAAAGCGGCGAAAAAACTATCAAGCCGGATGTGTTATTTCTTCCAAGAGTTAAATGCACGCATCTTCATAATTGCAATCAAAAGATCAAACAGAAGTGTGATTTATTGCTGATTATATGGATTGCTTTATGAACATAATGTCAATATAGCCGCGAAAATTGGAAATGTTTTGAATAACAAAGGCTTGTTAACAAATGATTCATGGGGAATTTTCATAAAGCCAGTATTATATCAGAGAGAATAGTCTTTCTAAAATTGCCTGTGTCGCCATAAAAAGTGATAACAGCCGATCAAAAATATGATTATAATACTGTGTTACGACAAACGTTCATAAGCTAGAAGTTTACATCTAGTATTTGAGCGCGTGTTGTGGCAGTCTTTCGCGAGAAGGCCTTTAAGAAAACACCTTGCGCGCGAGAAAATGACGTAGTTTGCGAAGAAATGATGCCGTGCACGTGCAATCACAGGCTTACCATCCTATCTTTGTGAGGTCACAGCATGCCCCATATAAATATTCAAATATCCTCACTAATCGCTATTGAAAAGCGTGTGAGAGCAGTTCTGTGAGTTTTCGACTTGTGTATAGAATATTAAAATTCACACCACAGGATTACCATCCTATGTTTGTGATGTCACAGCATGCCCCTTATGAATACTATAAAATTCCAGTATAAGCTCACCCTCCCCCCCCTGGTTATAGGCCCATCTACCTGGCAACGAACCCCCCCCCCCCCCACCTCCCCACCCCAGATATTACCAGATATTAGCCCCTCCGTTTTTAAGCCCAACCAAAACCCCTCACCAAGTTTTGTAAGCCCAGGGCTTTATATAACCGGAATTTTACGGTATTCAAATTTCCTCACTAATCGCGCTATTTGTAAATCAAAAACTCGGCTTTTACTACTATTTGCAATAAAATAAAGTAGAAATATTTTCGCATTGCTTAAGTTTGTTTTTATGCAGTTTTTTGGACAATTTAAAGCGTGCTAGAGCAGTTCTATGAATACGTTTTCCACTCGTTCTAACATTTACACAAGGCGTACAACTTTCACGTCTAAGAATCAGGTACCGCCTCTGGAATTTCAGTAGCCGAAGAAATATCTTTCCACGACTTGCTTTTATAAGAGCTCCCGCTCCTCAGAACAGTATTCGAACTTTAATATATTTGGCCTAATTTGGGTCCGATCAGTTCAAGCTCTTTTAAAACTCGCTATATAATATCAAATAAGGTCATAAGTTTGTCAATTTACTATGATCTGTAACAGTAGATGGGGCAAGTTATGCAATTTTCACTGAAAATGGTCAACATTGCTCTCTATGCCCGCCCTAGAAAGCAGAACATGTTCCACTACAAAACCTCCTCTGGGGCACCCCAAAGAAATACTTCGGAAATCTCGACGGCAAAGCCGAAGACAACATGAACTGGGAAGTTAATTTAGGGCCTCTTCGCATATGAGCCCGGTTTCCGAGATCTCGCCTCACACCTATTTCCTTTGTAAAAATTGCGATGTGTTCATATGAGAAGGCGGGCCAACTCGGTTGCCGAGATCTCGGTTTCTACAACCGAGATCTCGGCAAGCGGGATGACAATTTTCCCATATGAACACTGCAGCCCAGTTACCGGGACAAAATGTTTTCGACAAATTAGCTTCGCTTTCGAAACTGGGCGGCCAAAATGGCATAATTTTGCCGTGTATGAATTCCCACTTCAAAATTATTTGAATGAGCTTTATCATTAAAGTTACAAGAGTCGACAATCGTGAACGATACTCGTTTATGTGGCGCCATTTTGGGTTTGTTTTTTGAATTTTATCCCGGTAACCGGGCTGAAATTTCCCAAAATTCATCCCGGTAACCGAGCCAGCTCGGTTACCGGGCTCATATGACGAGATCCCTATAGGCACTGAATATTTAAATTTGTTAAATTCTCAACTTCTCATATTGCATTCAATTTCTGGCTTTGTGCTTGGTTTACTGAATCACGGTTATCAGCCATTATTAAAAACTAGCAATGGTATATTGCAATTCCTGAGTTTTGATTGGTTAACAGGCAATGGTATATTTAACAATTATTCCACGAGCGCGCGTTGGATATGAGATGGTAGATAGCCAACGAGGCGCGTAGCGCCGAGTTAGCTATAACTATATCATATCTGAACAAGCTCGAGTGGAATAATTGTTTTATTAAAAACGCCTAAAGAATTGCAATATTTGAGTTCCCCAGCTGTTTTTGTCGACGCGTATCGGCTTCGATATTTGTGATCAATGGTATATAAGCTCTTATTAAAAACTAGCAATGGTATATATACCTATGTTTGACCCTATATGGAAAACTAGTGCGGCAAGTGCGGCTCAGGTTAAAATTGTCCTGTGGGAAGTTAAAGTTCCATCAGAAAACTTGGCGAGCTTTATACACAAGAAATAATCGGCAGTACCTTCTCTAAAACCACACAAATACTACAAAAATGCCATAGTTGACTCAACTACGCAGAACAAAAGGATTGATGCGAAACGTTTAAATAAACTTCATCTTTGGAAGAATTAAACTCTCGCTCGCTTTCCTCTAGCGTTTCATTTAACTCATTCTTCTCAGCTATTTATACATAAAGAATAATTTAATAAAACAATTATTGCATTCGCCCTTGTTGGATACGAGTGGTTAATATAGCCAACTCGGCGCTTGGCGCCTCGTTGGCGATTTTACCACCTCGTATCCAACGCGGGCCTATGCATGGCCGTAATTGTTATATAAACTAGCTTGGCATTTCGAGCGGTCAAATACGAAAAGCCATCTCACCAAAAATTAAAAATCCAAACAACCTTAAAATTATATTTAGTAGAAGCCTTTATCCTGACAAAGTTTGAGAAAATCGATTTTTTCTATCCTGCATATATAGGTATAGGGGATCCTAAGAGCAAGCCGCTCTCAAATGTTTGGAAACATTTTGAATTATAATTATAATATAATTTCAATAATGCCGAATTTTTTCAGTAGGCCTGGTTTCTTTATTTTGGCGTTGTTGCACTAAAACAAAATTTCGTTCAGCTGACTTGTATGTTTCACAATTCATTGACGCTCACTGAACACCGTGAAATGGCTTTCTACGAAATAGCGCAACAGCGTGCTAGTGGTTTTTCTAATAACAGAAATTTTGCCCTTTATGTCATAAACAAGTAATGTACGCGACTCGGGCAATTTCTGCAACTTCTGAAAACACGCGTGATATTAATCCTTAATTTTACTCGATCCCATGCGATTACCTATCCTAAAAGTATATAAAAAATTAGAGTACTACTCGCTTTTGTAATTCTATGAGCGATAGTCAAATTGGCTGCTCCTCGCTGACTGTTCGCTCATAGAAAACTCGAGCTCGTTATCAAATTGTTAAATGGAAAACAATGAGAGAACCAATCAGAATCTCGGATTTGCAATACAAGAACACGGCTGTGGGCCTACTAATCTGTATTAACTCAGTTTGAAGCTTCCAAGACAACCAAAATCAAAATGCAAATGACATGGTAGCCTGAGCCTCAGGCTCGCAGGCTAATGACATGGTGTCGAACAAAGGAGCCACCTCAGTGTTTTAAATGTTCAATATGGCAACTCCATGATTCGATCGAAAAATAAACTGAACAGGCCGAGACACTATTCTCATCCTATATTGGGTCTCCTTTTCCATCTGCTTATTTCACGTAATATATATTTGGTTGGCAAAATAGGTTAAAAGTATTGCTGTGTCGATCCTAATTTACTCTTAACTTGCAGTTATTGTCTACTCATGCACATTATTAAAACAAATTTATTTTCGATTTTCTGTTTATTTGATCTTTAGCCAAATGGCTTAGAGTTTTACAACATGTTACCCCTCGCGCTTTCAACTGTTACATTTATTTAACTCATAACAATGTCAGTATCCGTATATTACTTCTATATTTTAGTTGAAGATAAATAAAGTCCTTGTCAAGCTGAAATTAATTTTTATTTATCAAGATCTGAAAAAGTATCCTGCAAGTCCTTTTGCGAGATTCATCGATCTAATTGATTAGCTTTACACTATAAGTAAAAAGCCCTTTTTTACTTAGAGGTGGTAGCTGAAACACACTGTCAATTTGAATGAAACGTTAACTTTAAGTCTTTATCTGTACACCATATATTCTGTCCCTGTCGGAAAGATGTGCTTATCAACGGAAAGAACTTTTATTACCTTGTTGTAACTGTAGATTTCTTTTCTTTGTCCGTTTAATTTTGCCCCGAGAGAAAATGACAGCTGTCTGTTTTATCCTATATTCAGTTTCAATTGCTAAAACGTCCCTATATCAACAAAACTGCCAGAACAGTATTGAAATACTCATGTTTTGACAGCAGGATTAAAAGCTGTGGAAACGAGTTCTTGAATTGCAAGATAATACGGTGGAGAGAAAAATGAAATGCAATATCTCATATCGATAGTAGACGCTGAGTTGCGGATGGTATGGCGAAAAAACCCCAGTGTGAAGGTCTTCAAACACTAAATTACAATAAAATCTTATTGCCCTGATCATATCGATGCCCGCAGGGAAGTTAAAATTTTTTAAAACAAAATTAAGTAAAGACAAAGAGTGAAAATGTAAGAAGTTTTCTCGCAGCTGTTTAAACCGGAAAAAAGATTTTAAGACGTCAATCACCCACTGTGCTTGTCATCAATGTTTTTACTTATTTACGACATTTTTTTCTTTGGCTCAAACTGATTTTTTTGTTGTCAAAAAATCACGAAAAAGCGAAGAAGTACGCGTACGCAAAATGGCTGAAAACCAAAACGTATCGATGATCAGTGTAGCAAATGAATTAGCATCGAATCGTTCGAGTACGCCTGTCGTTCAACTTCTGAGATCCGAAATGGATACCTTCGTCTTTGTAATCTTTTCGGTTCTACTTGCGTTTGCAATTATCTTCGGCAACACGATCGTGATGGCCGCTTTTAAGCAGAATCGAAAATTGCGGAAAAGAAGCAACATGTTCTTGATCAGCCTGGCGTGCTCCGATTGCCTAGTGGGAGTCGTCTCGTTGCCGCTGTGGATTTGCATCTCTGGACTTGGAATCGGCAAAGGCGAAGCACTTTACGCGCTGTTCATCAGCTTGGACATTTTTAGTGCGTTGACCTCGGTTTTCCATTTAACAGCCATTAGCGTGGAGCGATACATCTCCGTTTCTCGACCATTTCTGTATCAGAGGCTTCCGCTGCAGTTTTACACAGGAACGATTGCGTCAGCTTGGGTGTTTGCAGCGTTGGTCGCTTCATCGAACCCGCTGCAAAGTTTGTTCAAACTACAACGCTTTTACGCTCCCAGTTTCACCACTATAGGGTTTATTGCTCCGTTGCTCATCATTGGCTCTATGTACGGTGGAATTTTCAGCATCGCTAGATCACTGAACCGCAATACTCCTGGTGTTGCAGCGTGCAAGATCAGCTGTAGAGAAAAAAGCCATCTTAGAAAGGAGATCAAATTGGCAATAACTTTGACCGTCGTGTCGGGGTTTTTCTTTCTGGCATGGTTGCCATTTTACGTTTTGTTAATGACGGCTGTGTATTACCCTAGTTCCTTGCCGCGATATCCCGGTCTTCAGCGTCTGGTGGACTTTGTCAAATGGATGCATTACTCAAACAGTGCTGTCAATCCGTTTATTTATGCATTCAGGGATCCAGAAATGAAGCGAGAATTTGTGCAACTCCTTCAGTTTAAGAAACTGTCACGTAAGCTGAGCTTCAGGTCTTCAGGAGATCATGGATCAACCAAGGCACAAGACGTTTGAATTTAAAATCTGGCTGGCCCGACTGAACAAGGACATTTTGTCCAGCAAACATTTCTAAAACGTTTTAATAGATTTTATTAGACTCAAGGTCTTTTAAAGAGGCCTGCTCTCTTGAGTACATTTGATTGAAGATGTTGCATTACGAATTTTATTTTCGAACATGGACCTTACTTTGCTTACATAACACAGATCGATATTTCTTTTAAGTATGACGAAGCAATGATCGCACTGAACGATAAAAGGGAATTAGTTGGAAAATTGCTGAAAAGATCGGCAGCTTGGTTATGTCAATCCAGTGGGGTACTTCCTATCGTAGACAATACGGGGATCGGAGGCTTAGCCCAAAATGAGTACCTTTTACAGGACGGTGATATATAAAAGGTTAGGGATTTTACAAGATGAAGTATTGAAATGGGTTGAGAAAAATACTAGTTGAACTAGTCCAGTCCCTGAAGTCTCCCTTCCGAGCAAAGGTTACGGTAACCGTTTCCGTTAAAAATGGTATTTTAAAAAAAGTAAGGTTTTGGACCACGGGGCGGAGGCGCCTTCCTGCTAATTTTTTTTTTTGGGTACTCCCCTCCCCTCTCCCACCAGGATGTTAATACATACAACACTTTTCGCGTAAGCCGTCGTTATACTAAGCCAAAACCGATTTTACCACAAATGTTAGTGCCTTAAAATTTTTGTGGGGTACCCATTCAATTTCGGAACTTTTTTGTTTATTACGGTGAAAACGTGGAAATTAAGGTCGCCTTGAACATGTCGGCTAACAAGTTTGTAAATATAATTATTATGATACTGATGCATATTTATAAGCACCCCACAAATGTAAACAAAACCATTCAAATAATAGTCGCTTTAAATTAAGATAGCGAAATCACCCAGAAGGTCATCATTAACCAAAAAGGAAGTGGAACTGTTTACACGAATGCCATTTTACCGCCACTTAGCAAAGGTTTAGTGGAAATTCTCGTTCACATTTCAAGCAATCGAAAAGCTCTCTGCTGATCTCATGAATCTACGTTTTAATTTAATTAATTAACAGTTATTCTCATAATAGACACACTCACTGAAAGAATAAATCCCTCAAAGCTAGAATGAATGAAGAATGAATGGCTGAAAGAATAAATCTCTACAAATGATTCAACCCTGGAAAATGATTCAAAAGGCTATTTTTATAATGAGAAATGTAGTTAATATTAAAACGATCTGAGAAACTCGTAAAATTTGCCCGAAATTTGTCAATTTTGCACATATTAGTATGGGTAATCAAATGGTGACGAGTGAAATTAGGAAGTATTTTCACGCGCATTTTGTCAAGATTCTAATAATTTTTCCCAAACTTCGTCTTTATGATTTTCTAGGCAACAGAGGATGATTCTCTCTTGTCTCGAGATTATCAAAATAATTTCCACAATCCTGAATTATCTGTCCACAAGCATTGAAGCCGTACGGTCAGGCGCTATTAGCCTTTGTTCACATCATGCAGAGTAGACTATAATTCTAGATAAGTTATGTTTGCCAATTCTATTTTTAACAGAGGATGGTCGAAAAGGCCTCGAATAGGACGAATGATCGGGAATTTCCGGTGATAAAAGTTACAATAAGAAACATTTTGAACATTGACAGACGAGAAAAAGCTCTCCTCGGAGATTTGAAAAGGAAAAATCGCAAAGGCAGGATAAGGACGGAGATGGCCTAGGCTGGGATTCAGACCACCACTCTAAAAACAATCCGTCAACAACCTCTAGCGAAGTTGGAAATAACATTCAGTACAGTCATGAAAAAAATGCTGAATTTTCTCTTAATTCACTCTCACTAACAAGCTCGACATCTGACTTACCAGAAGGTTGGATGGATGTCGGTCGTTTCGCCCGCAAGATGATTCGCCTACAAGTCGATTCGCCTACACTTTCGCGCTTTTAGAACGAGGAATATACATTGTGCTTAGCGTGTTTGGGCTCTCACGTTTTAAAAACGAAGAATATACATTGTGTTTAGACTTCAGGGTAGGCGAAACATCTCAGATAGTGTAGGCGATCAACTTAAGTGTAGGCGAATCGACTTGTAGGCGAAACATCTTGCAGGCAAAACGACCGGATTCCGGTTGGATCAATCGGTGGCTTGTTAAGAAACATGAGAAATGGACAGGAAAAACTGAACATATGTCTCCCTTAAAGATTTAAAATGCCGCCAATAAAAGGTGACACCGGAATAAGGTCAGACAACTCGATACACACACGCATTGCGTTTTTGTCTGCCTTTGGCCGCAAACCCACTGGTTACACTCCAGAGTCTTTATCCAAGCTTGGAAGTGCTCACGGCCTTTGAAAACGGTATTAATATGGCTGAGATATCGAAGACACGTCCCGTCTCCAACACGGTGATTTTTTCATCGATATTTCTCTCCGTTATTTGCTTTGCGGGATTGATCCACGTCGAGATCGAACTTCACGTTCATCGACAAATGCTTCATGTCTTGAATCAAGAAAGAGAAGAAAAGCTGGAGCTACGAAAAACAGCAAACGACGGAAATGAGCCTGTGATGAAAATGCTGCATAGTGATTTAAACAAAGGTGAGTAGTACAATGGTTAAGTTACAAGAACAGTTTGATTTTCATTTTGTCTTAAGAAACTACAGCTGAATCCTGACTAAGGAAGTTGAAACACGATTCGCGGGCAATTTTGCGTTTCGTTCAAAGAATCAGACCGAATATTCCGCGCTTCGATCTGTAGTATCAGACCGAATCACCGACCAGTCCGCGTTTCGCCAAAAAGTACCATTTGCCTGCACACGTTTAAAGAACGAAAAATAGATAGCATGGCTTGTATCATGCCTGGGTTTGCTCGCCGACTTTTGTGCTTTACATTATATTCATGCGTAGTTTTCCTGTTTGATCTTGGTGTTTGTAGTTCTTTTGCTACTCGTGTCGAGTTGTGACGAGTCGCCATAAACGTATCATTTATCTGCACTCGTTTATAGAACGAGTAATACATAGTATGGCATGCCTGGGTGTGCGCGCCCGTTTTTGTGCTATACATTCGTTCCGCGTTTCGCCAAAAAAGTATCATTTGCCTGCACACGTTTATAGAACGAGTAATACATAGTATGGCTTGTATCATGCCTGGGTGTGCTCGCCCGTTTTTGTGCTTTTCATTCATTCCGCGTTTCGCCAAAAAAGTATCATTTGCCTGCACACGTTTATAGAACGAGTAATACATAGTATGGCTTGTATCATGCCTGTGTGTGCTCACCCGTTTTTGTGCTTTACATTCATGAATATTTTTCCTGTTTGGTCTTCGTGTTGTTTCTAGTTCTTTTGCGACTCTTGTTGAGTTGTGGGGAGTGGTGAACATTTTTCTATCCACCCACGGGCTTTGTTTACGAATCGAATTTCATTGAGTCGAGTCGACACGTGTTTTATTGCCTCCGACATCAATCAGGTTTACTTCCGGTAAACGTTTCAACTTTGGACTTCCACTTCCGGCAAGATTTGCGACTAGACTACCGCAAAGTGGAGTCGTCAGTACTTATAGACGACTCGAGTCGATGCGGGTGTATTGGACATGGATGAAGAATGCGAATTTTTTTTTCTATTAACATAATGTTAACTGACATAAGCCTTTCAGCATCAATGAGATTAAGATTTCCAAGGTGATCAATAGTCTGTATTGCGCAAGCTCCGGCTTGTAGTGTTACCGTGACACACAGCGTTATTTTTTTGGAGGATATCATAATCAATCCCGGTATTGTGTCCAATTCAAACCTCGTTATTACTTACGAAGTCAGAAAGTGCGCGTTTCCATGAATAGAACATAGCACTTTTTTCTATATTGGAAGAAACTAATTATACGTGTCGAGGGAAGTTAATAGAACTAACCCTTTCAGAGTTAATGAAGATAAAGACTTCTTTTAAGGTCATTGCCCTGTATTGTATTGCGCATCCTTACTGCACAGAATTTAACGCATAATCAGCGCGCGCACATAATCAAAATGGCGGCTTTTTTCAATGCAACTTAGCCCGCGAGAGAAATAAATCATGTAAATCGCCGTTTTCTCGTAAACGAGTATGGTGACCTATCAATATTTTCACGTTTTTTGGGGTGTAACTATCAAATTTTTTCTATAAAATGAATACAGATCAATTCCTATGTTTGAAAAAAAAAAGATTATCACCGGAAACGTGTACTTTGCCAGTACTCGCAAAGGAATTAGTTAAGGAATTATGTGGTATATATGTTGCAGTAATTTTTTTTCTTCAGTTGATTTTTAGTCTTGCTTTGTTTTAAACTCATTTTCATACATTGCCATACCCAAAAACAAAGGAAGAATAAAATTTAACTAAAGAAAAAAAATTTACTGCAACATATACAAGGTCTTCCTGCTCCTAAACGAATGTGGTGACCCCCCTTTTTTATTTCAAAATTTAAATTCCCTGAAGGTAGCCAACCAGTAGGCAAAGTTTGGCTGAAAATCTATGTTTAGTTATATTTCGGGGGAATGACCTTAAAAGGTGATCAACACTATACTGTCTATACTGAGCAATCTCTTGTAATGTTGATGCGCAGAGAATATGATGAGCTCATTTTGTTTCGTATCAAAATAAAGTGATCGAAATCAATGATCTCACACTGATCAGCATTGAATGGAATTAAGGCAAGATTATGGTCACCGAACAAGAGTCGAACTGAAAAGCAAAACAAAAACTTTCAATTTACTTCATGAAAGAATGTAATATAATGCCTTTAAACTACTGTTACTTGCAAAGCACTGGTTCAACCTGAAGGAAGTGTTCATATGCTTATTTATTTTCAGTCTTAACAATGTGAGGTTTTATGAAGTGACGGCCCGATAACGATCCCGGCCTGCAAATAATCCCGGGACAGCAAATGATCCCCAAATTGGATCGCAAACAATTCCAGGACCGGAAATGATTCCTGCAAGTGATAACGCAGAAAAAAAAAGAATGGCGTGGACTCCAAGAAAAGTCTATGGATGTATATATTTTTTTTAATTATCCTAAGTGAAGAGGCAAGAACCTCAGACATGAAAGCAACCATACAAGAAGGTAAACACACTGCGCGAAATAGCGCGAAATAACAAAATTAACAGTACACGTAACTGTATATAAATTGTTACCGCAAAAAAGAACAGGAATATTTAAAGATGCCTCTGCGCATGCTGTGTAATTATAAACCACTAATTATTTTCTTGCACACTACTTGGACAACTTGCGTCTTTTGCATACACGGGCTTCCATGGGGAAGAGCAAAATATTTCTACATGGAAAGATAATGACACATTTGTAATTTGTTAATTTCTTGTTAAATGAGCAGTATAAATAAATGCAAAGCTGTGGTAACAGTATAATTAGCACATGTTTGCTTTGATTGATTGATTGATTGATTGATTGATTGATTAATTGACTGATTGATTGATTGCTTGATTGAATGCTGCCCGCGCAAGTCTGTCAAGAGCAGCTCGATACACCACATTCGGCGAACAATGCTCTTTGATACGTTTCCTGCTCACGTCCGCATTGATTGAAATACTATAACATGAAGTTAAGTCTGGAATCGTACAATGGGCGAACGCTCAGCCCCAACCCCAAAATTAGACGCGTCCGTATCACACGCGTGTGCGTTGGAAACCACAGGCATTTTTTTCGTGAGAAATTTTGGTTCCATTTTGCAGTCACGTCTAAACATCCACTCTCTTAGCGTGCGTTTCTTTGGAATGATCTGGATCAGAATCAGTGATCCAAGACCACTCGGATCCTGGTGCATCATAGGAACCGGCGAATTCACTCTAGGGAAGGATTCAACGGTTCCTTTGATATACCATGATTCGAGGGATCTTGGACCACTGATCCTGATCCAGATCTCTCCAAGGGAACGCATCCTAATTTTCTTGCGCTTGAAATTCTTGTCTTCTCCCGTTGTCATTTATCTTGTGTTTTGATAACTCAAGAGCTGATGCATTAATTGATGAAACTCAGTTTTGGACTTTTTGTTTTCATCATGACTGGGTTATTTATTACAAAGATCTCTTCCCGTTCACGTTTTTGGTCAGACTGTTGAAACTTTATTTCTTGTTTTAGATCATTAATCGGTGCATATTGAGACGCTATATTAACACAAGTAAGAAAAAATATTTTTATGTTGCAGTTGACGCTGGGTATCATTTTTGAAGTTTGGAGATTTAGATTCAAATCGTTCAAATACTGTACATTTTGCTGGCGTTGTATTAAAATAGAAATAAATGGATTATGTAATTTTAAATCCACATTAAATCCACTGTCCAAATTCGTGAGTTTACACTTTTCGATCTTTTATGGGAAGGCGATCCAATTTGGGGATCATTTCCGGTCCTGGGATCATTTGCGGTCCACTTTGGGGATCATTTCCGGTCCCGGGATCATTTTCGGGCCGGGATCATTTGCGGGCCTGTACACATCTCTTCCTTGCAAACTTATTTTATCTTTTGTCTGCGATTGGAAACAAGAAATTCCCGGATGCGAAAGGCATCCGTGGAGTATCTGTGACTGGTTTTGAGAGAGAAACGGCTAATAAGAGGCACTACAGTCTGATCTCTGAAGTGCAAAGTATATCATCGAGTGAGGCCTGTGCTACCTTAATTACAGGTCTAGGATCGTTGCTACATACATACATACATACATACATACATACATACATACATACATACATACATACATACATACATACATAACTTTTTGTTAAGGCAGGTCTAGTAGGGCAACCATAAGGCATAAATCGAACAGAAACTTGTTAAGAATCCCAACTGGCAGGAGGCTGAGCAGTTGGCTATATACAAAGCGTGGAGGAGTTGAATTCGGGACCACCGAAGACAAATCCATCTAGTGGCAGGGAGGAGGATTTGAACCCGGGACCTCCGGATTACAAGTCCAGCGCCCTAACCACTAGGCCACGCACTGTTTTGGTTGGTTGGCAGTTTCTACACGTTGTTGACTAAGGCGCATCACTTTCAGGGAGCTGAAACACCCAATATTTAACAATTAGATTATGAGCTCGAGATTTCTATGAGGTGATAGTTGATGAGGCCGCAGGCCGAATCAACTATCACCTCATAGAAATTGAGAGCGAATAATCTAATTGTTTTAGTAGAATTCTAACTGAAATAAACGCAAATAATGGTTTCTAATTATTTTTCTACGCATTATCGAACTATTAAGGTGACTCGATCGAAATAAATTACGGGCTGTATGCCTGTCTAAAAACTCTAATAACTTCGCCATTTTTGACTCGATTTCCTTGAAACTTTCGCATTTTACACAACATTTATCGAGGAATAATATGCATGTCAATATGTGGATGTAATATTCGATAGTTTTGCGTGATGTTACTTTTATTGAGCACTAGTTTTTGGATAAAATTGTCATTTACAGATAACTGAGCGCTAAGATTTCGTTAAAATTTCTGCAATTAGCTCGTAATAACATCTTGCCATGACTGTTCAAGTTTCCGCAAAATCGTCGGAACAGAAACCCCGGTACAATCTGGACATCAAAATATTAACTTCGAGCGAACTTCGAGGCCTGGAACGCTCCGGCGCTTCCAGATTTCACCTAAAAGCACAATAATCAAAGCAAAAGTAGGTTCAATGTATCAGTTTTGTTAGCTCCAAATCGCATTCGGCTATTTGCAACGATGAAAAAGTTTGAGCTAATATAATAAACTCACCTTTTGCGTCAAAATGTAGCGAAGTCGCCAAATTTACGTTTTTCTGAATTATATGAAAACTAACCGGACGAATCGAATAAAACTACCGGAACAGTAAAATGAACATCTTAGATACACTTTGCGCTATTTTATGTTTCTGGAGCTACCTTGATTTGGATGAAATATATTTTTAAAGTGAAGCACTGCTTCAAGTCTCTTGTGAACACGGCCTTGTTGTTATTTAGATTCTACAGCTGACGCTATGCAAATTTTTTGGATTTCATGAGAATTTAAAGAATTTACACGTGGGCTAGGGGGGTGCATTGACAGTGCTCAGTCGGTACATGTTCTAATCTCTGAGGTGTCTATAATAGAGAGGTTAAGCATGACGTTTACGGCAAACGGCAAAAATCGAACTTTTGGTGTCTGATTTTAGCCGTTTGTACAATTTAGAACGCGTTCCAAACTAAAATGTGGTGTTCCAATTTCCATAAATTTGGAGAGAAATAAAAGTTTACTCTGAAATTGACTGATTTTTACGGGTGAACTGTCAACATGGACCGAAAAGGGGTTTTTGTTTGTTGCAGTATCTATAGTTTGTTATGAAAAGGTTAAAAAGATGGCTGATAATGAACTGGATCGTTTTCACGGAGAAACAAAATTAACACTCATTTCCATGTATCATTTTCATTGTTTGTCCTGAATCGAAAAATATTTCCTTAATTGCCAAGAAAGAAAGGTATCTTTGCTCGGAATTAAAAAAATCTTCAGAGGAGAATACTTTCCTTGAATTTGAATTTCTGATCCACTCACAAGGGAAAAAAAAGATGGTTTGATTTCTCAAAAATTGGCATTCAGATTTTGTTCCCTTATAGTAAACATTCAGAATTTCTGAAACCCATCATGACTTTCTAATCCCCACTCAAACATTCAGAATTTCTGAATCCACATAACACTTTCAGAATGTCTGAAGCCGCATAAGTACTTTCAGAATTTCTGAGGCCGCATAAGTTTTTCAGAAATTCTGAATGCACATAACTACTAGTTCAGAATTTCTGAAGCCACATAAGTCTTTCATAAATTCTGAATGCACATAACACTTTCAGAATTTCTGAAGCTGCATAAATCTTTCAGAAATTCTGAATGCACATAACACTTTCAGAATTTCTGAAGCCGCATAAGTCTTTCAGAAATTCTGAATGCACATAACACTTTCAGAATTTCTGAAGCCGCATAAGTCTTTCAGAAATTCTGAATGCACATATAACTACTTTCAGAATTTCTGAAGCCACATAAGTCTTTCAGAAATTCTGAATGCACATATAACTACTTTCAGAATTTCTGAAGCCGCATAAGTCTTTCAGAAATTCTGAATGCAAAAAAACTACTTTCAGAATTTCTGAAGCCGCCTAAGTGTTCAGAAATTTCGAATGCACAGAGCTACTTACAGAATTTCTGAAGCCGCATAAGTGTTTCAGAAATTCTGAATGCAAAAAAACTACTTTCAGAATTTCTGAAGCCGCCTAAGTCTTTCAGAAATTCCGAATGCACATAACTAGTTACAGAATTTCTGAAGCCGCATAAGTCTTTCAGAAATTCTGAATGCAAAAAAACTACATGTACTTTCAGAATTTCTGAAGCCGCATGCATCAGACTTTCAGAATTTCTGAAGCTACATAAGTCTTTCAGAATTTCTGAACGCACATAAGGCTTTCAGAATTTCTGAAGACACATATTAAGTGTTTCAGAACGCACATAAGACTTACAGAATTTCTGATACCCCGGAAAAATCACTCAGAATTCCTAAAATCCCATTAGACTCAGTAGAGAAAAATTTATAAAACTTAATAAGACTTACAGCATCTCTGGACCTGTTAAGATATTCAGAATATCTGATCTCCTTACGAAATGCAGAACATGTGATGCCCCCAGGATTAAGAAAAATCAATTTTTTTTTAGCAGTATTCAAAGTCGCCAGTTGCCCTTAAAACACTTGCAAAAGTATTAAATTTGATTTTTTTATTCCCACGCAGGGCCAAAAAACCTCTAAACGTTCTGCCCTTGCAAAATAATACATAGTGGATATTGAGTAAATTTACCATTTCTACAACAACATACTGTACAATATATTTTTTAATTTCTTTGTAGGGTGCAATGGCCAAATTTTCTACCAATAAACATTAGGGGCCAGGGCAGTTACTACAGGCCATAACCCATTGACGATTTAACAATTGGAGCCTAATAATTGCCTATTTACTTGGCTGTTGTTAGTGCACAGATAATTAATCCACAACTAAAAAAATGTTTTTTGCTTACGTTAAATATTCATGAGTATCGATTCATAATTTTTATCCTGAATACAAAAGTCATATTGGAATACTAATCCTTTTGTTTTAGTCTAGCATACTCTTCTTGAAGATGCTTTCTTGTAGTGGGCAGCAGTTTGTTATCTTCGGTAAAAGAAAATGAAGACAAAATAATGCATGTCTTTGGGAGCTCATCCACCCATAGAGTCTGGCTTCTAGGGGCGTTTTGAGGACTCCACTTTCCTTTGAATGAACCTTTCCAGTAATGCACCTTCACTTCTTCATCATGCACTTCCAGAACCTTCCCAATAATGGGGACTTTGTCACAATTTGAAAGGTTTACGGCAACAAACTTCCCCACCTCAATGTTCTGCAAATGGTCTTCAACAGTTTGCACAGGATTTTCCGCTGTCGTGGTGGCCTATATCGTCCTGTGTAGATCTGTAGTGACCAAACATACACCATAGTTAATTGCTGGTATGTCTTAATTTAATTAATTAAAAAGAGCAGCAATTAAATGAACAGATCTTATAATTGCAGACGAATTGAAAATCAATTCAAAGAGCCTTTCATGTAGCTTTAAGACCCTTTTTTTAATTGTTGACAATGTTTTGTAAATACTTCCTGCTATTTCTGTCAGGTTAAGAACATGGCTTTTAATGTAAGTGTGGCAAGTGACCTTAAAAAGTGTACTTGACTATAAACCTTGGCCTAAGAGTGTATTTGTGAAGGTTTAAATTTTGGCTGCAGTCACTTCATGTGTAGTTTTTTTTTTCAGCAAGACCCCTAAGTAATATTAAATTAAAATCCTCATAGTGCATCCCCCTTTTTTATAAATGGGTACCAACATGTAGGTGAATTTAATTTAGTAGAAGAAACCCTGTGATGTACTCAGTGGCATACCACTGAATACATAAGTATTGTACTCAGATGTACTCAGTGGCATACTATATCGAGGGAGAGGTTATAGAACAGAAATACTCTAAGTTAATCCAATGTTTCAGAAAATTGGAAAAACTCTAGCATGAAGGGCCACTAGGCTTGAACCATAACACTTTTTCCTTACTGTGGGGATGTTCACATGTACTGTACATTATGACTATGTTCAATTTTCAAATAATTGTTGTTTAGGAAACAAGCAGCAAGCAGCCAATCATATCATTCCCTTTTTGTGGTTAAATTCGATTCAGAATTCTTTTGGCAAACTCGATCCTAACAATCTATTAGAATAAACATGTATAGCTGGACCAATGTATTTCATTAAATGCATTTTTCATATCTTCAAAATAATTATACATGTTGTGGTTTAAATTTTACCTTGGTTTAAAATTTTTCAAACCAGTTTGATTTTTATTTTCCTTTGTTTCAGATTATGATAATCATATACATGTAATAATATCATATTATTATTATTATACAAGACAATGAAAACTAAAAATCAAACTGGTTTGAAAAATTTTAGACCAAAGAAAAATTTAAACCACAACATACACAACTTGATGCTGACATTGCAGCAGTGAACGCACCTGCTGGGTTTCCTGTGTCTCTTTGTCACGCAAGGCTTGCAAATGAGCAGGAAGAGTCACATCTTCAGTTGCTGGCCTAACTTTGGAACAGGTCATAAGGATATCCAATGGCCAATCCCAGCTAACTGGTAACTCCAACAGTTTGTCAACATCTTGAACCCACTTGGTCCATGCCCTTGACACACGAGCAGGATAGTTCTCCTCAAACTTTTTGAGGTCTTTCCTCAAAGCCTCCAGCTCGACTTTGTCCAGTGTAGGCTTCACAAGGCTTGGCTTCCCAGTAGGCAATGTCTGCCAAGGAGGCAATGCAAGACATAATGAAAAAATGTTATAGGGTCTCATGTTTTTGATATTAAATATCCACAGCAAACCAAAGAGCAGCAATCATCAGGAAATGTTGGTCACACTCAGAAGTTATCAAAAATACTAATCTAACCAACTACTTAAACCAATATTTTTTTGGAAGAACTGCGAATCGGCATTGTGGTTTGAGTTTTACTTAAAAGTTTATACTACAAGTTGTTTAGCCATATTCTTTCTCCCTAAAACAAGCTTTGCATTTTTTTCTCCCACTTCCGAAAAATTGCAAACATTTTTTTTTTTTTAATTTCCTTTGGGCTCATAGAAATACGGATTTTTCCTAACAATGCACATACTGCAGCTGAATACTATACATACCTCAATGAGTCGTTGAGGACCTTCCCATCTCATGTGTGAATAGTTCCTGTAATACATCACACAGTGGCCTTGCTCGTCTCTTACAAATTTAAAACTAGTGGAGGGAGACATTACTATGGTCAAATCCAAGACAAGCTGGTGATGAAGTCCCTCAAAGTTGGACTTAAAAAAGTCCAAACCCTGTGTGAGTTCATCTAAATTTTGCTTGAACATTAACTGACCTTTATTTTTTCTGTCACTGCTGGAGATCTTTTCTACGCTGCTGTCTTCATTTCTGATTTCAGGATCTTTCCCCTTCAGCCTTTCCAGAAACACCTGGAAATTATTGGAGTCCCCAAAAATTCCCTATACAGAGTATAAAATAGAGACTGAGTCATTTCTTTTAATTGTGCCAACATGGTCAATATTCAGAGCCTTGGCCTAGTTCACAATTATAAATTATTAGTCAACAAATTTGCACACTCCAAGGTGCATATAGAAAAAGTGGTATTACAACTACCGTTGGAATTCTTGGGAACTTCTGGAAAAAAAGTGTGTAGGCTTGGAGAATTCCCAACAATTTCATGACATGCACATTCATGCAAAATTTGAAAGCTTGGAATTTCTGAGAATTTCTAGGAATAGGTAATACTGAACTTGGATATCGAATCATTGAGGCTTAAAACTTCACAATGCCCGGCCATTGAAATATTATTCAACACATCCTGCTTACACATCCATGAGTCAAAAACTTGTAAATTTCATCAAATACAAAACAGTCAAACATGGAAATGAATACCAATTTGATAGCTTCGAATTTCTGTCAATGTCTGGGGATTCAAACCTCAAACACGAGAAAATGAAAAATGAGCATCACTCCACAACAAAATCATTGCCTGCGGAGATTTAGAAACAATTGGTATTAGGCCATCATAAATTTGCGTTCTCACCTGGTTCATCCCGGCGACATTGTAACATGGAACAACACTTTCCACCCTTTATAATCTTGAAAAACTTGGCAGATAAACTGAGCAATGATATGCGTTTCATTCTCACCATTTATTCCATTTTTAAGCCTTGAAAATCCACCAGAACGTGCATAACGAGAAACCGTTGATCAGCTCGCGATCTCACGATCTCACGCCATTTTTATTGACACCGCAGTGAACGGGTACAGCGGTCTTCGCGATTTAACCAATCACAGTACGTAAATCACCTCACGTGACTATTTTTGTCGTTATTCATTGGCGCCGTTGTTTTGAATGCTGTTGTCGGTTGATCGCTCGTGGACTCGCTCGTGAGAAAATTCTTAACCGCTGCTTTCGGTATTTATGTGTTTCGCTTACAGTATTTGGAGAGAAAAGATTGTGCTGCGTTAAAAGGTGCTTAGTGTACGTAAAGGTTGTGATTCTTTGAACGAATCAAAGGTCTTGTTTTTGAGATGGCGGTCATTAACAACGCATGCTTATTGCTTTGGTGAGTACAACTACATGTAATTCTCTAATTTAAAAACCAGCTGGACTTTCGCACAAACTGCATTATGTTCGTTGGAAATGTTTAGTAAAATGAAGTTGCGGCCGTTGCGTATTGCGTACTGCGTTATATAGAATTTATAACTTTGTTCAGGAGCAAAAATACCGAAGTGAAATTCTCCAAGCAGCTGACAGGCTTAATAAGGGTGTAAAATACACTAGACTGTTGTGAATTTTTGACACAGTGTTGATTCTTTTAATGCAAGCTCTGTTCAAATGTTATGAAAGTAACCAGTTCCCAAGTATAAAATCAGTCTTATATAAAATTAACAGTTTAATACAAAACTATCAAGAGGCTAATCTGGAAATACATTTAATTTATTTTTACAGGTGAAAAAGAACAAGGAAACCCTCCAAAATGGACAATCTAAATAAACAGCTGAGAAAGCCAGCAGCTAAGTCTGTTTTTATTTTTATTTTTTCCTAAGCCAAAACCATTAGCCAAAAGTTTGAAGTGACTAATTTATATCCCAATGAAAGGCATCAGTTCAGGCATGTACAAAACAGTTTTCGCTTCATAGTATTTTTAATAGACTGTTAATTTTATGCAAGAGTGTACATCACGAAAGTGTTAGCCAATAAACTCAAACTGTTGTTGTAAATAATGTGTAATTTTGTATGCCTTTGTTCAGCTGAATTTTGCCTTCTTATAAATTTATACAAAATTCCCAGCAATTCCTAAAAATTCCCAAGAAATCCTAGGAATTCCTAAGAATTCCATGGAATAGGCCTGTTATTTTGCAAGCTTTTATTACACTTTTCGAATTCCTAGGAATTTCTGCCCGTAATTGGCATGGTAAAGGAAATGCGGAAGGAGAAATTTTCTATCCATTACTGGAAAGGCACATAATATGGGGGTAAATGGTCTCCACTGAAAAAAGCCAAGGCCAAGGGAACCTTGGACACAAGAACTGCCCAAACAGTGTATCCTGATGCACTTCTTTTGAGCTCACTGAAGCCAGAAAACTACAGCATACAACAAAGACCTTGCTCAGGCAAAAATATGCTACATTAAAAGATGTTAATCCTAAAGGAGGCTGGAAAGGGGTTTTGACTTGAAAATTAGGTTTTCTAAGGCAAGCTTCCATGTAAGGCAGATTAATACAATTTCACGCAGCTCAAAGTGAATGTAAAAGCTGGAATATTTATGCTTAAAATTCAAACTGCTTTTCGATTCTATTCAAGAGGCAGTGTGGCCAAGTACATGTATTTTGAGCCCTGTCCTTGACTATGCTTGTGAATTGCCAAAATAGACAGAGAGCAAGCAGAGAGGAATTATATTTTGGTTCTCTTCTTTTCCAACCTTGTAGATATTTATGTGCTTTGTTGCTAAAGATTTGCTTTAAATGAATTAATACATGTGGAAGATTGTTGAAATCATGTTCAATAGATTTATGGACTTCAATAGAAATGCAAACAACATCGATTTTTATTGTGCACTGTAACTACACTGTATTGTAGGTTTTACTTGTAAATGCATGGGCAGAAGTGGACACACTCCGAACGATTCTACTCTTTATGCAAAGGAGGAGTTCATGTTTACAGGCTGTGATCTATGAAAATCACAGGGTGTGCATAGGTTCTTAAATCCTAAAATTCTTGGTTCCCTGCACTAAGGCCTATAGGAGAAAAGGAGGTTTCTTACTCGAGTCACACAATCCTCCGTAAGAAAAAAGATGGCGGCGGTACATTTGACCACAATACCTTGCGAACCTAACACAGCGCATATGGCACACAGAATGCTATGCTTTTGCGAAATTCATCCCCATACTAACAACATTGTTCATGCTGGGTTTCAAGGTTTTAGAGCTTTTCTGTGCGTTTTTATGAGCGTTTTTACAGTTTTCACGCGCTAAGCATTATAGGTAAATGTACCAGTCGCCATCTTTTTGCGTACGGTGGATTGCAGAACTTAGTAGACTGAGGCTTGAAAGTGCTGCTACATGTGGAGCACAACCTTTTCCTCCTGTAAGCAAATATGCTAAAAGTATGCAAAAATCCAGCATCTTATTTGGATTCAGTAAATTATAGCCTCTTAAATGTACATGTAGTTAAACAATATGCAGAGATTTTACATCTTAATTTGATTCAGTCCAGTGTACATGTAGTCTCCTTCGCAGCCGTTTTTAGTGTCGTCACGCAACGCTCCTCCTTGGTGGGGGAGGGAACGTTGCGTGACGAGCCCAAACAACGGCTTCGAAGGAGACTAGTGTACATGTACTATTAGCCGAGTTTGTAACTAAACAAGATGCAGAAATTCTGCATCTTGTTCAAAATGCAGAAGTTCTGCATGGAAGTGGGAGTCAGTCAGTTTCAGCTTAATTCTTTATTGAACCAAATACAGAAATTCTGCATTTATTTATTTATTTAACATTTCTTTATACACGGTTAAAAATCATCAGGTAATGTACTATTATTTAAAGTTATAATAAAAATTAATACTAATAAACTACTAATAAACAATCCATGCTAAATACTAATTAATAATCTTGTTAATCTTGTTCAAAATGCAGAAATTCTGCATCGTAGTGGGAGTCAGTCAGTTTCAGCTTAATTGTTTATTGAACAAGATGCAGAAATTCTGCATCTTGTTCAAAATGCAGAAATTCTGCATCCTTGTGGGAGTCAGACAGTTTCAGCATATACATGTAATTGTTTAGTGAACAAGATGCAGAAATTCTGCATCTTGTTTAAAATGCAGAAATTCTGCACAATAGCTGCAGTCAGTTAATTTCAGCCTACTGTCATTGAACAGCATGCAGAAATTCTGCATTTGGGGCTCAGCAAATTTCCGTCTATTCCAAATGTAGATTCGGAACTGTTGTGCATGTATTACACTGACTATCAAAATGCGCCAGTTAAATAAAGGTTTTTTTGACTGAACCATTTTGATTGTTGTTGGGAATAGTGAGATCTTGACTGAACGCTGTACATACTCCGAGGAATATCCAAATGGACGACGGAAAATAACTATTTTGGAAAAACCCATTTTAGTTTGGAAAGCGTTCCAAACTAAAATGGGTTTTTCCAAAATGACAAATTCGGTCGAAAAAGTATAGTATCCAGGCTGGCCCCGGATATTATTTATTTACCAACCCATTTTGGGGTTGGTAAAATAGGCTTGCAAGTTGGAAAAGTCATCTAGAAAGTCTTAGGTGCTCCTAATTTATCTTTTAAGTGACGTAACTCCATATTTTTATCTGTTATTAACTAAATAAATTAAATAACAAAAAAAGATCTGATTTTGTTTTTTTTATTTTGGAGGACTCAAAGTAAATCAGAATTTTTTAATTCGTCATCATGATCGCGTTTTTTGGGGGAGTCAGAATTTCTGAATACATTTTGGATGCCTAGGAGGGATTCAGAATTTCTGAACGATTTTTTGAGGTCTTTGGGGGAGTCAGAATTTCTGAATACATTTTGGACGTCTAGTAGGGATTCAGAATTTCTGAATGATTTTTGAGGTCTTTGGGGGAGTCAGAATTTCTGAATACATTTTGGACGTCTAGTAGGGATTCAGAATTTCTGAATGATTTTTGAGGTCTTTGGGGGAGTCAGAATTTCTGAATACATTTTGGACGTCTAGGAGGGATTCAGAATTTCTGAATGATTTTTTTGAGGTCTTTGGGGCAGTCAGAATTTCTGAATATATTTTGGACGTCTGGGAGGGATTCAGAATTTCTGAATGATTTTTTTTAGGTCTTTGGGGGAGTCAGAATTTCTGCATTTTGGACGTGTAGGTGGGATTGATTTTTTTAGGTCTTTGGGGTAGTCAGAATTTCTGAATATATTTTGGACGTCTAGGTGGGATTGAGAATTTCTGAATGATTTTTTGAGGTCTTTGGGGGAGTCAGAATTTCTGAATACAGTTTTGGGGTCTTGGCAGGATTCAGAATTTCTGAATTATTTGTGGAGGTGTTAAGCGGGATCAAAATTTCTAAATATTTTCCGAGGTTTAAACAGGGAATTTAAAAGTCTATAAAATGCAATAAGTCTTCGTTTAAAGTCGTCGATCCAACGGAATGGAGAAAATGTTGTGTTCTGTAATTGTGAACTTAACGGAGTAGCCGTTTTTATCAAAACAATTAGCCATATCATTCGGAACAACAATTTTTTTCAGGATATAATGGTTACTTGATACTGAATTTGTGTAAATTGGAATGCCACATTTTAGTTTGGAACGCGTTTTAGGGAAATTGTTTGCATTTACTGTGATTAAGGGATTCTTTCCTATTTTTCGACTGGCTTTATTTAAGTGCTAAAGAAAAGTGAGCAAAATCAGAATTATTTTTGCCGTTTGCCGTTTGCCGTAAACGTCCTGCTTAACCTCTCTAATATTATGCCACGTGAAACTTGAAAAGAGGTGATACCAAAGTCGGGAAAACATAAAAGCTGCACATTTTCTTCTCAGCCCCGTCCCGCACTAATGCGGACAAATCGGATAAAATATTTTCTGTTCACGCTATCGTTTTCGTATCGTTATCAATATTTTCACCGTCCACACTAATCTGGAGAAAATGGAAAACGGAACGCGGCCAGTGTGGCGGCGTCGGCCATAGACGAATGGCAGAGCATACGTGGATATTTTTACTAGAGTCTGCACTAAATTTAAATTCGGAAGTTTAATGTTTTTGTTGACGTCGATAAAAAACTGAAAACCTCGCGATAATCCATAGAGGAGCTCGCTGAGGCCCGTTTGACAAGAGCAACAAACATAAAGCGCTTTGACATCCACGTAGGACTATTGCATAAGGTTGTAGTGCGCAACGTTCAACTCTAAACAAGCAATCAAGTGCAATAACAGACAAAATAGTGTAAACATCATAATTTCTTATTAAATTTTTTCCAATGTCCTGTCAGTGACACAGAGCATCAGTATCATGATCATGATTTGATGTTGCTAAACCAGGAAAGCCTTAGTTATGCTAGCAAATCCGAATATGCTTATTAGGCTCAGAGATTAGAACATGTACCGACTGAGCACTGTCAATGCACCCCCCTAGCCCACGTGTAAATTCTTTAAATTCTCATGAAATCCAAAAAATTTGCATACCGTCAGCTGTAGAATCTAAATAACAACAAGGCCGTGTTCACAAGAGACTTGAAGCAGTGCTTCACTTTAAAAATATATTTCATCCAAATCAAGGCAGCTCCAGAAACATAAAATAGCGCAAAGTGTATCTAAGATGTTCATTTTACTGTTCCGGTAGTTTTATTCGATTCGTCCGGTTAGTTTTCATATAATTCAGAAAAACGTAAATTTGGCGACTTCGCTACATTTTGACGCAAAAGGTGAGTTTATTATATTAGCTCAAACTTTTTCATCGTTGCAAATAGCCGAATGCGATTTGGAGCTAACAAAACTGATACATTGAACCTACTTTTGCTTTGATTATTGTGCTTTTAGGTGAAATCTGGAAGCGCCGGAGCGTTCCAAGCCTCGAAATTCGCTCGAAGTTAATATTTTGATGTCCAGATTGTACCGGGGTTTCTGTTCCGACGATTTTGCGGAAACTTGGACAGTCATGGCAAGATGTTATTACGAGCTAATTGCAGAAATTTTAACGAAATCTTAGCGCTCAGTTATCTGTAAATGACAATTTTATCCAAAAACTAGTGCTCAATAAAAGTAACATCACGCAAAACTATCGAATATTACATTCACATATTGACATGCATATTATTCCTCGATAAATGTTGTGTAAAATGCGAACGTTTCAAGGAAATCGAGTCAAAAATGGCGAAGTTATTAGAGTTTTTAGACAGGCATACAGCCCGTAATTTATTTCGATCGAGTCACCTTAAACGCTTTAACAAAATCGCACGCATTGAATTGTCCTTGGTAAATTTGCAGTTGTTTACGCGCGTGCACCCGTTTTTCAATAATTTCAAGCTTTTAAAGTCAAGAAACCGCTAATGTCCTTCTTTTAGTCTTCTCGGGAATTTTTTTAGCCATTTACATCTAAACTTCCTTCCAAAACGTCGGAAAAACGATAAAAACGTCGCATTTTGTGGACGACCTTCGGCAACTGCACACTAATGGCTGATAGTGTTCGATAGCTCAGCCAATCACATTGCAGCATTTGCATTAGTGTACTAGTAGAATTCTACTAATAAGAATTTGGTATCGCACGTACCTTACACTAATGCTACTGTGAAATTGAGATTTGAAGAATATTTATCTTCCTTTATCATCACACGTATATTTGATCAAAAATGACGTGGAATATAGCCTTAAATCTTGTATCATTTAAGATCTCTGTCGAAGACATCACTTTAGACCTATGACGAGCTTTGCCCTCGAAAAAAAAATTATGCAAATTAGGCTAAGGGTAGATTGAATCTACCCATGGCTTATTATTAACTGTAATAGAAGAACGTATTTCGCAAGATTAGCATCATCTACGTGTTGGCGGTAACACCTTTTCGAACTTGATCAAAAATATTTTCCAGACGCTTTCTGGCAGCTTATAATATTAACGGCTTCCCTGGAGAGAAAGAAAAACAAAAACAGATATTAGCTGGAGCACGAGATTGATTTTGGTGACTAACTAGCTAAGAAAAATTAACAACAAACATCGAAGCGTGAGATTCATATTCTACAACAGTTTAGCTGGCAGCTCATAAAAAGGTATTACGTTAAAAACATTAGCGCGAGGTTATTATTCTGCTCACAGATAACAACAGTTCAATAAAGAACTGACTACCCAGGTAAGACAGAATAATTTAGCATGACGAGCTTTGCCCTCAAAAAAAATTCTGTCCAGGAGGTCGTTTAATCTTGTACAAGACTTGTCATCGCATGCCAGGAAATGTGACATGAAACTGGACCGCAGATCTTTTCCTTTGTCACGCAGTCTCTGCATTCGTGGTCTCATGTGGTCGTAATGTATTCAGTGGCTATTCAGTAAATCCTCTTATGGAGTTTTCCTCGTTTAAGTGCTATTATACAGGCGTTTGCGAGACTTCAAAGCTATTGTGCCCAAAAATGTTCCTGGCAACACTATCAAATCTAAGCTGGCATTTTTATATCGGTACTGCACGAGATTGACCGAGACTGGAAACACATCATTGATTATCCACAACAAAGCCGCGCGTATAAATCGTCTTTGGTAAGTTGCATCTGTACATGTATATGCAAGCCGAGGAAAATTGACATCAGTAATAGCTGGATCAAAAGTATTTTCGACAAGCGGTAACTAGAAGAATGCACGAATAGCACGAGAAGTGGCCGTGGCGCTTTTAAGGACTCCATTCTAATTTATTTCTTGACTAATCTGCTTGAATTGAGGAGCATCTTAACGCATCTTCGTTGCATTTTCTTTGTAATATAGTTCTCGCTATGTTGCAAGTGTAGACGATTGCGAACCCAGAAGTCGACGGCCAGGAATATGCAAGCGTTTTGTCTAATGAATATAAAAGATTCGGCATTTTCGTCTTTCGATCATTGTTACCGCGAATAAATTAATTCTGGCGGGAAATACAAGGTTGCAAAGCATGTTATGGAAGCTAGACAAAAACCACATCGGTAAGTTGTATTAACAATATTTAGAAGTTATACACTTAAATTTTGCTTTTCTTGGATTGAACTGTTGTTATCTGTGGGCAGAGTATTAACCTCGCGCTTAACTATTCTGTCCTACTTGGGTAGTCATTTCTTTATTGAGCTGTTGTTATCTGTAGGCAGAACATTAACCCCGCACTAAATTATTCTGTCCTACTTGGGTAGTCAGTTCTTTATTGAACTGTTGTTATCTGTAGGCAGAATATTAACCTCGCGCTAAATTATTCTGTCTTACTTATACACTTAAATTTTGCTTTTCTTGGATTGAACTGTTGTTATCTGTGGGCAAAGTATTAACCTCGCGCTTAACTATTCTGTCCTACTTGGGTAGTCAGTTCTTTATTGAGCTGTTGTTATCTGTAGGCAGAACATTAACGCTTAACTATTCTGTCCTACTTGGGTAGTCAGTTCTTTATTGAACTGTTGTTATCTGTAGGCAGAATATTAACCCCGCCGGCTAAATTATTCTGTCTTACTTGGGTAGTCAGTTCTTTATTGAACTGTTGTTTTCTGTGAGCAAAATAATAACCTCGCGCTAGTGTTTTTAACGTAAGACCTTTTTATGAGTTGCCAGCTAAACTGTTGTAAAACATGAATCTCACGCTTCGATGTTTGTTGTTAATTTTTCTTAGCTAGTTAGTCACCAAAATCAATCTCGTGCTCCAGCTAATATCTGTTTTTGTTTTTCTTTCTCTCCAGGGAAGCCGTTAATATTATAAACTGCCAGAAAGCGTCTGGAAAATATTTTTGATCAAGTTCGAAAAGGTGTTACCGCCATCACGTAGATGGTGCTAATCTTGCGAAATACGTTCTTCTATTACAGTTAATAATAAGCCATGGGTAGATTCAATCTACCCTTAGCCTAATTTGCATAAATTTTTTTCGAGGGCAAAGCTCGTCATGCGGGGTTAATATTCCTGCTTACAGATAACAACAGTTCAATAAAGAACTGACTACCCAAGTAAGACAGAATAATTTAGCGCGGGGTTAATATTCTGCCTACAGATAACAACAGTTCAGTAAAGAACTGACTACCCAAGTAAGGCAGAATAATTTAGCGCGAGGTTAATATTCTGCTTACAGATAACAACAGTTCAATAAAGAACTGACTTCCCAAGTAAGACAGAATAATTTAGCGCGGGGTTAATATTCTGCCACAGATAACAACAGTTCAGTAAAGAACTGACTACCCAAGTAAGGCAGAATAATTTAGCGCGAGGTTAATATTCTGCTTACAGATAACAACAGTTCAGTAAAGAACTGACTACCCAAGTAAGACAGAATAATTTAGAGCGAGGTTAATATTCTGCCTACAGATAACAACAGCTCAATAAAGAACTGACTACCCAAGTAAGACAGAATAGTTAAGCGCGAGGTTAATACTCTGCCACAGATAACAACAGTTCAGTAAAGAACTGACTACCCAAGTAAGACAGAATAGTTAAGCGCGTGGTTAATACTCTGCCACAGATAACAACAGTTCAATCCAAGAAAAGCAAAATTTAAGTGTATAACTTCTAAATATTGTTAATACAACTTACCGATGTGGTTTTTGTCTAGCTTCCATAACATGCTTTGCAACCTTGTATTTCCCGCCAGAATTAATTTATTCGCGGTAACAATGATCGAAAGACGAAAATGCCGAATCTTTTATATTCATAAGACGAAACGCTTGCATATTCCTGGCCGTCGACTTCTGGGTTCGCAATCGTCTACACTTGCAACATAGCGAGAACTGAGTGGCGGCGGGAGGGCGGCAGCTTTAATTCATGTTACTCGACTGCTTAAAACAGTTTATGTAAAATGTAATTTGAACTCAGTCATAACACCTTGGTATAATGATTCTTGCAGAACCCCACATTCTTTACAAACGTCATGTGGTAAATACATATATGAAATCAAACGTCAGCAAAACCATTTTGGAAATTATCAATCGTGACGACATAAGAAGAGAAGTGCGACTTGCTATGAGTAGCCAGGTCTGCAATGTCAATTGCCCCAAAGGCATCAGAGGAAGACGAGGCAGGCCTGGTCCCAGAGGCTCCCCAGGTAAACATGGACCGCCCGGGCCGCAAGGAACACAGGGACCTAAAGGAAACCAAGGTACTCAGGGAATTCAGGGACCTCCTGGACCTAAAGGCGACCAAGGACCCCAAGGACCCAAGGGCGATCCTGGTAAATCTATCTCAGCCCCTTCAATTGTGGCACCTCCGATGCCCATGGTGGTAAACGAAACTGGTACAGCCTCGTTCCAGTGCGAGGTTGAAGGAAACCCAGAACCTAAAGTCACGTGGCTGAAGCAGAATTCCAGTCTTGTCGCGGATAAACGAGTTGTGCCGTCACGTGGTGGCCTGTTGATTAAAGATGTGACATCACAAGATGAAGGAACGTACACTTGTGTAGCAAGAAATATTCTTGGAGAAATGACAACATCGGCTGCGTTAACTGTTCAAGGTGAATGGTGTCATACTTATCGATCGTTTCATTATTTAGTTCACGTCATCGTCTGCATGAGATAATGGAGGGCCGGGTTGGGGGTACTGGAATCTCAGCTATCAGCTAAATGTTAGGCCATTTCTCAGCTTCTCAAATCTTGGCTAACACATCTTGGACCGAGTTTTACATTATTGCGTTCGCCGATAGGCCAGCTGTCAGGTGGACAATCTTGCTGTTCTGGTCACTCAACTCTGGTAATGCAAGCTTTTTAACTTTTCTAAAAGTGGCCTATTTGTGGGTGATATCCACAGAATATTCAGAGAAAATTTATCCATCTCAGCTAACAGTAACTTGAAATTTCTCAGCCGTCAGTTAAAAGACGCAGTATTTCTTAGCTAACAGTTAACCCAATCCACACCCTCATAATAGTCATCTTGCAACAGACAAATCTCTATTCCTCTCTTCTCTGTTTGAGAATAATTTATGGTCATGAATCATGGTCTTTTAAAATCTTTTTTTTTTTTGCCGTTGATGCTTCTTTCCACGTTTCTCTTGGAAAAAAACGGATTCTTACATTACAGTGGAACTTAGACTTTATGATATAAATTGTCCTTTCCTGTCATAAAGATCCCATCTTATTTAATACGTATGAGAGGTTTTCTTTACATTTCCTTTTTTAAATATCTAGTTGGTGCCTTGATCACTCGGAAGCCCTCATCTGTTATCGTTGAAGAAGGACAGAACGTGAGCCTTGTCTGCCAAGCTACTGGTCAGCCGACACCAACGGTCACGTGGCAAAAAGCTTTTATTCAGTTGCCAAAAGAGAAGGCTGCAGTTGTTGACGGAAATCTAACCATACTGAAAATAACACAAGCAGATGGTGGGACTTACGCATGCGCGGTGAAGAATCTCCTTGGAGAAGACTCCGCTATCGCACAAGTGATAGTCATTGATGAACTCAAGTTTACCTTAACCCCTCCAGTGAAAGTTGCTGCATCAGAGTTTAGCGATGTAATATTGCACTGTATAGCTCAAGGCTCTGTTCACATTGATTGGAAAAGAGCGAGCCAAAATCTCCCTCAGAATCATGTTGTTTATCCAAACGGAACTTTGCTTCTTAGAAACGTTTCGCCAAATGATTCTGGGAGTTATACTTGCGAAGCAAAAAATTCTCAACGTTCCATCATGGCAGCATCTGCTGTTGAAGTGCTCAAACCCATGTCATCCTGTAGCGATTTAAAGTCGAGTCACAGTGGAATCTCTTCAGGTAATTATATGATTGACCCTGATGGCAAAGGAAGCATGACTCCCTTCAATGTGTATTGTGACATGACTGACAAGGGCGGTGTCGGCGTGACGGTCATTAGTCACGACAGTGAGAGCGAACGTATCTCAACAAAATATTTCCCGGATGTTACAGCAAAGGATGTTACAGTAGAGATGTACGATACAAAGGAGTCAGCACCGCTCAGCTAGCAGCACTCACTCGAGTCTCACAGAACTGTGAATAGTTTATCAAGTTTGAATTCCATTATGAAGTCGAGTTTATTGAAACCAGTTTTGCATGGTGGGTGTCACGTGATGGAACACAGATGAACTACTGGGGAGGAGCAACAGGCCATGACAAGATGTGCGCATGCGGTGTAACGAACTCTTGTTCCAATGGGAAAAAGTGTAACTGTGATAACCATGGCAGTGGTTGGAGAGAGGACAGCGGTCTGTTGACAGACAAGTCTGCTCTGCCTGTGACTCAAATTAGACTGGGAGACTTGGATGGCTCACAAGAAGAAGGATATCATACATTAGGAAAACTCAAGTGTTATGGTCAGGCGTAAGGGTAACGGTTTAAGATAGCAGCCTCTTCAAAGTTAACAGGCCTCAGCGAGCATGATTAAACAATATCAATTCCATGGTATTATATTATGCCATGAGATCAAACTTCATGTTCATTGACAAATGCTTCAAGTCTTGAATCAACAAAGAGAAGGAAAACTCGCAAACGACGAAACTGAGTATATGCTGCTATATTGTGATTCAAACAAAGATATGCAGTGCAACTGGTTAAGTTAAGAAAATGGTTGCATTTTATTTTTCTTAGAAACTACAGCTGAAATTAATTATAAGGAAGTTGAAACATGACTGCAGGGTAATCGATCGCGATAATTCTCCACAGGTACCACATAACACAGGTAACACACACAAAAATAGCATATTTTCGTCAAATGGAGGCGATCAATTGACATGGTTCGTGTTATTTATGGCGTTCTCGCCGTCCCCTGAGATTCTCCTTTTTTGTGGTCTCCCCTTAATACGGCTGATGCCCACTTCGTTATTTAGACAACCATGCGATCCCTCCCTAAATCCTCCGCTCCCCCAGATATAAATCATAAGCGGTCCCTTAGCGGCAAAACGGAAAATTTCGCCATAAATCAGATGGGCCACGTCCTCAACAGTCTGAACAGTGTTAGTAACTAAGTCGTTTTGTTGTAATTTACAGTAAGAGAGGACGAAATATTGATTTTCAAAATTTTAAGAAGTGGTGAAGGGAGAGAACTTCTTAAGCACTTCAACACTGTTTTCTGGGTTGTGGAACGTAAAACAAACGGCTGCAGTAGACTACTTCGTGGCACATACCAGTATATAGCCCTCTCAGCTTGCCTTCCTTTCACCGCCCCGAACAGACGCACGGCAAAATAGAATCTATTTGTTAATTAAGCACAATACTTACAAAATTATCTATCAGCCTTTGTCCGTAAAAATAGGCTAGTCAGAAATCAAGTGTAATGTTGGACAAATCTAATTTGAGCAAATAATGACCGAAAATATCTCAAAATGGGAAGAGTTGTCTACAATTTCAGACGAGAAAAAAAAACAATAAAATCATTGACTGATGAAGCAAGGTCCTCCTTGGAGATTTTGAAAAGTGCAAAAGCATATTTAGGACAGAGAAAGCATTTAATGACAAAAATTCAAATTTTCAGAACTTGACATCTGACTGTGCCGGAGTTGAATCAATCGGCGGGTCCTTTTAAAAGTAGCATGAGCAACGGACAGGAAAAACATGTCTCCCTTAAAGATTTGAAATGTCTCCAATAAAAGCTGACACCGGAATAAGGTCAGACAAGGGTTAAAAGTCGTTACACACACGCATTTGTTTTTGTCTGCCTTTGATCGCAAACGCACTGCTTACACTCAATAGGACCAATAAAGTATTTATCCAAGCTTGGAAGTGCTCACGACCTCTGAGAACGGTATTAATATGGCTCAGATATCAAAGACATGTCCCGTCTCTAACACGGTGATGTTATCATCGATATTTCTCTCTGTTATTTGCTTTGCGGGATTGATTCGTGTCGAGATCGAACTCCACGTTCATCGACAAATGCTTCAAGTCTTGAATCAGCAAAGAGAAGAAAAGCTGGAGCTACGAAACACAGCAAACGACGAAAATGAGCCTGTGATGAAAATGCTGCATAGTGATTCAAACAAAGGTGAGTAGTACAATAGTAAGTTAAGAAAACAGTTGAATTTTCATTTTGTCTTAAGAAACTACAGCTGAATCCTGACTATTAAGGAAGTTGAAACACGATTCGCGAGCAATCGAAATCGCGTTATGTGGCAAATTCACAATTCAAAACTCGTCGATAAGTTAGACTGCGTATACTACTAAAAACTAAAGAAGGTCATTGTTTCCCTGAGAAGAATTCAAAACGTTCGTTTTTTTCTATTAACATATAGGTAGGAAGTTAACTGAAATAGGCCTTTTAGCATCAATGAGATTAAGACTTCCCAGGTGATCAACAGTCTGAACTGCGCAAGCTCCGGCTTGTAGTGTTACCTTACACACATAGCGTTATTTTGGATCAATCCCGGTATTGTGTCCAATTCAATACTCGTCGATAACTTTACAGTTTATAACTGACGAAGCCAGAAAGTGCGCGTTTCGATGAATAGAACGTAGAACTTTTTTCTATAAGTCAAGAAAGAAACAAATTATACGTATCTCGGGAAGTAAATTTAACTAACCCTTTCAGAGTTAATGAAGATTAAGACTTCTTTTAAAGCTGATCAATACTGTATTGCGTAATCTCTTGTAATGCTGATGCGCAGAGTATATGATGAGTTCATTTTGTTTTCGTATCAAAATAAAGTGATCGATAGCAATGATCTCAGACTAATCAGCAGAACGTGTTTTTTTTTGGCACTGAATTGAATTTAGGCAAGATCATCGGTCACCGTACTAGAGTCAAACTGAGAAGCCAAAACATAAACTTTCAATTTAAACATTGAGTAGACCACCTACTAAGTTTTGACATGCTGTTTTTTTTTATTATAAAGTTCTTTTCATTTTTCGCTAAGAACCTAGTCCGGAAAAAGCTAGAGATGGTAAAGAAGTCAGTTTGAAAACACATTAATTAAACACTGTGGCTGTTGGCCCCAGGTCACAATAGTCGGGTACACAGGAGCCCAAAATATAAAACCCTCGGGCATTTTTGTCTGATTTTTGGCAACATAGCTATTTCTACTAATTTGAGTACGCTGATTTCGAAAAGCATTGTTGCCAAGCTCTATGTTGCCAAAAATCAGACAACAATGCCCGAGGGTAACACATTTTGAGCTCCTGTGTACCCGAATATTGTCATCACAGGTATTAGCAACTTCTTTTATGAACAGCGAACATCAGAGCATATTTGAACAAAAATCACTTGTTATATAACATTAATCTAGCATCAATTAAAACCACTCTCATAGACATCACTTTAGACCTTCTTCGCAGCTTTAATTCATGTCACTCAACTGCTTAAAAGAGTTTATGTAAAATGTAATTTGACCTCAGTCATAACACCTTGGTATAATGATTCTTGCAGAACCGCACATTCTTTACAAACGTCATGTGGTAAATACATATATGAAATCAAACGCCAACAAAACAATTTCGGAAATTATCGATCGTGACGACATAAGAAGAGAAGTGCGACTTGCTCTGAGTAGCCAGGCTTGCACGGTCCATTGTCCCAAAGGTATAAGAGGAAGACGAGGGAGGCCTGGTTCCAGAGGCTCTCCTGGTAAACATGGACCGCCCGGGCCGCAAGGAACACAGGGACCTAAAGGAAACCAAGGTACTCAGGGAATTCAGGGACCTCCTGGACCTAAAGGCGACGAAGGACCCCAAGGACCCAAGGGCGATCCTGGCAAATCTATCTCAGCCCCTTCAATTGTGGCACCTCCGATGTCCATGGTGGTAAACGAAACTGGTACAGCCTCGTTTCAGTGCGAGGCGGAAGGAAACCCGGAACCTAAAGTCAAGTGGGTGAAGCAGAATTCCAGTCTTCTCGTGGATAAACGAGTTGTACAGTCACGTGGTGGCCTGATGATTGCAGATGTGACGTCACAACATGAAGGAACGTACACTTGTGTAGCAAGAAATATTCTTGGTGGAACATCAGCACCAGCTAATTTAGCTGTTCAAGGTTAGTGAAATATATAGACTACAAGTTTTTATTCCTCACTGTCTGTTCAAGCTCACGTACATGCAAAAACACTAAGTATTGTAAATAGCATAAATTTATTGAGGGAGATAAGGCGGTTTATTTTTCCCTTTCCTTTAAAAATGTACGGGAGTGGAGGAATAGGCCCCCTGAGCACCTTTCTTTAAACCTGCAATTTTGACCAATTTTGAATTTATTTAGCAACTAAAACTGTACGATTGGGCTGATAGATTTTAATTCCTAATATTTCGTCAGGCACGGCCTAACTTCTTCAGGGAATATATTTTTTAGTCTTGTAACCAAAATGTCCCTGCAACTTATGCTATTACACACGTACATCAAAATCCGCTCTGCGGGCCGTGATAATTTTTTTGGCCTCTTTTTCGAAAAATGAACAACCGCTAATATTCCGTTGACATCAATAAGAGTCGTAAAGAGTAAAATTATTGCACGTTAGTGAGAAAGTAGTTGGTATTAGTTGGATAATTCCAGAATTTTAGAACTAAACTCATTAAACTTTAAACAAAGGACTTAGTTTTGAACTTTCCACAGTTGGCGCCTTGATCACTAAGAAACCCTCATCTGTTATTGTTGAAGAAGGACAAAGCGTGAGCCTGCTCTGCCAAGCTACTGGTCAACCGACACCATCGGTCACGTGGCGCAAGCTTTACGGTAATGCAATGAAGCCACGATTTGAGGTTGACAAGGTGAAAATGGCCATTGTTAATGTAACGAAGAAAGACGGAGGAGATTACGTATGTTCAGCTAAAAATCTTCTTAATGAGGATTCCGCCGTGGCACAAATCACGGTTGTAGATGAACTTAAGTTTCAGTCGCTTCCACCCGTGAAACTTGTCGCATCAAGCTCCAGCGCCGTGATTCTAAACTGAATCTCCCAAATCATTTTCTTTACCCAAATGGAACTTTAGTTCTGAAGAGCGTTACTGTAAACGATGCCGGAACTTACACGTGCGTAGCCTATTAAGGCAAACACTCTCATCGAGGTGATACCCAAATCTTGCAGCGATTTAAAATCGAGCCGCAGTGGAAGCTCTTCAGGTAATTATATGATTGACCCTGATGGCAAAGGAGGCGTGACTCCGTTCAGTGTGTACTGTGACATAAGTGACAAGGGCGGTGTTGGCGTGACGGTCATCGGTCACGACAGTGAAATCAGAACCTATGTTGGTAACATTCAAGAATGTAGTTATAGCAAGCCAGGGTGTTACAGTAAAGATGTGCGATACACTGGAGTCAGCACCGCTCAGCTAGCAGCACTCACTCGAGTCTCACAGAACTGTGAACAGTTTATCAAGTTTGAGTGCAAGTATCAAATAGCTTTTGTCGAGGAGACGGTTGCTTGGTGGGTGTCACGTGACGGAAAGAAAATGAACTACTGGGGCGGAGCTACTGGATCTACCAATATGTGCGCATGTGGAGTAACAAACTCATGTTCAAATGGTAAAAAATGTAATTGTCACAACAGTGGTGACATTGGTTGGAGAGAGGACAGTGGTCTGTTGACAGACAAGTCTGCTCTGCCTGTGACACAAATCAGACTGGCAGACTTCGATGACTCAAACGAAGAAGGATACCATACTTTTGGAAAACTCAAGTGTTTTGGCCAAGCATAGGTGGTAATCCGGTAACAACTGAAACACAGCCTGTCAGTCAATGCATCAAAACCTATAACTAACCTCTCTGCAACTGTCATTGATTCATCATTTAAGGACATCATTTCCTATACGTTAAGTACTGAGTTTTTGTTATAAATGAATTTTTGTTTAATTCGTGCAATAGTGTTGTCTAGAAATCGATTAATACCTACTGACAAATGTTATTGCAAATGTCGCAACTCCTGCGTTTAATTTCAAATGCGTGGTTTATGGATATCTTCACAGGAAGAGTCCTTAATAAAGCCTAATTTTATATTTTTAATATCCTTTCAAGTCTTATAACTCCCAATTAAAAAAACTGCAAAACTATAATATATAGATTTAGCCGAGCTGGCTAAAAGTGGTTCTTAGTAAGTTCCGAAGTTGTTAAATACGCCTGGCGTACGCAACTACTCAAGAAAGATTCCATAGCCGAAATAAATCGTCAATTCCAATCGCAGACTGATTCTGCTGACAAAATCCTTTCATCGCCACAGATAGAAAAAGAATAGGACTTAATCCAGTACCTTAGAAACTTAAAAAGTGGTATACCCATTGAAATTATAACCATATTAAAAGTATAAACTTTCAAACCTCTAACTCAAAAAGTTTAGAAAAGTTCAGAAAGAAATTTACACCGATGAAAAAGCAATATAATTATACTCTATTTATAGCTTGAAATTGGTGCTCGATTTCTAGCGTCCGAAAAAAGAGTAAAAGACGTTTTGAGCAAGTTGTTTTATTTATGATAATTCAACCCTGCGTTCATAGAATCAAAAATCAGAGCTGTCGGTTGCTCCTACGTACACCAGCAGCATTTTCGTCCGCGGTCCCTTGCTTTCATTTGTCATTTTCAGTTTTATTTGGACCGTAGATCTTTTCAGATCCGATATGCTGTACATTTTCACTGTTTTCACATGGTTTTGTCCATGTTTGCAGTGTTGTTTTTACATGGCTTTGTCCATGTTTTCAGTGTTCGGATAGTTCTGGCTATTCTCACTTTCCTTATCGCGACAACGACATGATATTTCGAATTCTTGACCTATTGAGTAATAGTCACGCGGCTGTTGTCAATGGGTGGGCTTTCGAATTTGAGCTCAATCGGATCGTCATTACCAGCGAGCACTTTATAGACAACTGTCTTCACGCTGGTTGTTCTATTCTGTGCGGCATACACTCTGCTGACGAGACCCAATCAGGTCGAAACAGCTGTCCAGAGTTTGCATTTTTTACTTTCAGTTTGGACTCTATCATGTCGTTGTCCCGTTAAGGCTTTTCATTTCTACGTAGTGTCAGCCTTGCAGTTTATTGTCTTTGTCATAGAATCAAACCCTTTCTAACTTCTTATAATTTGTTATTTCATGCCCAAAATAATTCCGTGAAAACCTCTTACTGTTTCTGCGTAGCAATCACTTTTCTTCACCAGCCATCGAATCTCACTTGCCGCCATGTTTTGAAGAGGGTGGTAAAGGGAGGGGGCGTGTAGATCACGTTTCCCGGAAAATACAGCCCTTTGGCATTTCACGCTTCACGGAGAATAAAAGAGAACAGTTTGGAAAATCATGGTTCACAGCGACTATGGAAATCACGATTCACGCGAAAAAAATAGCCATTTCACATTTCAAAGGAAATAATTAAAAAAAGGGCCGATCACGGGTCACGGAAATATCCTTTACCTGTTTACCACCCCTCTTTGAACTTAGCTGTAGTAAAGCGCCCTCGATCCACTCGCACTCCGCATGACACATCGCTCATCGGCCTTCCTTTTTTAGTGTCTTGACATTAACGTTAACCTATTTCTGGACTGTGGCCGCCTCACGCGTCCGCGAACCATGCCAGTAACCATGATGACCATGGATTTTCTTACTCAATCAGAATAAAAATGGTCCTATTTCTGTACTAAATAAAACGCCTGAAAAGTTATTTTGAAGTGGGAAGTTTGTCTTACAAAACTTGACATCATTTTCCCAGGCGGCGAAGATTATAACGTAAATGTACAAACACGCGGCTTCGTGATCCGATCGATGAAATGGTTTTCTGGAATGAAAGTAATTTGCATTTGTTTTGTGAGTTGCTTTTGCATTAGTAGGCTTAGTAATTGGCTTAAAAAACTTGGGCCACTGTCTCAGCCAATAAGAAAAAAAGAACAAAACTCGCTCGCAACGTTTTCCCGTGCTTCGCGTCGGCTACATGTATTGTATATGCTTCGCCGAGTTTGGACTAGCTAGAGACTTGATTTTAATTTAACGACACTCAATCGAAAATCGCTGTAACTGTTGTATCGCCACAAAAGCAAAGTAATTTCATTTGACCAATTATGATCACAAAGATGAAACTGGAATATGAGCTCAGATCTACATTATCTTAAACCACAGTCGCCTTAACTAGCAAGCAAGCTTTACTGTTTTGCTAAAGCCGTTCACGCGAGACTCCAAACAAAAGAAGCTGTTGCTGGGCGACACTATAGATGGGGCCACGCCCTCAACAGTGTTGGTAACTAAGTCGTTTTGTTGTGATTTAAGATAGGGTGTTTTCTGCGTTGTGGAAAGTAAAACAAAAGGTCAACCCACGTCGTGGCACATACCAGCATTGCCCCCTTACCTTCCTTTCCACACTCTCTCCCCCCCCCCCCCCCCCCTCTCCCCGCGTCTCCTTCTGAACATTTTCCATGCACTGCACGCAAGAACGTTTTGACAAACCAATCATTTGCTAAAAATGAAAGTTATAGTTGTGCCAGCCATGCTAGTTGATTTTAAACACAACAGCCTTTCCATATACATAGGCTAGTCTAAATCAAGCGTAATGTTAGACAAATCTAATTTGAGCAACAATGACCGAAATATCTCAAAATAGGAGTAAAGGTCTAGAATTTCAGACGAGAAAAAAAAACACAATTAAAGGAGCCCTCCTTGGAGATTTGAAAACAAGCCAATGGTAATTCAAAAGTATGTTTGGACAAAGAGGGCTTAAGTTAGTATTTAGCCCACCACACCAAAAAATCTCCTCAGCTCCAGCAATATCTAATGAATGAAAACAGCAACCAAGCTTCATGAAAAAAAAAAAAGCTGCTGCATCTGACTGTGCTGGAAGTGAGTCGATTAGCTGCTCGTTACGTAATTTGAAGAAGGTCAGAGCAGGGTTAAAACGCACTGGTTACGCTCCAGAATCTTTATCCAAGCTTGGAAGTGCTCACGGCCTTTGAGAACGGCATTAATATGGCTGAGATATCAAAGACACAACCCGTCTCCAACGCGGTGATGTTTTCATCGATATTTCTCTCCGTTATTTGCTTTGCGGGATTGATTCATGTCGAGATCGAACTTCACGTTCATCGACAAATGCTTAAAATCTTGAATCAAGAAAAGCTCGAGCTACGAAACACAGCAAACGACGAGTCAAATGAGTCTGTGATGAAAATGCTGCATAATGATTCAAACAAAGGTGAGTAGTATAATAGTTTAGAAAACAGTTTAATTTTCATTTTTTCTTAAGAAACTACAACTGAAATCTGACTAAGGAACTTGAAACACGATTTGCAGACAATCGAAATGGCGTTGGCTTGAAGAACATCAATTTAATATTGTTGCCAATTAAAAACTCATCAATAAGTTTAAACTGTATAACTGAGAAAGAAAATCATTGTCTCCCTGAAGAGAATGCAGAACATTTATTTCCATAAACACATAGGTAGAAACTTATAATAAGTGTCCCGGGAAGTAAACTGAACTAAGCCTTTCAGCTTCAATGAAGATCAAGACTTCCTTTAAAGCTGATAAACGCTCTGTACTGCGCAAGCTCCGGCTTGCAGTGTTACTCTACGCATGTAGGGAAGTTAAAGCATAACTCTCTCACACTCGACATAGCATCATTTTGGCGGCATCATTATGACTTCCAGGGTTGTGACCAACTCAAAACACGTGAAAAATTTTGAAGTTTATTACTGACGAAGCCAAAATGCGCGCGTTCCGTGAAAAAAAAACACTGCATTGTTATTCTATAATTAAATTGGTAGAAACTAGTAATACGTGTCCCGAAAAGTTAACTGAGCCTTTCAGCGTTAATGAATAAATATTAAGACTTCCTTTAATTTCAAATCAAGTGATCGATATTCAATCTCGGACCGATCAGCAGAATGTGCTTTTTCTTGGCACTGGATGTTCACCTATTGCTGTGTTTTGTATGTAGTTCTTTTCATTTCAGGCAAAAACCAAGTCCGGAAAAAAGCTAGAAATGATAAAGAAGCCACTTTGAAAACACATAGAAGACGGTCATATGTTTGTTGGTCCCAGGTCAAAGCGAAAATGCATGAACCCTCTGATTTATTTTATTGCAAATGCAACTTGAATGAAGGATTTACAGGCTAACTTATCATCGGCCTCAACAATGTAGGATTTTAGAAGTAACTTTAACCTAACTAAACGGGCAGTTTCTTTCTCTCACGCTTATTTCATCTAATCATGGCGCCGATTTTGAAGCAAAAATCCCGTGGACAAATTGTGTATTAACCGATGATAGAGCTACAGTTTTGTGGATTTCGTAAGCGCCTTTAGACTCTCGTAAACAGACATTCTATATATCTAGCACTTCCCGGTTCTTAAATTCAAGCAATTGCTGCATGTTAAAATACTTTAGATTTTTTATAGCTCTTTTACTATCTGCTGTGAACTCAACATGAAATTTCGGTAATGTTTCTCTTTCTCAGAAAGTCGCATTCGTTACAAACGCAAAATGGAAACAATGGACAAGAAAGCAAACGCGAGCAAAACCATCGATCGCGAAATCATCAGAAAAGAAGTGCGACTTGCTCTAAGTAGCCAGGTCTGCAATGTCAATTGCCCCAAAGGTATCAGGGGAAGACGAGGCAGGCCTGGTCCCAGAGGCTCTCCAGGTAAACATGGACCGCCCGGGCCGCAAGGAACCCAGGGACCTAAAGGAAACCAAGGTAATCAGGGAATTCAGGGACCTCCTGGACCTAAAGGCGACGAAGGACCTCAAGGACACAAAGGCGATCCTGGTAAATCTATCTCAGCCCCTTCAATTGTGGCACCTCCGATGTCCATGGTGGTAAACGAAACTGGTACCGCCTCGTTTCAGTGCGGGGTGGAAGGAAATCCTGAACCTAAAGTCACGTGGCTGAAGCAGAATTCCAGTCTTCTCGCTGACAAAGGAGTTGTGTCGTCACGTGGTGGCCTGATGATTACAGATGTGACGTCTCAAGATGAAGCAACATACACTTGTGTAGCAAGAAATATTCTTGGAGAAATATCGTCACCGGCTAAATTATCTGTTCAAGGTGATTGGTGTTGTACTTATCAATCGTTTTATTATTTAATTCAATTCTTTAAAGTAATCTATTGTCTGTATATCAGATAATAATTATCTTGCAACACACAAATCTGTATTTCATTGTTCCCTGGTTGGGATTATAGCCATAATTCCCTCGATTAGCCTGACCTTTCAAATATTGCTTCATTTTTTGCAGTTCGTGCTTCTTTCCACACATCTTAATCGTACCCTTTCCATTTTAGTGGTTCCCTGCCACGTTTTCTTCGCAGAAACGGTTTTTTTTATAACACGATGGAAAGAAGCATTTCTGACACAACTTGTTAATATCAATGTTAAACATCCATTAACCTATTCTGGGTAAATTTGTCTTGCTCTTAAAAGAGATCCAATCTTATTCTTTACTAATGAGAGTCTAATTTTAACAATCTAGTCAAAGCCGTGATCACTCAGAAGCCTTCATCTGTCATCGTTGAAGAAGGACAGAACGTGAGCCTGGTCTGCCAAGCTACTGGTCAGCCGTCACCAACCGTCACATGGCGCAAAGCGTTCAGTCAATTACCAAAAGAGAAGACTGCGGTTGTTGATGGGAATCTGGACATATTCAATATAGCAAAAGCAGATGGCGGGACGTACGCATGCGCGGTGAAGAATCTCCTTGGAGAAGACTCCGCTGTCGCACAAGTTACCGTTCTAGGCAGACTCAAATTTACTTCAACTCCTCCAGTCAAAGTTGTTACAACAGATTTCAAGAATATAATATTGAATTGTAGAGCTCAGGGCTCACTAGAGATTGTTTGGAAAAGAGTGGGCCAAAATCTTCCTCAGAATCACGTTATTTATCCAAACGGAACTTTGCTTCTTCAAAACGTTTCCACAAGTGATACCGGGACCTATTCGTGCGTGGCAAAAAATTCTCAACGTTCTATTGAAGTAACATCTGTCCTTGAAGTGTTTAAACCCATATCCTGCAGCAGTATAAAATCGGGCCACAGAGGACGTTTTTCAGGTAATTATATGATAGACCCTGATGGTAGAGGAGGTGTAACTCCCTTCAGTGTGTACTGTGACATGAGTGACAAGGGCGGTGTTGGCGTGACGGTCATCAATCACGACAGTGAAAGCAGAACCTATGTTGGTAAAATTCCTGGATGTAGTAGGCAAGGATGTTACAGTAAAGATGTGCGATACACTGGAGTCAGTACCGCTCAGCTAGCAGCCCTCACTAGAGTCTCACAGAACTGTGAACAGTTTATCAAGTTTGAGTGCAAGAATGACGTGGCGTTTATTGACAGGGGTTATGCTTGGTGGTTGTCACGTGATGGTGCACGGATGAACTACTGGGGCGGGGCTACAGGTCATGACAAGATGTGCGCATGCGGGGTAACAAACTCTTGTTCCAATGGGAAAAAGTGTAACTGTCACGACGGTGGCAGTAACAGTAGAAGTGCCGGTTGGAGAGAGGACAGTGGTCTGTTGACAGACAAGTCTACTCTGCCTGTGACACAAATCAGACTGGGAGACTTGAATGACTCACGAGAAGAAGGATATCATACATTGGGGAAACTCAAGTGTTATGGACAAGCATAGATTGTGGGCTGGTTACCACAGTGTATACTATCACAACAGCCTAGAAATGTATTTTAACCTTATTTTCGACACTATGAACTCCATATGAGTGTTTTGTATGCATCTTAAAGAAAATGTTAAGTGTTGATACGTGAACTGCTTGTTGATAACTGTCAGTTAAACTGCTACTAGTCAGTCTAGGAAGTGGAATGATTCTCTTGCGTTAAATCTAAAATGCGTGGTCGATGAAAAAGTATTTTAAAGGTTATTAATTGAAATTATTTTCTCTCTTTTGAACAAAATGTTTCGCAATCTTAGTTAATAAATGTAACAATTTGTCAATGCACCTTTTATGCACGTCTTATCAGTTATCATAATCAGTGCTTCACATTGCACAAAAGCAATAATAGCAAAGTCAAAACCAAAGAAATTTTTATTTGGCTTACCTGGAATTAAATAGGTAATATTTAACAATCATTCCACTAGCGCGCGAAAAAAATTTGAGTGCCCCAAGGTTCCCCCCCCCCCCCCCCTCCCCGACGTCCTCATTAACTTATGCTTGTGCAAACTTTGCTAGGGAATACGGAAAGATATATGTTGCAGTTAATTTTTTTTCTTCAGTTAATTTTTATTTTTCCTTTGTTTTAAACTCATTGTCATACATTACCATACCCAAAAACAAAGGAAGAAAAAAATTTAACTGAAGAAAAAAAATAACTGCAACATATACTTATATAAAAAGCAAGGGGACGTGCATCAAAACAATGTCAACTCCAGAGCCGTAGGCAGGAGGGTGGAATGGGTGGAACCGACCCCCCCCCCCCCCCCCCCAACCCCTCTACGGGTCAGAATTCAGAAAGTTCCGCTTATTGGGGGAGGACGGATTGAAATGATTCTCAGAGTGCAGGAAATGTGGAATTCAGCAATTTGTTTTTTTCAAAATTTCCCGGGGAAGAGTACTTCCAGACCAATCTAAACGCTCACTCCTCCGGCTCTGGCACCCACCCACGCAAGATCCCGCCTACGGCCCTGAACCATACCCGTGCTTGCGCCTGATCACTGAGCTTAAGGACAAACAACTGTAAATGGGCGAATGTAACACTGACAAAGTCCCACTCAGTACTGATACACTCGACACGACTGAATCTCACACTAAAGAAAGGACTGAACTTACGAAGCTTGTGGATCCATTGCCGGCTCAAAAAGCAGAGCCCCGAGTCCCTTTTTTTCCACTCTAGATTTCACCTTATTCCCTCTGATTTCACACCGCGAACGCCAAAAAGCAACTTCCAGTTTTTAGTCTCAAAGTTTGTAAGAAGTTGAAGCAAAAGTGTGAAGGACATTTGTAGGCCGGAAAACGTTATGAAAATGGCAGTGACAAGCCAAATTAAGAGCTGATAAACTAGGTGGATATCCATTATCTAATTTTCTATGGATATGCGGTGTACAAAACTAATATTATTCAGAAGCCGCTTGAAACTGGAGGGCTTCTCAAATTTGAGAGGTTTATAAGCAGCAGCATGCGCACAGTACGTTTGATCGGTTTGCGCCCTCTCATGGAGCAATTTTCTATAGACTGCCGTAAAAGACATAGTGTCTGGCCAATACAATCGCGAAGGCCACTGACAAGTCAATGAACCAATTAAAACTCGAATCAAATACATGTAGCCTGTGTGGGTGGGTCATGATTGCTATTGGTTTTACTTTTGTTTGGTTATAAACTAATATCAAAGCGTAATGACACGAAGGCGAATTACTTTCGACACCATTCTCGTTCCCAGAGGCCGCGATCTTTCTGGTCTGCGCCAGGATTCCAGACCTTTGGCCAGTACCAATTTCTGAGCACGCGCAGAGTACTCACTCTCTGAGAACGAGAATGTTTCGGCACTCGAGGTGAAACCGCTCCATGAGCTGAGTCATCATTATGTTGTATACATGCATGTTTGTGAAATCTTATGTTCATCAAGCGAGGATTTTTCAGTGAATCATACATATACATTGCACTGCACCTTAGAAGTCACCGTTCATGCTCTCTGTTATCAGGGACCGGAATTCACGAAAACATAAAGCACATTTATATTTTTTTAAAACAAAATTGCCTCTTTTATTTATAGCGGAAACAATCTTAAAAGAAACCGAATCAACTATAAAATAAGCGGCTAATAATTGATGCGCTGATTTTGGTCAGCATCTCACCTACAAAGAATCTGAAAAGCGTGAAAATTATATTTTGCGAAACCCTTTTACAAGAACAGCTCGCACCTTATATTTCTTCTATTCATAACCTAAAGTATTCTCAGCCTTATAAAGTATTAAACAGACGAAAGCGTCTGTTTTACCGACATGGACTTTTTCAAAGTACTGTCAATAAAGCAAGTGCACATGTTGTGGTTCAATTTTATCCTTGGTTCAAATTTCATTTTGCTTTGTTTTATACTCATTATCATACATTACCATACCCAAAAACAAAGGAAAATAAAAATTGAACCACAACACACACACACACACACACCGCTTCTAAGAAGCAAGCACAGTGTGACCGCACATGGAACTAGAGATATAAATACGATTTGCACAGGACAGTAGAAACTGTGCATTTAACGTGACGTCAAGAAACTCTACAAATCTAAAAGCTGAACTACAGTAAAAACCCGCGTGTAAGAACCATAGTTAATTGAGGGAAATGGTTAGGAAGCCCGGCACACATCAAAGAAGCAAACAAAGAGGCAAAGATTTAGGTTGGAAGGTCCATGACCGTGCACATCTTTTGTTTCCCGCTCATACAATATACATGAATTACGTAATCGCAATGTTTTTATTGGTTAGTTGGATGAACACACGTAACCACCTATTGTATTTTGTCAGGTCTTGTGCACGGTCAACCTCCAAAATAGCGAACAAAAACCTATAACAAAGAACTTTGCCGGGCTTCATAACCATTTCCCTTTATTAACTATGTAAGAACCTAGGGATTTAAGAACCTTCTGGCAGAAATTTAGAGAACCTGTTTAGCCAAACAAATTCCAACAGGATCTTATATGTGGGGTTTAACTATTTAATTTACATATTGACAGTTCTTGATGGAAAGATACATTTTATATACAGTACTGCATCGTTGATCAATTAATGTTGTTAAACTTTTGGCAACATGGGCACATTAATAAATATTTAAAATGAAGAACAGACCAGATTTTATACTGTTTTCTGATAATCAACAACGTCTACTCTGTAGAAATTAAGAACCTAATTAAGAAACTACTTAGCCTAAACTGTCAATAAGTACCCCATAATACAAGAACCTCTTTTGCCAAACTCTGAAAAAAGAGGGTTCTTACCCTGGGGTTTTTACTGTAGTAAAAGCTGTCTGAGTTACACCAATATGGTGCTGTAAACCATTTCCGAAGCGTTCCTTAGAGTTTAAGCATTTCCACCGATTGTAATTAACTTGCTCGTTGATTTTGTTGATTTTTTTCAAGCTAGAGCTAAAATTGTGAAAGGAAGCCCTTCAAAATGTGAGTAACCTATGGTTACTGCTAGCTATATAATTAGAATTTTATTATTTCTTGTAATTTTACCCGCCGAGTCTGTTGGTGCAAGAGAGGACGACTTCCTCCTCCCTTGGTGGGTGGCTATACTTGCATCGTATATATATGGCAGACAAAAAATAAATTTCAATAAACCTGCAAGGTTCACGGATGCGTTACTAAAACGTTTCAGTTTGAACTTTGTTAGTTTATCAATCGATGCAGCCATTACCACAGTTCTATTTGCTACTTGAAAAAGCCCGTATGGAAGCTCATTGGAGTAATTCCTTTGACCACGCCTCGCCCCAGCTCCGTAAACTTCTTCGCGTCCAGTACCAGCAGGTAAGTAGTCTGGTCAGGAATGTTGATCACAACTGACAGCACCACGCCGTCGTCTTCGTCCACCCCATCAGGTGCTTTGACAAACACAGGCTCCGAAGCAAATCCTCCAGGCTCCTGCCATGTGACAAACTCCTTCGTCTCCACGTCCAGCTTGACCAGATGACTAAACCACTTTTCCTGGTCAGCTCCAACGCCATACACATACTTATACGGCTTTCCGTTATTCTCCACGTCGTTGAACCGCGGGAACTCCATTCCTGAGTGCAGCAAAGTGTAATCCAGCCCGTCAGCTCCTTTTGTAAGAGGTTTTCCTTCTTTCACATCTCCAAGGTCTTCCAGAGGAAGCTCGTATCGGCGTATATCCGGGACATCAAGCTTCTTCTCGCCAGGCACTATGGGGGCTCGCATATTGTGCAGGTACGTCTGCTCGATTATTGTGTGGTCATGGAAACAGGACGCATCCAGGTAAATCTTTCCATCTTTTTCAAACGCGTTGACCTGATGGAACACGAAAAACGGCTCTGCTGTGAAGATGCCAGCGTAGGTCCCTTGCTTTCTGTCGACCACATGGAACCTGGAGCGCTGTTCTGGTCTCCACTGGAACCACTCGGCCACACTGGAATCCTTGAACTTGTGTGTGAACGCTTCCCACAAACTCAGCACCAGAGGTGTTTCGGGAACTACCACATAGTTCTCGGTGATGCAGAAACTGTGAATATACGCAACCCCACTGGTAGGTGGTATAGAGTAAATCAATTTACCCCCCTCTAGAGGGTGCTCGTCCAGTTCCCCCTTGGAGGGGGGTATTTCTATGATGTCGTAAGTGGAGTTTTGGGCATGCGTGACAGAGATGTTGAAGATCGATCCATCTTCTGTTTGCTGTGGATGAGCTGTTGTAAATTTTATCTTAGCATCACCTGGTGAATTGAAAAGACAAAGCACTTGCGTTAAGGGGGCAAATGTGGAATCAATATGAACTATGGAATTCTTTAACTGACTGTGTCAAAATTGCGTAGTCCCACAGGTCAGACACACAACCTTTCAAATTGTACAAAGTGATTGTTTATTAAATGTTTGTAATTATTCAAAAGAGTAAGCATTTAATGTAAATGGTTGATCTTAAAAAAGGCTTCATTAGGATGTCATTTAAAACAACACACACTAGGGTTTTATCCCGGACCGAAGTAAGAACCACCTTGTACTGCACGTGAAAAAAAAAAACACATGAAAGTTCTGCTCAACAGCTTTCTTTTAATCGTCACATGCTAGGGTTTCATCCACAGACTTGAAATTTTGAACCGCCTTGTGCAGCATGGTAAACAGTACCAAATGAAAGCACTGTTCAATAGCTTTCATCAGAATGGTCACGCATTAGGGTCTCATCTACAGACTTGCATGATAAACAGTACCAAATAAAAGAACTTCTCGATAGCTTTCATTTGAATGGTCACACATTCACATTAGGGTCTCATCTACAGACTTAAAACTTAGAACCACCTTGTAAAGCATGATAAACAGTACCAAATGAAAGAACTGCTCAACAGCTTTCATTTGAACTGAATGGTCACACAATTGGGTCTTATCAACAGACTTAAAATTTACAAACAGTACCACATGAATGCACTGCTCAATAGCTTTCATTTGAATGGTCACACAATTGGGTCTTATCAACAGACTTAAAATTTACAAACAGTACCACATGAATGCACTGCTCAATAGCTTTCATTTGAATTTTCACACACTAGGGTTTCATCCACAGAAAATTAAGAAACAACTTGTACAGCATGGTATAGATCGTTTTCACGTGACGTCATCAGGTACGAAAATCCAAAACTAACGAGACACCATAGTTTTTATCCACATCAGGCATAAGAGGGACTAAAATTATATCTATTTGCGACTTTTCAGCTCAGTAGCGTCCTTCGTTTGAAAATCAGCGCACTTTGAATTTCAGAGTAATGGCGGTGCGTGACACGCAGTTACGATCGTGTTTGTCAAGAAATATACATTTATCTTGTGATTTTTAGCCATTTGAGAAGTTAAAGTAGCAGGAAATACGTTTATGCAAATGTTTGTTTGTCAAATACCGATAATCAGTGGCCTAGATGATCAAAGTAAGTTCCAGATGTTTACAGTATTTTCCGGCCGCCATATTGGTGTACCACGGAGGTACACCAATATGGCGAATCCATACTGGGCTCTGTAAATTTGTGCAAAACATTTCGACGAATATCTAATGTTTGGGACAGCGCACAGACCTAAAACTTGGAGAGATTACTTCTTTACTTCTCTCCTATAATACGCTATTTTCTTGACCTCATTCACTCAATAGTTTTTCGATTTATATTTTTGTTGCGTGACAGTGAAAACGATCTATACAGTAACACATGAAAGTACTGCATATTTGCTACAAGTGGTCAGTTAAAATTTTGGTCATTTCTCATATGCAATGAGAAAATTTAGACCGATCATTAGGTCGTCCTTAAAATTCTGCGGAACCCATTTACCCCCCCCCCCCCCCCCCCCCCCAATTACACCTGCGTGGAGAGGCAATGCCAAAGTAAAACGGTCTTGCCAAGAAAACAACACTGTGACCCCAGGCAGTGCTAGCTAGAACCCAGACCTATCGATCTGGAGTCCAACACGTTGATCATAAGACACCGCGTCTCTTACAAGATCTCAACATCAACAGAACTCGATATTAAAGGTTTCTTTACCTGGAAATTCCTTAGAGAAGTTGACTTTCCTCAGAGTCTCCAACGTCTTGGGATCGATCTCAAATATGATGTTAGAATCAGCCGCTGCAAAGACTTTGTCTTTCATTGTGAACACGCTGTCGAACGCATTGTCAAAAGGAACTTCATCTTTGAAAAACTTCGAGACAAAACGCGAAAAGATATTCTGACAAGGATCCGGAGCCATGAATGAACCGAACTCCAGATGAACTGAGTTCGTGCGTTCTCTAGTGTCGGCATAACTCTCACTTCGCACAAACTTGTTGTTGTAGGTCACCTGACCGTTCTCTATGTGAAAGCGGTGCAAAAGTCCCTGGCCATCAAACCAGTGATTGAACGAAGTGTCGCCGCACTCAAATCTACCAGGCCCATTCCTAATCAAGGTCCCGGTCAGCCATGCGGGGAGGTTACCTTTCACCTCAGCGCCGATTGGTTCTGGCTGTTCTTCAATCGATTGGAACAAGCTAGAATAGTCGTTTTCAGTGGGCATGACTTTAAAGTAACACCCACTCTGTAAATGAAAAGAAGAAGTCACTCAGTGCTTTACTAACCTCGCGTTAAAACATAATTTAACACATTTCAAAATATACCAAATGTAGAGGGCTGCTAGGCCCGTTTGCCCCCCCCCCCCCCCCCCCCCGCTCTGTCGAGTCCAGTCTTCCACCCCAAGAAGAGACGTTTCCGAGTCTTTTCGGGGAGGAGCGCGGGCTCATTTCCCGAACAGCGGCTGGTAATCGAACCTATTTGACCAAAGTGTAATCTCTATGGGAATACTATTAGACAAAAGGGTTACTCGATATATAGCTATTACATGGCGGCGAACACGGACGCAAAAATTCCCTGATGTTCTGTAGTAACCAAGTCAGTAAAGAGACGCGTCTCCGCGTACCGGTAAAAAGATCGGATGAAAAAACAGACATGCAAAATAGCTTTTCAAGTCGTTTTTTCGTAAAGATGACGAGGAAAACTAAAATAGCAAATCACTGTGTATGTGATCACAAATCACCCTTATGTCTGTGTGAATCGCGTGCCAATCACGCAACATTCGCGCGTCACGCAAAAACTCAAAAAAATCGATTTGTAAGTAATCTTGCACTCCCCTCCTGCCTGCTTTTCATTGTAGGGAACACCATTCTAAATGTCCTCAAAAGGGACAACAAGGACATTTTAAGATTAAAAGAAAAAATTCTTTTAGCTCAGTGTGCGAGTGTTTACTTGACGGATCAGTAAAGTATCCGTGGCATGCTTCGATGTCATTTCCTCTGGTTTCGCAATCCTCTAGGTCATCTAATCCTTTACTTTCCTGCTGGTGGTGAAAATAAGTGTTTTAAGTAGAAACTAAATCTCGTTTAGAATATCGTTCGCATAGCTCGTTGGAATAGATACTACACATCCTAAAGAGTTACAAACTCAAGCTGAACGACGAAAAATTTATTAGCAATAACGTTTTCTTTTTCGTAATGCTGTGAAAATTATAAATAGACAAGGGAGTGCTGCCCCTACAAAGACGAACAAGACAGTACTGCACTAATTAATCTCAATCACTGTTTCCTTTCCTGAAATCCTCATCATTTCACAATGCAGCAACTATTGCCCTAACTATTCTTTTTTTTTAGCTATTAACAAAAAAAGGCGAAAATAAAATTCTTTTAAACGTGTGAACCTGTTTGTTTCAGACCCTCGAGTTGCAATTATTTAGTTCCATAACGCAATAGCCACAAGGGCCTTATATAGTATTCCTTCCGATAAATTCATTGGATGTTGCTGAAATACAACTTAACTGTCCCTTTCGATTGATAAAATATAGCAGAACGTTTCGTACTGACGAATGCAAAAAAAAAAAAACAAACAAACAAACAAATACTTGCTTCTTTAAGTCTCGATCTCGAGGGATTCAACGAGCTTCATTGACCTTCACCCCGGCCTCATGCAAAAGAGTCAAAAGAAGCTGCAGATTGCGCGTCTAAAGAATAATTGCAACCTATCTCGCAGATCATAACAATAACCGTGCCTTTCTTCAGTGTGTTAATTTTAGTTGACAACCTTTCATTTTGCGGTTTTTCCCGATTTGAAGGCCACTTTGTACATCACACAAAAAGTGACTCCATATTCCGTGACATAGGCCCTTTTAAAAACAAAGCTGTGTGTATGTTAGAGTTCTGGGCGCCAGGGTAAAACCTTTCCTGGGTCACTCCGCTTGCATATAAACAGGCCCTGATTAGATTTGTCAACCATAAAGCATATCAGACTCGTTTGTTAGAGTTTTAAGGTATTTCTGTTCCCTCTTAATAACATCTTCAAAACTTACGCAATAAACTCATTGCCTAAATTTTATCTTTGTAGTTTTTCACCAGTAGTATTAGTTCCATGATTTTCGTTTTGACCTCACTGACGTTTGCTTATCACTTTGGCTAGCCTCTTGGCTCAAATCAAAAACTCTAAACTTTGGAGAATCGGGGCAAATCGTGATGGGCACATATGTCCCAGGGTCACTGAGTTACTTTAATTATTAAACGTTATTTGACGAACACAGATCTCGCATCACAGTAAAGAGAAAAGTCAAAGTTGCCATAGCTGTTATAGGTTTAGTAAAATATTTGCATGTAGCATGTTCCGATCATCTTTGCATAGCCAACTCTAGATCTAGCTTGGTTAAGATTTCAGGTTGTGGATTATCTTCAGTGCACTGTACAAAGATAACGAGAAGCGAACGTCACTTTTCAGAAAGTCTATCTCTTGACTGACAGAGCAGTTCGTAGCAGAATCATAAATCTCACCTTCTGTAAGAAGTGATAGCTGGTCTCCTAAAGCCGTGCTTTCGTGGGCCAGCTTCCACTAAAATGTGGAAATATCGTGGTGATCCGATGATTTCGGTCTACAGAAACTGACGTCATATAACTACTATAAAAAGCCTATGTTGACAACTGTCTCGAAACTGTCAAACTTGTGAACTCACTGACTGCTGATGGAAAATGATTGACGCGTTATCCAAACACGTCTGCCAAATACCGTGCGCAGCTAGTAACAGGCGAACCGAGGCACTTGCCTCGGTCCAAATCTTGAAAAAATTTAATTGTTTTTTTCATGTTCCTGTATGTGTATGAAAGAAGCTGATTAGAAAGAAGTGTTTCTTTTTCTGATATCACCTAAAAATGGCATTTCCAGTCTTCTAGTCTGCGAAATTTCACTCCCTAGCTTCGGCGCTTCGCAACTGCCTCGGTTATCAGAAAAGTCTGGCTACGGGCCTGAGAGAAGCCGAGTGAAAAGACGGACATCGTTTTCATGTGACGTCATTAGGTATTAAAATCCAAAACTAAAAAGACACAAAAGTTTGTATCCACATCAGGCGTAAGAGGTACTAGAATTATGTACGTTTACAACTTTTCAGCTCAGCAGTAGCGTACTTCGTTTGGAAACCAGCGCACCTTGAAGTTCAGAGTTACGCGGTGCGTGACATACAGCTTCGATCGTGTTTGTCAAAAAATATACATTTATCTTGTGATTTTTAGCCATTTAAGAAGTAATGTTGTAGGAAATATGTTTGTGTAAATGTTTGTTGGTCCAGTAGTACAGATAATCAGTAGCCTTTATGACCAAAGTAAGTTCCAGATGTTTACAGTATTTTCGTGCACCAATATGGCGGATCCATATACTGGGCACTGTAACTTTGTGCAAAACATTTCGACGAATATCTGGAGTGTGGGATAACGTACAGACCTTATACTTAGAGAAATGACTTCTTTACCTATCTCCTATAATATCCTATAATATTTTCGATTTATATTTTTAATGCGGCGATTAATATTTTTATTGAGGGTAAGAGTTGAAATGCTCCAAACATTAGTATGCGCAAAATGAAATGTTAATACATATAAAGTGAATTTAAATTATAACACAAGTTAATCCTTATCCCAAGTCATTATTCTGAGAACAATATTGCTTTTGTTCTACGGCTTGAACAGACATACAACTGGACTAGCAGTTTATTTCTGTACGGTACAACTTCAATAACTTACATGGCCCAAGATAACGGCAAAATATAAACTCGATTTGTCTGAAGGGCATGCCAGCTTTGAGTTCATATATATATTTTTTTCATTTATTTTCTTTACTGTCTCCTTGTCCTGCAATTAATATTCTCCTTATTTCAATGCGGAAAGCCGAAAAATAAAACGGCAAAATAATTTTACCACAAGCCTCGGCTGCAAATAGGGAGGAAATCCCGAAGACCTGTCATCGATATGAGATGAGCTACGAGCCGTGACAGAGTATTATCTTGATTATTTAATACCATGATGATATATAGCTTGCTAAAACACCCGGCTAAACCAACAACTTCTGATATCCCTTGCATCAGGAACCCGGCCAGACCGGGGAAAACCGGGGTCAAAGCCTGGCCTGAAAGCCGGGGTGAGCCCGGCCATAAGCCGGGCTTTGGCCAGGCTGGCCAGGGGATAAAAAAACCGGGGAAGCCGGGGCCACAGGGCCAGCCCAGCCTGACCAGACCAGGGAAACCAGGGTCAAGGCTTGGTCTGAGAGCCAGGCTTTGGCCAGACTGGCCAAGGGATATAAGCATGCTAACCAAGAAATTTAATATGTTCTTAATTTACAATCTTTTTCTGACTTTACCATAATATTCATAGAAAATTGGAATACACATTCAGTACATAATGCATATAACGAGCACATTGAATGTAATCAGAACTTAATTGGTTATTAAAAAAGCAAAATTTAAAAAAAAAAATGTTATTATAAAAACAGGAACATAAATTTCAAAATTAATAAATGGAATGCAATTTACAACTGACAGTCTGAAGGGATGGTTTGTATACATAGAAACACACAGCCATTCAGAACAGTTTGAATTTTTTTATTAACAGATGCCTTTCGTTGACATTTAAATTCATCACTTAGAAACTGTGGCTATTATGTTTTCTGACTCAGACAAGGAAAACAGACTTAGCTGCTGGCTGATGAGATGTACATGAAAAAGATCTGCCCTTTTTACAGTTTGGCTTGTCAGTTTAGGTTTCCTTGTTGTTCTTTTGCCTGTAAAATAAATTAAATGTATTCCCGATTAATCTCTTGGTATTTTAGTAACTGTGTTGATTTGGTATTGTTAATACTTGTGCACATGAACTTTATTACACGTGAACAGTAATAGGTTACAGTCAGCTTACAAGATCAGTCGCAACAAGAAAATGTCGGATACATGTAAGTCTGTTCTGGGAAATTTACACAAAAAAAATCCACAATCCACAACAGTCTCATAATTTACACCCTGGTGAAGCCTATCAGCTGCTTGGAGTCAATTTGAATTCGGTTATATTACATGTAATTACTCCTGAACGAAATTATAAAATGAAAACTGTTGTAATTGACATCACACTCACGATCGAATTTGGCGACATTCGTTAAGAATGTTGCCAAACATATGTAACGCTGTCGTGCAAACAAAGTGTTATGCTTCTTAAAAAGTCAAGCCTCCAGTTCCATGAAAGTCCAGCTGTTTTTTTTTTTTTGAGAAATAATTGTAAGCTTTAAGTTCGTACTCACCGAGCGAGAAGCACTTTGAAAACGGCTGCCCCCACTGTCATGACGTTGTATATTTCAGAAACAAGGTCTTTCATCAGCTCCAAGAATCGCAAACTTTAGAACTATTCGCCTTTAACAAAGCAAAATCTGTTCTCTATAATTACTGTAGGCGAAACACAATTACTGACTCTCACAGTTTAGAATCGTTTAGAATACAAAACAATCTCACGAGCCATCAAGAATGCAGCAGCAGAATTCAAAACAACGGCGCCAAAAGGAGAATGAATAACGACACAACCTGCCAATAGTCACGTGGGATAATTTGCGTAACATGATTGGTTTCTCGACGAATTCCGCTGGAGAGTTTAAGTGCCGCTTTCTACAAAAGTCGACTAAAATCGACTTTCGGCGGCACAAGTCGAAAAATCGATTTCGCTCATATTTTGCACAAAGATAGGTCCTAGTGAGAAACTAAACGGACTGCAGTTAGTTTGTCCTGATACAGCTTCCTTTCGTAGAAATATGCAAAAAACGATTTCGCCCCGTTTGGGCTCAAAATCCACTTCCGGTTAGACTGAATTTTGTGAAAATTTGATTGTCTCGCGCATTATACTACAGCTGTTTATGAATCTTTCAATGATATTTATAATCTTTTCAGGTCTTCATTGTATGACTGAGCGAAAAATAAAACAAATCAAGATAAGTTCTGAGCCCGAAACGAGCCTAAACTGACAGACTAAATTTGCAAATGTGTCGCGAGCGAAATAATGCAATAAAACATTGCCATTTTTTTCTATGGGCGATAACTTTAAATATCGTAAAAATACTTTCTATGGGTAAACTATACACCCATCTGCTATAATATCAAAAAAAATCTCTGGGGAGATGGTTTTCAGTGGCCCGCTTTGGCCTGTGTTTATCACTAATTTTGCCGAAAATCTGTTGCGTGACACGGCTGGTCACAATTCCCGAGGGTTTTCAAGTTTGGAGTGAGAGTCGGTAATAAGATTGGAAAACGAATTGATATCACCTGCTTATTGTAGATAGGAACTTAAAGAGATACTTTTACTTCTTTAATAATTTATAACGAATTTGATCTATCTTTTAGGTGGTTCTTTTCCCGGGGGTAGCTAAGTGCTGTTTACTTTTCTTCAGCTGAAATTTAAATTAGAAAAACATGTACGTTGTTTTGTCCATACGTAGTGTATTTACCTTTAATAATTAAGTACTATTAAGAAGACAGCGAGTGATACTGGGGTGCTCTGCTTGATGAGCTTGTTTAATACTATTTTCCATACGACGATAAACTACTCATCCTGACTCATGCAAATGGCCGATTTAGTCGATTGACAACTAACCTATTCTCAGTGGTTTCCTACACTAAAATTAGTAACAAATTGTTTTAGGTTGGATTTCACTGTCTGTAACAACGATATGAAATAGTATTATATGATCTGTTTAGAGAATTCATAGCGTTCAGCGTCGGCAAAGAAACAATGACGAAACAATGACGAAAGGTCGGATAGTCCAGCACACGATTAATAAAAATATTATGACATCGAAAATTTGTTTGCGCTTCAGTTATACTTGGTACACATGTAAAAAAAATCCCCACTTTCACTTCATTCGTTGCATGATCATTCCACGGATATTTTTTGGTCTAGTGTCATTTCTATTCTAGGGTCTTCTAGTACTGTACGTTCGCTAGATAAGCACATTACATTTGTGGACATGAACTGCAATCACTGGTGAATCTAGTGGAGAGGAAGAGTACCAGTTCTTCCCTTTTGTTTTAAAACATCGGAATTTTCTTGTCATGAAATCGGTGCCAACTACATTCCGCCCTCAACCCCTTTTAAGGAAAGGAAAGGCCCCTTTTCTTCGCCGCTCCTTTTCTCTGGTCCTTTTGATCCGGCTGTCCACAGATAGCGGTTTCAGTTGCATAAGGGCAATTTTCTCTATGTCCCTGAAAATTCTTAGCCAATTTTCGGAGGATAGAGAACTTTTGTACTTAAGATGGGTGGGATGGGGTGGGATGAAGCCCACAGGTCTGTGGAATGTCAGAAGTCGAGGGGGGTGGGGCGTGGGGTGACTTGCGGGGTGGAGTTTCAAAATATTTCAACAACAAACATGTATGTAGAAAAAAGCACCTACCAATCCTACTTAGGCAATACGTAATACTGATCTCCATCAAATGCTAATAAAATGGATTTCTCAATTCTCAAACACTGGGTGGAGAACAAACAACTGCTTTGCGGGTTTTCACTTAGCCTATTCCAGGCTCTCGGTAGTTGGGGGCGAGCGAGGAAAAAAAGGGGGGACTCTGTCGGTAGTTGGGGGCGAGCGAAAAAGGCGGGCGAGCTAGGAAAAAATGGGGGAAGACTCTGTCGGTAGTTGGGGGCGAGCGAAAAAAGCGGGCGAGCGAGGAAAAAAAGGGGGAAGACTGTCTCGGTAGTTGGGGGCGAGCGAAAAACGCGGGCGAGCGAGGAAAAAATGGGGGGAGTCTGTCTCGGTAGTTGGGGGCGAGCGAAAAACGCGGGCGAGCGAGGAAAAAACCGGGGGAGACTGTCTCGGTAGTTGGAGGCGAGCGAAAAAAGCAGGCGAGCGAGAAAAAAAAGGGGCGGAGACTGTCTCGGTAATTGGGGGCAAGCGAAAAAAGCGGGCGCGAATCTGAAGAATCAACATGCCATAAATCTTTCCTAGTGCTAGAAAGTTACACGTACTCCTACCCAGGGTGTGACACAGTGTGACTTGACCAGATCGAGTGACTTGTGCTATGTTGTATTTTTAGTGCATGATAGCAGCGGGACTATGGCCATAGACTGCTTTCTGTCTCTGCGATCAAAGGCCAAGCACTGACCACCAACTAATGACTTAAAAGAACAGCAAACATCCATTTTGTTTTATCCACAACGGCGAAGAGTCGAATTTACGGAATTCAATTTAATCTCGTTCTCTCAAAATAAAGATAATTTAATTTGCAATTAAAAACGTCGACAAAGAAATTAGATTCAAGGCTGGTACAACTTTTACATTAAATTCTGGCGTAAATCATATTCAAAATTTCAGTTGTTTGAAAAGTACTATTCGTGCTGAAAATAGATCTTTGTACCTAACTTGGAAAAGTAATGTTCTGCTTTCAATTGATCCGTCAACCATAAAATTCTTTAATTTTCAGTTACACGGTTCATGTCAAATTGAAAATGAATTAAACCAACATTTTTTAGTGTTAGATTTTCCTTCTATATAGGTCTAGAATAAAACGAGTGAGAACAAATTTGCATAAAAACACAGGCATCAGATCTGACGAGATCGGCAAAAACATTACACAATGTATAATTAATTATTACTCGAGTTCCCTTCAGATCACGTAAAGAAATAACCAAACAATATCGACCCGTGATTACGTCTATCAGTGAATCTGAGAATGCCTAACCTTTCCTTTATAAGACCTGGTTTTGTGAATGATGGTGAGAGCTTCAGGATGGTGAGAACTTCAATAAATTTAACTGAATAATTACCGTCTAACGTTTGTAAAGATCACGCAACGTTTCCAAAACGGGTGAACGGAGAAAATCTCAAATTGCTCTTACTTCTTCAAGGAGTTCACCAACTGGCCCATTTATTTGTGTGATTTTTTTTGGCTGAATTCTTACAAGAACGTCAAACGTACTTTTAAAACGAATAATTTTATTCGTGGTTTACCATCAGTGTCACGCAATTGTTTACACTTCAAACAACAGATTTTCGGCAAAATTAGTGATAAACACAGGCCAAAGCGGGCCACTGAAAACCATCTCCCCAGAGATTTTTTTTGATATTATAGCAGATGGGTGTATAGTTTACCCATAGAAAGTATTTTTACGATATTTAAAGTTATCGCCCATAGAAAAAAATGGCAATGTTTTATTGCATTATTTCGCTCGCGACACATTTGCAAATTTAGTCTGTCAGTTTAGGCTCGTTTCGGGCTCAGAACTAATCTTGATTTGTTTTATTTTTCGCTCAGTCATACAATGAAGACCTGAAAAGATTATAAATATCATTGAAAGATTCATAAACAGCTGTAGTATAATGCGCGAGACAATCAAATTTTCACAAAATTCAGTCTAACCGGAAGTGGATTTTGAGCCCAAACGGGGCGAAATCGTTTTTTGCATATTTCTAGGAAAGGAAGCTGTATCAGGACAAACTAACTGCAGTCCGTTTAGTTTCTCACTAGGACCTATCATTGTGCAAAATATGAGCGAAATCGATTTTTCGACTTGTGCCGCTGTTCGGTCGAAATTTGTAGAAAGGCACACTTAACTGCGGTCTTAATAATAATGGAGGCGCGGTCGCAAGGTGATCGATCAGAATCAAGCAAGAAGGTTTCTGTTCTTTGCGATCGCATTCTGGCGAAGTTGTCGAGGCTTATAAAGAAATAAATGGTCAGAATGAAACACATATCAGGTGGTCAGTTTATCTGCCAAAGTCTTACTTCATTTACGGTGCAGAAGATACTGCAGGTGAGAATGCAAAATGGACTCTTCGGTAGGAAAACAACGAGCGAATTGCTCGTTTTCCTACCGAAAGATTATCCTTCTCAGTGTTATAAAATTCTTTGTTATCTAGTAACCTTGGTAAGCAATATGCTTTTGTTGCGGAATGCTCATTATTTACTTTTAGAAATTTGAATTCTAGGAATCCCAAGAATTCCTTCGAATATTCCCAGAAAGCTGAATTTATGGATGTGAAATGTTCAGTTAGACTGCATGGCACTACACTAAACGAACGATCTAAGTACACTAGTAGAATACAACACTACACCACCGAGTACAAGATGTTTTACATTTATTCTGATTTTATTCAAAGTTTTTGGTTACTCACCTGAAAAATTATGAACAACATGTTAACATTTCAATAAAATGCAAATAAATTATTTCTGTATTAAGATTTTAGGAACATTCCTGCTTCCAAGTATCAATTTTAACTTCAAATACAGTTGATGATTTACCTTTCAAATGGAATTGTATGCTTTCCGATGGAAAGAAATCACAATTTATAAATGATTTTCGACTTTAAGATATGCCAAGACTTGTCTTTCCAGGGCAATACACCCAAAAATGCTGGGCTTTTGCAGACTGGAAAGAAAGAAAGAAAGAAATAGCCTGGCACGAAGGAAGCCAGTCCTTTTGGCTGAGGGTTGCCAACAAAGTCTGGCCTAATTGTAAATAACATGTCCAGAAAAGCCAGACTTTTGTGGCCAGGGTTACCACAAAAGCTTGGCTATGGCCAGGCTAGCCAGGCTTTTGTGGCCAGGGTTACTGCAAAAGTTTGGCTATGGCCAGGCTAACCAGGCTTTTGTGGCCAGGGTTACTGCAAAAGCTTGGCTATGGCCTGCCTAGCCAGGCTTTACCAGGCCACACTTTCCTGGTAAGCTCGGCCTAAAACCCGGAAAGCCTGGCCAGGCTTTGCCAGGCTGGCCGGGTTTTTGACCGGGCTCTTGATGCAAGGGATATCATGCCAGGATGTAAGCTGTAACAGATTCGTATACAAGTGAGGCTTTAATCTCAGTAAGTTGACTAAGACTACCACAATCACTTTCAATTCATAAACCTACTCTGAACTCTGTGTATTCTTGAATGAATAATATATTAGTGTAAAGTGGGAATACAGTGGAGGCTTCTGCATCTAAAGTTCTATTAGTCATAGTCTGATCTGATTTGTAAGACACAATAAGATGTCATTCGCCGCATTGGTCACGCAACGCTGCTCACGACTGTGCGTTGCGTGACGAAACCAACCGAAACGTAATAACTTTGTGGTGTGAGGTGGCTCACGTTCAGTCATGTTCAGTTGATGCCAAGATTAGATGGTGCATGTCAACCGTAAAAAAAAACTATGAACTTTTATTAATTCGAAACTTAGGATGTTATCGATTGCATTCCTGTTTGCTGTAAAACAAAGACGATGTGAAGATCAGTAATTTGAAATTAAAGCCAGTTTATGTTGCGTAAGTCGCGAAATATAATTTGCATACCGTTGAAAACATAATTATATTATTGGTATCGCAAAAAATAAGATAACGCTAAACTGCTCTCCTCGTAACTATGACTGCTGCGATGTTCTTGCCAGTCAGGGCGGAAATCGTGCGTTAGACTTAAGAATAGAATGAGTCCAGAGGGACTATTGCGTGCGTATTTTACAATTTATGACGAGTGTTTTGTACAGCCGCCCGATCTTCTCAACATTGGCTACAGAGATACGAAAAAAAGGACCTTTCAGTGCAGATGCGAAACTAAAATGAACCTCCCCTATTATAAAGCGAACCACGTTTGTCGAGCCCCTGATAGAACGAAAAATTTGTTATCGTAATTCCCATTGCAGTAATTTCGTATATTTTCATTTTAGGTAACACCATAAAATTTGTTGTTGTTGTTGCTGTTGTTGTGTCACGCGAGGACTAGAAGAACGAAAAGAACTGCAATTTTTTACGCACGAATTATTCGCATGTAATCTTCTTGGTTAATATGTCTGGTGTCGCAGTGGCTAAGGTTTTTTAAAAGATACAGATTTCTTGTTGCTTGGTCGGCAGAGAGATATTGGAGTTTTCGCGAAAAGCAGTGAGATATTATCGTGCGTCCGTGCACGATCATTATTGAGCTACTGCTAGGATTTTACAAGTACATGCATGTTATAAACTCGCTAGCGTCGAAAAGAAGATTCAATCAAAAGCTCACCTTTCTGTACAAAGTTGGGCTGCCGTTAGTACGCCTCAGATGAGCCAGATACGGCAAACATCAACAATCCAACGACAGCCGAAGCTGACTGCTTTGGTGACACTGGCGATCTATCTTCAATAACCACGTCATGTAACATGCACAATCAGCTGAACGACGCGCGACGGTCCGCAATGCGTACTATGATGAATACCGTTCAATTCCTTCCATTCTATCCCACTTCGTTTTCCCGCATTTAAGGTTTTCTTAGTTTTATAGTCCTTCTGTGTGTTTGTTAAGGCTTAGTCAGAATTTCAGCTTTCGTGAATGCTTCCTCGTTGATATTCTAAGCATTCTCGCTGAATCGTTTCGAATGATGGTAAAAAGGAACTTTCCCTGCTAGCATAACAATAAAAAAGTAATAGTGATTTCAAATCTGTTTTAAACCATCATGTTAAACACGTTAAATCATTCGATATTTATGCTCAGAACTAAAACCAATAATCAAATTATCAAAAAACAGCAACAATTGAACATTCCATTAATGAGACTGGGACGGGAAAATCGCACGCTCTCGCCGTGCACCCCTCTACGTTTATTGGCTTCCCTTCCCCTCCGTCTTCATTCTAACCTATCCTTCCATTTCATTCCATTCCATTCTATTCCTTTTCAGTCCATTCTATTCCATTCCATTCAATTCTATCCCATTCCATTCTATACTCGCATTCAATTCTATACCATTCCATTTTATTCTATTCCATTCCATGCTATTCCATTCCATTCCATTCCATTCCATTCCATTCCATTCTATTCTAATCTATTCCATTCCATTTCATGCTATTCTAGATTTCACTCAGCAGGGTACATGTTACATCAACCGCGAGTTACTATACTAAGCCGGAAAAATCTACTCTGAAGACGCAGCTTTATAAGGATCCGTGACGGTTATCTCTCAGTGAGTTGCTAAACGGCCGCAAGAATTGATACCCAGTTACATCCAATCATAGACACTACAAGCATCTTTTGAAGGCCACGTCATTAATATCGAATTTTCGACTCGTATCTCACCAGACGTCTCGATGGCGCAAGTAGAAATAAGCGCATGGTGAAATCTTGAGGGCTCCGTTTTTTTCAGGCTAATACGAAGGTTTTGCCACCTTCTCGAACTACTTGATTCCACCATATTGTGATATTTAGTTACACAATGTTACGTTTATTTTGATCGCTCTATTAATTACTACAAGAAAGAGCTAAGACAGGTGTGCATCAGTACAAACAGCTCAATTCTTCGATTCTATAAGCTGGCAAACTGAAATAAGTAAAAACCTCTTATAATTCCCCTAACGATATACATAAAACACTATTATATTATATTATAATGTCGTAACCACTAAAAAAGCTATATTTGTTATAAGGTCAAAATTCAATCTAAAGGTGCTTACATACGAGGGGACATCACGGTATATCGTAAGGGGACGTCGCAGCCTCATATAGCAGGGACAAAATCACATGCAACATGTACAATCACAGGCAAATTTAGCGGGGCCCGAACATGTTGTAGAGTCGACTCGTCCTCTCGCTTGTGCTGATGCTTTTCAGGAGACATGTCGCTGCAGCAACCTGTCCCTGCTCAATACATTAATTTTCTTGCGTGTGTTTACGGCGCTTTTGGTCATGCAAATGAAGCTACTTGCTGTTGTGTTATTGAGTCTCTATGATTCTGTTGATGTTATTAAACCAAGCTCTAGTAGCAAAACGATCAAGTTCAAACCTTGAATAAACTTTGGCAAAGTTCACGCACGGTTATAGTGACGAAAAACCTTTCAGTTCAAAGTAGATCAATTATTTTGTCAATACTATGCATTACTGCACTACTGTATTATCTCCTTCTGGAACAAGCCATGAAAGGTCATTGGAGTAACCCCTTTCATCACAGCTCGACCCAGCTCCTTAAAATCTTTCGCGTCCAGCACCAACAGAGAGGTGGTCTGGTCAGGGATGTTGATCACGCATGACAGCACCACACCATCATCCTCGTCCTTCCCATCAGGCGCTTTGACAAACACAGGCTCCGAAGTATATCCCCCGGGCTCCTTCCACGTGACAAACTCCTTGGTCTCCACATTCAGCTTGACCAGTTGACTGAAGATCATTTCATTGACATCCCCCACGCCATACACATACTTGTACGGCTTGCCATTTTTCTCCGTGTAGTTGAACCTCGGCAACTCCAATCCAGAGTACAGCAAAGTGTAATCCAGCCCGTCAGCACCCTTTTGAAGAGGTTTTTCCGCGTGTACTTCCCCAAATTCTTCCACAAGAGGAAGCTCGTATCGGCGCACATCCGGAACGTCAAACTTCTGCTCCCCTGGCACCACGGGGGATCGCATATTGTGCAGGTACAACTGACTGACAATCGAGCTGTCTTGATAGCAACAAGCATCGAGATAAATCTTGCCATCTTCTTCAAAAGCGTTGATGTGGTGAAACGTAAAAAATGGTTCCACTGTGAAGATGCCAAGACGCCTTCCTTGTTTTCTGTCGATGATATGAAATCTGGCGAGTTGGTTTGCATCCCAATAGAGCCAATCAAAATAACTTGACTCAAAGATTTTTCGAGTCAGGATTTGCCACACATTCAGCACGAGAGGAGTTTCGGTAACTACCACATAGTTTTCTGTGAGACCGAAGCTGTGCATATAGGCGACCCCGCTCTTGGGTGGAAAAGAACAAAGCACTTTACCACCCTCTAGAGGACTTTCGCCCAGTTTTCCCAAGGATGGTGGTATTTGTATGACGTTGTATGTGGAGATTCGGCCATGCGTGACAGATACGTTGATAACTGAACCGTCTGGGGTCTGGTGAGGGTGGGCGGTTGCGGAATCGATTTTAGTGTCACCTAGTGTGAAATGAAGAAAAGGTAATTCATTACCTAAGGGTTGTTCAGTCAAATTCGGAAGATCGGAGTGATATTGTCAAATGTGTTATTTTTTCGAACAATTTCGAAAATACATCAATCCTAAATAAGAAATAAAGCTGGGTTAACTTTTCGATTGTTTCAATACAGATCAGATAGTTACAGTCAGTGAGAAAGTTAGCTATTGGGGCGCTTTTACCACATGAACCACAGGTTTATCTAATTTATACATTTATATTGTAACCGTTTACTCCATTACCTGGAAATTCCTCGGTGAAACTGACTTTCTTCAACGTGTCCAGGGTCTCGGGATTGATCTCAAATATGAAACTGGTCTCGGTCGTTGCGTAGATTTTCTCCTTCATTGGAAACACGTTAACAAGCGTATTGTCCATTGAAACTTCATCCCCCAAAAAACGCGAAAAGAAACGGGTGAATATATTCTGGCACGGGTCTGGAGGAATGAATGAACCGAATTCATAATGATTGGATGATCCATGTTTCAAAGAGTCGGCGTAACTCTCGCTTCGCACGAACTTGTTGCTGTAGGTCACGTGACCGCCCTCTATGTGAAAGCGGTGCAAAAGTCCCTGGCCATCAAACCAGTGATTGAACGAAGTGTCGCCGCACTCAAATCTACCAGGCCCATTCCTAATCAAGGTGCCGGTCAGCCAGGAGGGGAGGTTACCTTTTACCTCAGCGCTGACTGGCTCAGGGTGTTCGTCAATTGACTGGAACAGGCAAGAAAGGTCTTGTTCTGCGGTCATGATTGGGTCTAAATATGGCAAAAATAAAAATTAAAAGACTTCAGCATAATTTTCGGTACGTACGCGTCCTTGCTCACTGTATAAGAATTCTGGCGTATTTTTTCAGAAAACAACAGGTTGCGCGTACGCACAAGGTACAAGGTACGCACAAGGTCTCTGACTGGTTAACGTTGTAGACCAGTTTCCAAATTCAGCTCAGATCTCTGAGCACGCGAAAGGAGACCCAGTTATGTGCACTATGGCTGACTGTACTCAGCTACGACTAATAACTTCCGCGCGTTTATCCCGCCCCTTTCCACTCTCCTGAAAAAAAAAACCGCTTAATTTCAAGTGGAACCCAGCTTATTAAATTTTACCGCTGGCCTAAAGCACACAAGCTCTAGCATAAACGTGATTGTGCCCTATCAAACGAAAGCGGTCTAAGGCGTTCTCAATGACCTTCATGTCACGTACCCTCGTTTCATGAGATCGGGATTAGAACGTTTTGGAACTTTTACGTGACACTTAATTCGTGGTTGAATGATTGAGATAAATTGATCAGCTTTGGGTGCCAAGTAAAATACAATGAATAAAGAATAGAAACTAAAAGAAGCATCACAAATTAAATCTCTACGAGTGGGTGTCCGATGCAGCCGTCTTATTGGTTTATAGCGGTTACATTGAATCTTAATGACACGGTCGCACACGGGTCGTATGCGTTTGTAAACATTTTTTTTTTTCATGGCTAGCTGCAAAACGAGCTGCTTCGTTAAAACAATAGATTGCGTTTCACGACAAGCAATATGCAAATTTTTCTCAAACAACACCACGGTCAGAAGATTTTCAAATGAGGTCATTAGCCGAGTTCTCCTGACCAACAGTGATCATAAATGGCACGTTTCGCGTAACTTATTGAACTAAGTAACCGGTGGGCCTTTTGAAAGTGCTTTTTCGTGTTGTTTCTTCCCCCAAAATATATTTAAGCGTATTACGAATCTGGCTAACAATGAGTAATTTATGCATCAAAAGTAAACTAAAACACACGGCAGCAAACAAGTGAAGAAACTGCAATCTTGAGCACAAAAAAAATAAGTTGAAAGGGTATATAAACAATTTAAGTTGTTTATATACAAAAGCAGGCAGCTGGCACGATCGACAACTTTAACTGGGCACGCGAGCCCATGCATGCTCACATACAAATGTAAATCAATTTATGTCAGGCTATAAACCAAAGAGAACTGTATGATTTTGATAACATATGAATATCACAAATAATATTTAAGAGTCTGTTCTCACCTTTGCTTGAAAATTTCTTCCAACGTTCTCAGTTCTTTATTGGAAACGTTTGCGGCTGGTTTTTCGATGTTTCCCATTCAGTGCTGACAATTATTTCACTCGTCACGCAATCGTTCACAATCTTTGGTCACACAGCCACGAAACTTCAATATTAAAAATCAAAGTGCCTCTGGGCTATCTCGTGTAACCCAAGTTAATTATTAACTAATATTTTTGAAAACAATTACTTGGTAAAACAATAACCATGTCATTTGTGATGCTATCTGCGTTATAATTGCAGTTTTCAATACACCGGTATTTATATTTATTGATACAAATTTACGGCAGACTGATCCAAACGGCGTAGCGACCAAAAATAAACAATTCTGGAAAAAAAAATGCTAAAATATGTTAAACAAAATTGCCCGATATTTTGGCTTGCAACACAAACCTTCCTCAGGCGCTGAGCGGAGAAGAAATGTGGCAAACGTAAAGGAATCGTTACAGATAAAAGTTTGAAATAAAATACGTTACAATGATTGGTTGTTTACGACGAAGTAATCAACAAATGTCATTGGCGTACTTCGTCAAGTCCATTTATGCTCAGAGATGAATGTTTTAGCTCCAGTACCACTACATTTCAACCAACCTGGACACACCATCAACGACGTTCGCCTCACCTGGCTTGAACTAATTCGCAGAAACGGTGACCCAGTCAGAAAGGCCGCGAAGCCCATTTAAAAACATTGTATGCTCTTGGCATAAATAGACGTGACGAAAAAATGACATTTGTTACTAAGCCGTAAACAGCCAGGCATTGTAAGGTATTCTATTTCAAACTTTCATTTTAACGATTCTTTTGCGTTTGTTACATCTCTTTGGATCAGTCTGCCGTTAGCCTGCGTGCAGACGTCTCCTATTTGCTTGCTTCTCTTCTGCCGTAAATTTGTATCATTTTAGTTTACTTACTGATCCAGGTCTAGAAGAGTTCCGGCGCCACTCATCGGTTTGTCTCTCAGTGGTCTTGCAGATTTTATTATATTTATTTGTTATCACAATTAAACAGTTAACTTGTACACCTTTGCAATACTATACTGGTATTTTTTAGTCATGCAAATAATAACATTAAAGCTACTAGTTGTTAGGTTATAATTTTCATGCAAATAATTCTTCTCTACGTTTCTGTTGGTGTTGTAAAACCAAGCTCTAGTATCAGAGAGAACAAGTAGTTTTAACCTTGAATAAACTTTAGCGAAGTTCACGCCCGGTTCTAATAGCGAAAAATGTTTCAGTTTCAAAGCCCGTAAGTTATTTTCTCAATCTACGCATTACTACAGTACTGCCTTATCTCCTTCTGGAACAAGCCATGCAAGGACATTGGAGTAACCCCTTTCACTACAGCTCGACCCAGCTCCTTAAAATCTTTCGCGTCCAGCACCAACAGAGAGGTGGTCTGGTCAGGGATGTTGATCACGCATGACAGCACCACACCGTCATCTTCGTCCTTCCCATCAGGCGCTTTGACAAACACAGGTTCCGAAACAAATCCCCCGGATTCCTGCCATGTGACAAACTCCTTGGTCTCCACATTCAGCTTGACAAGTTGACCGAAGATTATTTCCTTGACATCCCTCACGCCATACACGAACTTATACGGCTTGCCATTTTTCTCCGTGTAGTTGAACCTCGGCAATTCCAATCCAGAGTACAGCAAAGCGTAATCCAGCCCGTCAGCGCCCTTTTGAAGAGGTTTCTCTGCCTGTACATCCCCAAATTCTTCCACAAGAGGAAGCTCGTATCGGCGTACATCCGCCACGTCGAGCTTCGGTTCGCCTGGCACTGTGGGGGATCGCATATTGTGCAGGTAAAACTGACTGACAATCGAGCTGTCTTGGTAGCAACAAGCATCGAGATAAATCTTGCCATCTTCTTCAAAAGCGTTGATGTGGTGAAACGTAAAAAATGGTTCCGCTGTGAAGATACCAAGACGCCTTCCTTGTTTTCTGTCGATGACATGAAATCTGGTAAGTTGGTTTGCATCCCAATAGAGCCAATCACAAAAACTCGACTCAGAGATCCTGCGAGTCAGGATTTGCCACACATTCAGCACGAGAGGAGTTTCGGTAACGACCACATAGTTCTCTGTGAGACCAAAGCTGTGCATATAGGAAACACCGCTCGTGGGTGGGAAAGAACACAGCACTTTACCACCCTCGAGAGGACGTTCGTCCAGTTTTCCGGTGGATGGTGGTATTTGTATGACGTTGTAAGTGGAGATTCGGCCATGCGTGACAGATACGTTGATTACTGAGCCGTCTGGGGTCTGGTGAGGGTGGGCGGTTGCGGAATCGATTCTAGTGTCACCTGGTGTGAAATGAAGAAAAGTTAGTTCATGATCTAACGGTTGCTCACAGCAAAATTCTGACGTTCTATTGTTTTCTCGAAGGGTGTCCTGTGCGACCTTACGAGAGCTGCTGCCCGACCCTTTCCAGTTGACTCCAGCTAATGGAACTGAACTCATTAGTTGATTTCTTATCGAATAGTCAGTTGCAGCTAGTGAGACAGTGTACTATTGCGACACAAGTTCAAGTAAATTTGTTTCCGCGCTATGCGAATCAAGGTGGCCCGCGGCTATTTTTTGGGAACGGAGGTGCTCTTTTCTAAATCGAGTTTTGGGCATGTAAACCTCAACCGATTTTTCAGATTTTTGGTAGTCGAAATAACAAATGTTCAAATTTTGTAAAGCTTTAAATTATAGGGCAAACACGGCAAACGATCACGAGATATTAGCGCTTTTGAAAATATATATTTATCAAAAAAACGCGAATATTTTCCAAACGCGACGATAGAATTTTTTCTAATTAATGTCAACTAGTTCAAATTATCCAAGTTTTAATGTGAGCAAGTTTCAACAAAATCGGCTGGGTAGAAATTGCTGCACAGTTGACTGTTGAATTTTTGCTTCAACTGAAATATTATGCTTGTGTATAATTGGGAGCTGTTACAACAAAGTTTAAGTAATGCTCAGATCCAATGCATTATTTGAAAGCTTAAGTTAAAACGTTGCTGAAAAGTATGGAAAGATCGGAAACTACTACAAAAAGTTGTAAACGAATGAAGAGGAAGAGGTTTACGATGCGTAAATTGTGAATTTAAAATATTCATTTTTTTCGAATTAAAGAAAATCTACCGATTTTTTTTCTTTTATTTTTAAGTATGAGAAAATACAGCATGTATGCAAACGGCTTTATCTAGTTTCGTGTGTCTAATCTCGATGAAACGCGTCGAATTTTGCTCGCCAAGATGGCTAGTTCGCGTCTCCCATTTTGAAGCGCTTTGAAAACCCTCGCGTAACAGTAAATTATTCAAACTTGCGGCATTCTCAAGATTATTTAGCACCTGGAATTGAACATGCCACGCCACATGCCCCATTCATTGCTAAATAAAATGCATGAATACAAAGCTCAGCCGCAATTTTATCCGTGGCATGTTTATTTCCAGATGCTAAATAATCTTGAGAATGCAGCAAGTTTGAATAACTTACTGTAACAAGAGCATTTTCAAAGCGCTCCAAAATGGAAGACGAGAAGTAGCTATCTTGGCGAGCCACATTCGACGAGTTTCATCGAGACTAGACAGACAGAACTAGATAAAGTCGTTTGCACATATGCTATATTTTCTCATACTTAAAAATAAAAGAAAAAAAAATCGGTAGATTTTTTTTAATTAAAAAAAAATGGATATTTTTAAATGCACAATTTACGCACCGTAAACCTCTTCTGCTTCATTTGTCTACAACTTTTGCTGGGAGTTTCCGATCTTTCCATACTTTTCAGCAACGTTTTAGCTGGCATTAAGCTTTCAAATAATCCATTGGATCTTAGCATTACTTAAACTTTGTTGTAACAACTCCCAATTATACACAAGAATAATATTTTGAAGCAAAAATTCAACATTCAACCGTGCAGCAATTTCTACCCAGCCGATTTCGTTGAAACTTGCTAACATTAAAACTTGGATAATTTGAACTAGTTGACATTAATTAGAAAAAAATCTATCGTCGCGTTTAGAAAATATTCGCGTTTTTTTCATAAATTGATTTTTTTAAAAACGCTAATACCTCGTGTTCGTTTATTTTGTTCGCCCTAAAGATCAAAGCTTTATAAAATTTGAACATTTGTTATTTTGATTGCCAAAAATCAGAGAAATCGGTTAACGTTTACATGCCGAAAACTCGATTTAGAAAAGAACACCTCCGTTCCCAGAAATAGCCGCGGGCCAACTTAATTTCGTATTTTTTTCGTTCCATCGTGCGCACGTACGTGTTTTTCTCGCTATTTAAATAAATGTGCATTAACGTCGTTGTAGATTTTGTTCTTTATTCTAGTTTACGCTTTCGTCGTTTTAAAATCTGTGTGGCGTCGTAACGTACGTTTTCCTTTATGTCTTATGGCGTTTCACTGATAAGGTTCGTTTTAAGTTCTTCCGTTACCTGTATTTCATTTTGTGCATTTTCTTAGTATTTTGTTGTTGTTTTTTGCTAGAACTGTCACGATGGGACGGTCCCGTTTATCTTGTGGTGTTCTTCTGTGAATAAAGGTGTAGTGTGCGCTGGTGAATTGACGGCTACAAAATTAACGTACCATGTTTGTTTTACATTACGTTGAAACGGTAGTAACGGCAAGTACACTTCATTACCTGGAAACTCGGTGAAGTTGACTTTCTTCAACGTGTCCAAGGTCTCGGGATTGATCTCAAATATGCAATTGCGCTCGCTCGTTGCGTAGATTTTCTCCTTCATTGGAAACACGTTAACAAGCGTGTTGTCCATGGAAAGTTCATCCCCCAAAAAACGCGAAAAGAAACGGGTGAATATATTCTGGCACGGGTCTGGAGGAATGAATGAACCGAATTCATAATGATTGGATGATCCATGTTTCAAAGAGTCGGCGTAACTCTCGCTTCGCACAAACTTGTTGCTGTAGGTCACGTGACCGCCCTCTATGTGAAAGCGGTGCAAAAGTCCCTGGCCATCAAACCAGTGATTGAACGAAGTGTCGCCGCACTCAAATCTACCAGGCCCATTCCTAATCAAGGTGCCGGTCAGCCAGGAGGGGAGGTTACCTTTCATCTCAGCGCTGACGGGCTCGGGGTGTTCGTCAATTGACTGGAACAGGCAAGAAAGGTCTTGTTCTGCGATCATGATTAAGGTCTAAATATCGCAAATATAAGAAAAAAGATATAAATATAATTTTCAGCAAACACACGTTCTTGCTATCTGTCGTCTACATAACAAACACTCGCGTATTTTAGCAGGAAACAACAGCTGCGCTAGTCTCCTTCGCCATTTACACGCCCGTTTTCGGGGATGTCACGCAAAGCATGGCATTAAAAAAAACGGTTGCGAAGGAAACTACAACTGCGCAGGGCTTTTCCTTTCTTAGTGGGGGCGTAAAAGCACTGGAAACGAAGTTGAACTACGCATGCTTCTGAAAAATCTTTTTTTTTTTTCGAGAATTGTGTGTGCGCGCAAACGGGAAAAAATTTAGGGTGTTTCTACAAAAAAGTTCTCTCGTTTCCAGAGCCTGTCACTTATTAGTCATCGCAAATACTAATCATTGCATTAGTTCACATATCTGCGCGCACAATCAGGAGACGTCATGGATGACGTAACATCTATGTACTGTCTCTGATTGGTTAACGTTGTTTATCAGTTTCGGGCCTGCGTAGCTGGCGGGATTTCGCGAGCGAGTGTTTTTCTAGCGGCCGTATGCTTTTTCTTGGTCGCCAAGCCGAGTGCTGAGGAGTCAGTCGAGTTTCACTCGCGGCTCCGCCGCTCGCTCACGCGGGTTTCGCCCGCGGGAGAAAATATTCACTCGTGCCCGCTAATCCCGTCAGGCTAATCATTTTCCAAATTCAGTGCCCAAGTAGATTACTCGACTCTGTCATCTCTAGGCACGCGAAAGGAGACATAATTATGCTTATTATAATTATAGACGCGAGCGTTTTATTGGAAAATCAGTAGAGAGACATCATTTTCTCTTGAGCACTGGCAAAATTTGCACGAAATTACATCCGGGACTGAAGCGGCGTATTTTCCTTAACAATGACGTCATTTCAACGTTATACGTTGTATACGTTGGCTCAAACTAAAAGACATGAAAACACACAAGCTCTATCCTATAAAACGAGGCTCAGTGTCCCCACAAAATGCCATTCATGTCGCGCACTCTTGTTTCATGAGAAGTGAGGGTTATGGAAGAGATGCAGGGCACTCACCAACAACATCACAGTTAAGGGAAATAAAATCATTTAGCTGAGTTGTCCTCGCCAATAGTGAAACTGTTCAATCGGTTGGGCCTTTTGTTGTTGTTTTCTAAATGTATTATTTCCCGGCGTGCCCGATCGATGAAGTTTGATAATCGATAAAATCGATTGTAATCGATAATAATCGATAGTAATTAATCGATTGATATCGGAAATCGATGAAAATCGAAGATCGAAAGAGTTGTGAGTATCGATTTTCATCGATTTTGATCAATTTTCATCTATTCTCACTAGAGAAAACACGCACAAAAGCCAAAATAAACCGCCATGCACTACTTTAAATTCCCGGCGTGACCCAGGGGACTACTCCACATTCCCCCAGACCTCATCCCTGCATTTAAGAGCAGCGTGCGTGTTAATTCAGTCAGCTCCAGTAAAGTCTCGGCCTGGCTAGGAGATTTCGCCCCACCCTCCTCCCCGCAGCGATGAACATTTTTCTCTCATGGTCGACCTACTCGCAAAGCCTCGGGCCGATTCTCCCATATCTTAGTGTATCCAGGTCCGTTTGGCTTTGTGCGTGGGTGGACCTGGTGAGAATATATTACGATTCTCACCAATTTTTATCGATTATATCGAATGTCAATGATAATCGTTTAATAACGATTTCAGTTACGTTTGTGCTACGCATTAAGTACCGACTCCTTCAAATAACAAGAGATCCGGCCATTTTCCCCGTTTTTTCGTGTATAGACTAACTCTAACACAGAAAATGTCGCCTTTTCGCAGTTAACTACTCGAAATGCCTCTCCTCAACTGCCGATTTTTTTCTCGAGGGAAAATGCTTCACCCTTCCTTACTGTAAAAGGGCACTCGAGGTAGCCCTTCACAACAGCCTCAACTAGTAGTACGTTCATTTCGCGGGATTTCGATGACTCGTAAGACTGGAAGACTTTGGCAAGACTGGCTTGAGTCCAAGCGGACGGATGCGTAGCGTATCCGCTTACACCAGGGGCTTACAAAATGTTGTAAGAAGTCATAAATGGTTCATTTATTAAAACTGATAACAATCGATAGAATCGATAAAAGTCGATACAATTAAGAGGACTTGAGATTGTGAGTATCGATTTTCATCGATTGATTTCCGATGATCGATTATCATCGATTGGGCACGCCGGGATTATTTACAAAAGGCCAGCTGGAAAATATGGACTGGACTCTCGACTGGACTCTGGACTTGACTATGAACTTTTTTTTATAGGCGTTTTGGGAGTCCTGAAGGAGTCTTGTTATGAATAGCGTGACCAAGGTGACGTGGAATATTCTTGACCGCACACTGCGAACTAAAGAATTTCCCCAAAACTCATTCTAACAATATAGTGGCGTTCATCGGCGTATTCAACGCTGAAAAGTATGAAATGGTGCAATTGTAGAATGTATCAAAATAACAGATGTAGTTTCCCTATCTAAAAGATCGAACAATGGCAGGTATTGAACAAACGTGTCACGTCATGTACTGACCACAGCGCGACATGATAACGTACGTGTACGCTTCAAACCTCGCAGCATTCACGCAATAGAAGCCAAACGTCCTGAATTTGCCTAAAATAACCGGGTATTGTTTCAAAGTGTGTTTTACCAGGGTCCAGTCCAAAGTCCAGTCCAGACTCCAGTCGATATTTTCCAGCGGGCCTTCACAAAACGTTTACGAGTCTAGCAAACAATGAGTAATTTATGCATCCAAAGTCACTGGTTGAGGAAAACACATGCAGCAATCTCGAGCACAAGAGAAAACTGGAAAGGATATATTAATTTTAAAACAATTTATCGCGAAAGCAGTTGGCACAGTCGGCAACTTTCCAGTGACTTTCGGACATGACATGACAGGACACGTGCGCCCATGCATGTCCTGGTACAAATGTAAATAGCTTTATGTAAAGCCTATAAATAAAATATATACGAAGTTTGAACTAACTTCTCGAGGTTCTGTTTTGATATTTACGTCTAATTTGGGATCGACGGCAATTTGATATAAAATCGTCGATTGGAGCACGACTGGGGTGATGATTTACAAACGAAGGCGTCATAACTAAATTTCCTGTGTCGATTTGAAATGGCCGTTGTGATTAACAATTATAACCATAGTCGAGAGAAATGTATGATTTTGAACATATGAATATCACTAATAATGTTTAGGAATCTGTTCTTACCTTTCCTGGAAAATTTCTTCCTTCGTTCTCAGTTTTTTACTGAAACTTTTGCGTTTGTCGTGTTCTTTTCAATCGTCGCGCAATCCCCTCTTTGGTCAGACAGCCACGGACTGACGAGAAGAACATTATAAGGCAACTTTAGCATTAAATTAAAAGGCAGCAGGTACCGAACCACAAAAATCTTTCACTGTTATTATTAATACTAATATAAGAACAACATTAATTTAAGAGCCTGTTCTTACTTTGGATATTAAAAACTTCTGCGTTAAGCACACGCTTCCTCGATGAAAATGTGTTCCAAACAACTTCCTCGACTGATATTTAATTTGGCCGTGAGCTGGCGTTCGTAAATACCAGCGCGTCACGCAAACTTTCCTCTTTTTATGCCAGTCACACACGCAACGAAACTGAAGTTAGAAGTGATGAAAATAACGTCTGCAGGTAACCGTAACGGGCATCAGTAAATAGCACTAATTAGAACTTACCTGCTTACCTTCCTTTAAAAATTTCCCCCAAAGTGCATTAAATTTGTGCAGCAGGATTTCGCATTTGTTAGCCCCGTGCCTGTTTTTATTTTGAACATTTTGTAGCCAACTGTCTATACAAAAAAACAGAAACCTTCATGGAGTGTCTTATAATTATAAACTAACGTAAAACAAGAACCTGTTCTAACCTTCGCTAAGTAATGGACTGTTGCTTTCGGCTTTTTTTTTTTTCCTCCAAGAGCACGATTCTTAAAATCTGACTTTGCGTCGGCTCCGTTTTCTTGCGTACGCGTACACAAACAGTTGCAATTGCATATAAATTACTTCCCTTTCAGCAAGTGTCATTTTAATATACATGTATATTGATACACTTCCTTGTTTAACAAGTGGGCCGTCACGCAATCTTTCCTGCTTTATGTCGATAGCTTCCTCATTCCTCGATCAATCTAATTTAGAGAAGTAAGGGCGAAATATCAAGTTAAAATGGCGGGCAGATGAGTTAAAAACGAATTCGTTTTAATTCGGCTGCGGTAAGGAAGGTTTAGTCTGCGTTCGAGGCTGACATGCCATTAGGGACAGCGCGTCACCCAAGCCGAAAAAGCACTGGGAGCGAATTAATAACAAGATCGAAGTGCATTGTGGACTTAGGTCATCGTGCCAGCGGGAACCTGGTTTCTAATATAAAGTAACGGCTGTCTGTTTTACGTGTAAACAAAGCACGAAGGTTTCCAACCATCCTTCGCTTTTGTCGTGCTTTTTCTTTGAGGAAAAGTGAAACTGCTTTGGAAATATCTTGGGAACAGACTAACGGATCAGTTCTTTACCATCATGGTGTGTTTCATTTTTCTATTTTGTTTCAGTAAAAGGTCATGTGCAAGATTTTGTTGTCAGTTTTCTGTTCGATTCTGTTCAGTAATACGTAATGCAGTAAATGCTAGGCCATTGCTTTTATATATCCGAACAATGCTGCAGAGAATAGTTGCGGCATCGCCAGTCGCATTCATGACCCTCCCAGGTAGTCGCATTGGGAGAGTGGGCAAGCACCACATGACTTTTGTTGTACGCTCCAACTTGCGGAATGTACTTTACAAAGCTATTGACTACGTCGATGATGTTCGGGGGAGGTTGCCCGGCCAGTGTGTCACAGTATGTAATTTGTGATGATCTTAAATTAGCATAAATTACTATTTTGCCGGCACGGACCAGAGGGCTGGGTACGGGTTTGAGGTGCGCAGTGTATAGTGGGATTTGAGTTTGTAATCGGTAACAGTTGGCGAGGTGAGGCATTCTACGGCCAGCCTTTGCCGTGTTTAGGTTAAGTTTGGTTTTCTTTTAATAATATCATCAGTTGTAACCCACTGTTGTACGTTTATTTAGTTCTGTTATTGTTATTATATCGCTGTATAAAGCCTTAGGTTTATTTTTCTACAGTATTGATGTTAAATAAGGATACCCTAAGACCCCAAGGGTTGCACCACTGCAGCGGTCGGGGGTACACGTTCCCAATTTTCTCCACTTGCTGGTTTTAGGGTTTTCGTGTCCGGCTTTGGTGCACTTAGTAATTGTCTTTTTATTCATAGCTTGTATTATATGCTGAGATGGAATAAACGGGATGATGGCTTGGCTGACCAACGCACCCAATTTAATCACTGTCTTGTGTGTCCGGATGTGTAGTGGAGGCAAAATATATGATCTTCATGAACGGGCGCAGTTCAACATCTACGAGGACCCAATGATTACCACCCATTCGAGGGCCTCCCATAAAGGTCACACCATTCCTCTGGACCACATTCAGAGCCAGAACCATTCGTTTTAATGTTCCGAAGTTAAATAACTTCGCCTTCCTCATCATCTCGTTGTCGATGTTAACAACAACGTTGGGGCACAATAGCATGGTTTCACTTTGCATGCAGTTAAGTTGGCTCAAAATCCACGTGGCATGATCGGTAGAGAGCCAACTTTCAGTTCCAGATGCAGCAAGACGAGCAAGCTCGTCTGGAGTCAGTTCTATAAATTGGTATCACATCGGTAAGCTTCATATGTATGACTCGGAACTTCTTTGTATATAACAAAAGAGAGAAAGAAGGGGAGTGGGCACACATCGTGCCCCTATCCTATATAATCAGGGTTGGTTCCTGTGGGGGGGGGGGGGGGGGGGGGGACGATCTTGCGAATTGTGCAAATTGTCTAACAAAAAGAAGACATGGAGCAAACATTTCTTCGTCTCATCAATTGAACTCTATAAGGGATGTGTCTTATTTGAATTTGAGGTCTCAAATATTGCATTTGTAGTGCGAAGACTAGAAAATGTCTAGATTTTTTTAATTGAAGGTTTGGGGGTAGGGGACCCATGTACTTTTTAAAATAATTTTTTGTCTACATCTACTAATCTTGGCCCTATGCTAAACAAGCCCTCAAAACACCGTCACAGTGGACAATTGTACTGTACTAACAAATTTAATGAAGCAAATTTATATTATATCCTTTTGTTTATCTCGTTTCACCGGTACTTTACCGGGTTTTCTGTCCTTAGACTGAACGCACTATGATACAATTAACCCCACGCGAATTAACCTTTGTAAGATACTATGGAGACTTACCATAACTCGGTAGGACATCATCAGCAGGATACTCCCAGATCATAGCTTTGAACTTATCGATCGATTCCGAGGATAGATCGCGCCGAGTTTTGGGCTGGCGAAAAGCTTTCGCAAACCACTGAACCTCCTCTTTGTAAGCACTTGGCTTTTGTTGTCGACGAACTTCCTTTGAATGACTCATTTTACGGTCGAATAAACGAGCAATACAATATTTTCCAAAGCAACTCAAGTGATTAATTTTATTCAGGATTTACCTTTCCCGCCAAACATAAAAATAGACAGGCGTTACTTTATATTAGAAACCAGGTTCCCGCTGGCACGGTGACCTAAGTCCACAATGCACTTCGATCTTGTTATTAATTCGCTCCCAGTGCTTTTTCGGCTTGGGTGACGCGCTCTCCCTAATGGCATGTTCGAGGCTGGTGAACGCGGTGGTCCATCATTCCGGTTCATTATCCCCACCCCCCTCCCTGTATATAAGCCCTTCTGAAAAATAAGCCATGCAGGGCATATTTTCGGAATTTTCTGGTTTCTTTAGTTATGCACCAGTCATTTGAAATCCCCGACCCCCCCCCCCCCCCCCCCCCCCCTCGGGCATTGGCGGGGCATTCACTTTTTTTGCAAGTGAAGGCAAGTGAAGTCCCCGGTCCCCGGGAGAAAAGTGAATGGTGAACTCCCCCGCCCCCACATGATCCACTCACATACAATAAAAAAGTAATCTTTTGTAGAAAACTTGTTTTTGCCAAGCGCAACAATGGATGACAAAAAGGGAAGATAAAAATGTTGGTAGCTATGAAATTAACACGTTGATTTCAGAGTAGCTAGCAATACACTTGCAAAGGCCCCTCGATGGACAAGGAAGAAGACGACTATTGCCAAATCAACTTTTTATTTTTAATAAAGGTTATTAAAAACTTTTTCTGTTTTACAACTTGATGTTACAAAATGCAAGATCACAGCAAACTGAAACTCAATAGCAATACAGTCTTCTGACGTCTGGAATGACTCAAGCATACTTATCAATACCATATCATTGAAATAAGCCTACCTTTTGTCACCTACCCTGCGAGCAGAGTCTTCTTCGATCTTCCTAGATACGTCGGGAAGAGACTAATCTAGGAAGATCGAAGAAGACTCTGCTCGCAGGGTATTTGTGACCAGACTTTGAATATCTTCTGCCAATATAGCCTTCTTTGAATTCTGGTATGACACTTTACAAAACAATTTTTACTTCGCGCTATCAGGCAGCGAATTGCAGCGAAATACCGCAAAGCAACCGATCGACCGAGCGAGTCAACACAAATAATTCAAACCGCTGAGCATGGAGTGACTGCCCCGCTTATTCCCCGGTCCGGCATGCGAAGGCAGTGATTTCTGGCGCATCCCTCGCCTAACGGGGAACCAAAATGGAGTGAATCTGAAGTGAAAGCCCCGCTTTTACCCCGCCTATGCCCGAGGGGGGGGGGGGGGGGTCGGGGATTTCAAATGACTGGTGCATTACTAGTTCCCGATTTACAGAGGATGGTTTTGACCACCAAAAGCCGGGAACAGCTTGATCAAAGTGTTGTTAAAGGGACACTGTCATGCCCGAAATATCATACTTTATAAAAATGGCCTGCAGCTTGCTATAATTGCGCTTTAGTCTTGCAATAGGAGAAAAATGCTAAAAGTGGTAAAAGCAAAGAAATATCAACTCATAGGAAAATGGGACTTAAAGTGTTCAGAATTTCACCAGAATGGCAGCTTTGATTTCTGGACATCCTGTCCAAAAATCAATCGCAATCCACTTCCATCTTTGCAATCCTGTACTTCTTCCTCAAAATAACTGTTCTATCTTGTTTTGTGGGATCTTTTTATCAAATTTATACGTGTATTTGGTGGCATTTGGTAATATACTGAGGAAATTAGAAAATAGGAATTTCTACCGTGATAAAATCTTTTCAGAAATTCGCTCGACAGTTACAGTGAACTGCATGGGAGCCTTCGCAGACTCGACCACGGGACCTGGAACGAGAGGAAGTTGCATCTCCTTTCTCTCTTGTAAACTAAAAAACTGCGTAAAACAGCGAGACGGAAGATTACAAGCACGGGCATCATTTATTCGTTTGCTTTAACTCCCTCTCGCCTCAAAAATCTGCCATTAGGTATTCGAGGATTTTCTTGCAGTGACTAAATAATACATTTATTTAAATGACACAAAACAGAACACGGGTGTTGCTATTATACAATTTTATATCACATACGAGGCGGATTACATTTGGAATATAAACAACAAAGGAACTACAAGAAATAAAATGCAATATTATGATGGAGGTCTGATTTACCAATTGTATAAGATATTTACTCAACTTAACTTTTTATTTGTTAAACCGTTAACAATTCTTCCATTCTTTTTATCTGCGTCATACGCTTTCAGTCCACATGTGAAAATAAATTAACGATTCCCTTTCTTGTCCAATAGTTGTAGTTTGGCTCATTTGAAGAGCTTGTTTTGTTTCATACCGTCACGTTTAAACAGTTAATCATGCAGTGCTCCTATTTATGTGCACCTAAAATTACTGAAACGCTTCAAATGAAAACCCAACGCTGAAGAGCAAACTTTCTCAAAATCGTACTTTGGACGAAAAATAAGATCACGGCTTTTAGGCCGTATTCACCCTTAGTGCCCGAGTACTGGTACCTTAGTACCGGCAAAAAATAGCGCCGTGTTCAGACACAGAAAACCAAAGTACCCAAGTACCACAAAGTTCCCGAATACAAGGTCGAGACCTTGTACTCGATCGGGCACCGTGCCCGAATTCTGGCGTGGGTACTTGAAAAAAAGCAGTAAGACACTACCTCTCTGAAACCTCTATTTTCATTCGCCCGCTGTTAACACTACCTCTATTGTTATTCAGGGATAGGGGCATTGTTATAGCCTGTTATGTATTGTTTTAGGAACCAATGAAATAACTCGTTCCGAGAGGTAGTGGACGACCCAAAAAAAGACGCGTTCACTTTAGTGCCCATCAAGAATCGTACTCGGGCCCCGTGCTCGGGTACCAAGTGTGAAGCGCAAGGCAGGAACAATTCTATTCCTTGCGTTTCCGTTTGTGCGCTAGTTCACACGTGTTTTAACTTGCATTTTCGCCTGCATCTGCGTTTGCAAAGCTCGTGTAAACCAGCCCTTACGGAGTGGTTCGAGAGGGACTGTAACCCATGCGTTAAGCCAGTTGTGTAGACCTAGTGTAGTGGTATATAAGGCGTAATTAGGTGATTCATTCCCACTGGTCGTGAAAGATACCTATAACAGCAGGACATCACTAGTGCATTGGGATATTGTGAAACATCACTATCCACGATACGCTTAGTTGAAATCTAGCCTTGAACTACAACTCTGACACACCCGGCTGATCACTCATAGAATCGGTATCAAACTTCAACTTACAAGTCAATCTCGTTCCCAGGCCCTCTATATTTTCCTCCCATGTCGTCGAGGCAAGGGAGGAAAAGGAGAGAGGGCCTGGGGACGAGGTTGCTTACAAGCAGGTCTCGTTAAATCTCTAATTTTATCGTATCTCGAAACCTTCTTTGACTTTCAGTTTTTGTTGTTGATGATGATGATGACGACGACGACGACGATGATGATGATGATGATGTTTTTAAACTGAGTACACTAAACTTGTCATTTTGGTGTGAACAGGGTGTGAATCAATCATTTCTTTGCTCCATTTAAGCTGGCGCTCTGCACCGGGTCGTTCGAAAAGCCGATTGACCCTAACCCTTGGATTATACCTCAGAAAATCTCACTGTAAAATTATAAAGCTTAAATGAAATCCTGGATTAGCTTAACCGTGCTGTGAACAACCCGGCCCCGAAGTCCACTTGTATAAGTTCCTAAGCACTGCTTCCATAGGAGCTGTTCCACTCTTCGAAGAACCTCAAAGAATGCGGCGAAAGACTGGGTCGAATTACTTTCAATGAGTTTCTGAAGTCGCTGTATTGGATGTCGCGGACCTGGTATGAGAAGAAATTTGTTTAAAAACTAATTACGCACATTTCTTGTTCAGCAATAGAAGTGCTGACCGAATGTAAAGCCACTTAAAAAAAATAAGATGAACGAAACTACGCATCTCTTGTCGTATATACTGTACACATACACGGATGCCCTTTCCACACAGCAAAGGAACTGTTTTTAGTACTTAGTATTTTAAGTATTAAAATAAGATGCAAAATTGGTTGGGCAGGAGATCATTATAGGAAGCAGTACATCACTTGTTGCAAACACATCTACATATAAATGTAAGTCCTTCTTAAAGGAGCTACGTCGCGGGGATTTCGCGGGTTTTTGGTCTAAACTTTTCTGAAGATAGTGGTAGGCAGCTTAACCCATGAAAAACATTATCTTTGAACATGTAAGGGAAGATATGACCTTAATTTGCGGATAGAAGACGCTAGGAAACAACTTGAAAAGTTTAGCCTTAAGTTTTCAAGTTGCAATCCATTTCCATCTAAGCCAACCGCGGCCAAAGACGCTTGTTAACAGTTTCAGTGCTCTAATAAAGCAACTGTTAATAAAAAAAAAGGGATGGCCTATAATTTTTAGGTTTCCTACGCCACAAATATAAATTTGAACTGTTCAAAAATGTGTTAAAACCCGTGCCATAGCACCCATAAGCCACACGGAAAAGTATTTAGCACCTCGTTTCTCGGTAGACACTGAAATTCAAGTGCCAGAAAAGATGACCAATATCAGGAACTCACCTTAGCTGCGTCCACGGACTGTATTTGGTCTGGACGGAGATCTGGCAGAAGAGAATAAGAGACCAATCAATCCGCCTTTCTAGTGTTTCATGTTCAGTTGTTAATATCCACAGTATTAACAAAATCTTACCTCTAATGGGTCCCAGTGCTGCATCGCGAGCGAGAGCTGTCAGGTCGCTACCAGAGTACCCTTCAGTTTGCCTAAATAACAAACAAACGTAAGAAGTGAACGACACCGCAACACACGATTAACTATTTTGGTGATAAATAAATCATTTTATCTAAGTATCAATGTATTAATTTTACCGCTGCTGTCGCATTTGAGGACATTAAGTCTGAGGAAACAAGCATTTTAAATCAAACAGGAACCTGTTAACAATCTCAACTGGCAAAAGGCTGACCAGTTGGCTATTTATAAAGCGTAGAGGAGTTGAATTCGGGACTACCGAACACAAATCGATCCAGTGGCAGGGAGGAGGATTTGAACCCGGGACCTTCAGATTACAAGACCAGCGCCCTAACCACAAGCTGTCTCCAACTAATGAAGATAACGTTTTTGTCGATTTTTGTCTCGGCCGATGTATTGAACGTACCTGGCTAATGTCTCCATTTCACTCGCACTTAATGGATTGTGATTTTTGACGAGAAGCTTGGACAAAAGGACTTTCCGCGTCTAAAGGCAAGAAGCAAAGAACAAGCAAATAAGCATGAAATCATTTGTCACATTGCAGTTAGCTTTGTTAGAAACCCAAAAATAATAAAAAAAAGGGTTTGCACGTTTTTGTATAGCAGTAATTAATAAATGACAAGAAGGAACAAGGAAATAAGTGAGTGAGGATGGCTTCGTTCCCCCATTTAGCTCGGATAACCTTGAATTTTTTTGTGACAATCTTGTCAAAGTTTTCAATCCATACACAACAAGATCAATACTCTAAGCTTTAAACATGTTTTTTTTTTTTGTTAAAATTGAGACTTCTCAAAATGAAGTACTCTCAAAATGAAGAACAACAAGTTCAAACCTCTTTGTCCGGTAGCGGTACATACACTCTTTTTACCATCCGCCTGCAAACCAGTCAGAACAAAAATCAAGAAGTGAGCACAGGTGAAAGTGTACCATTTTCCATTGAAGATAATATGAAAGGGTTAACTTTTCTGTCAAAAACGGCATATGAAAAGGGTAAGGAATAACCCCCTTCCCCCCTCCCGGAATGGGTGGAGACCGAACAACATTAGGACTGTCACAGACCTACCTAAGGGCTGCATCATCAAGTTCCTGTGGCCTGTTAGTGGCTCCCATGACTAATATTCTCTCATTTGGATCAGCAATAACCTGGAAAGGTCAACAACCAGACATTTCATGCACACTGAACACTGAAAATGCAAATGTTAACTACGGTAGCATTGAGTTTAGGGCCTTTAAGTGAACAAAACTCTTAGTCAATCCACAAGCAAAGCAATAAGCTACGCGTAACTTTAAGTTTTCGCCTCGAGTATGAAGTATTTGAAGATTCAAAACGTACGTTTGACGACGAGGTTCTCGAGAATCAAGACGAGTCCCTCGAGTTTTGAGACGAGCCTTTCAAAATTCAAAACCAGTCTCACGTTTCAAGACGAGGACTGTCGTGTTTCAAGACGCGTCATTCTTGTTTCGAGACGAGTACCTCGAGTTTCAAGACAAGCTTTACGAGTTTTAAAACGAGTCTTTTGTTTTTTGAGACGAATCTCTCGAGCTTCGAGACAAAGTTTTTCCAGCTTCAAGACGAGTCTTTGGAGATTAGAGACAACAGTTTACATATCTTGCGATATTCGAGACGAATGTTTTAAGATTCGTGACGAGCTTTCTTAGTTCCGAGACAAGTCTTGCACGAATGACATGCATTCAGTCTGGGATAAAGATGTACTCACTCCATCAAAAGAAACTAGAAATTCTGTTTTCATTCTTCTACTATGCTCTTGTTCGCCTTCCTTCCTCTCACAGAGTAAAGAATCCACCTCATCTGAAAAGAATAAGTTTAACAAACATTACAAAACACCCACCAATATGAAAACCACAAACAGCAAGACATCAAGTATTGTGCTTACCGATAAAAATTATACTAGGTTGAAGCTCTCTAGCAACAGCGAATAGAGCTCGAACAAGCTTTTCACCCTCACCAACCTGCAAATAAAACATTGGATAACAATATTTTAACAAAATAATAAACGACATTTCGCTGTGCACATGTACTCAAGTTATGACAGGGAAAAAGATCACATGAACGCAACAAGGCGAGATCTACATTGTATGTACCTTGCATAATATTTAGTTACAACCAGAAACAAATAAAAAATTCAGCTAAAAATTGATATCAACTGATGTACAAGTGTAAAGACTTTTCCATGGGATACTCAGTAACAGTTTGATAAAAACAAATCTGTTCTGCTTTGCCACCCGACAATGCAAAATAATTTTATTAGACGTAAGTGTGTCGTTTTATACTGGTCTGTCCACAATCCCACTACCCCCCTCTTTTTTCTTCCGTTCATCGAAAAAACACCTGTGGATATCGGCACACTATAGCTTTGTACACGTGTCTAATGTCTGTATTCTTTCCTAAACCAATCATGGCACAATTTTTTGGTTTTCATAAAACAGCATACATGTGGATCCTTCATCGTGTGATGATAACGCTGCGTGATTCAACATTCATGAAATAGCAATGCAATCACATATATAAAATTTGTACTCTTACCCATTTAGAAGTGAGTGTGGCAGCACTTATATTGAAAAATGTCGCCTTTGATTCACTGGCAACAGCTTTTGCCTTAAAAAAGGAGGGGAAAAAAGGGCATAATAATGAATCGATCTAGCACCAAGATTAATAATAATATTTACTGCAATAATATTTTATTTATGGTAGTTTGGGAGCGAGGTACACTTGTATAAAGTTTAAATGATAAATGAGTATGTGCACTTTTAAAGATAAAGTTTGTATTGTTTGTTGTTTGCAAAATAACTGCAATGTTTCTACATCAAACATTACAGGTAAGTGGCCTATTTGAGCTGCTGGTAGAAAGAGCAAAAGCGCTAGTCAAGAGTACATGTATGTGCAGTCACAAGAAAAAAAAAAACTCACCAACATCGTTTTTCCATTTCCTGGCGGACCAAACAACAGTAGACCACGAGCTGGGGCTCTTAAACCAGTGAAAAGCTGTTCAGAAACCCAAAAAAGTCATTATTACGTTATCATCAACTTCACCCATGGCAAAAGGAAATGAAAGAATACCTCAGGTCTCAAATATGGAAGGATAACAATCTCTTGAAGCAGTTTCTTAGCACTTTCTGCCCCAGCTGTAAAATTAAGATTATAGAAAAAAAATAAATGAAAAAAAATCCTGCTTAAAGAAACTCACTAAAAATGGAGAAAAAATAGTCCATTTGTAAACAATAAACGAAATAATTTATTTATTTCTTTATTTGAAGCTGTTTCCTCATTACATCTATTCACACTGGTACATGTAGCGTAAAGACATGTGATGTGGTTATACCCACTTATGACAGACAGACAGACAGACAGACAGGGCTTACCTATGTCATCAAAGTGTACTGGGGCCCCACTAAAAAAAAACAATAAGTATAAAAGGTAAGAGTATGAAAGATGTTCTACAATAAAGAACTACATACAGTTTTAAAAAAATCATTTGATGCATTTTCTCTTTCTTTTCATTGGCCAAGAGCCCACCAAATAACCAACAAATAACGGTCTGCTCATGCGCATTACCGCCCAACAGTGATTTTGCTGCAAATAATATTCTGCCCATGTGTAGTTGTGTCCGATTCTAAGAAATTTTATAACGGCAACTCATTTTCTAGAGTTCTGGGAGAGCGGCTTGATTTGTCAACAATTTAAGGTGATAAATGAAGAAAGATATTTCAAGTAAAGCTTGGTAATAAAAATATGAAAGATGAATATTCAACAAGTCGTGAGCGTGGGACAAAGAAAATAGATTTCATCTTTCCCCGTTTAGCTAATAAAATTATTGTTTTAGTTGAAACTCTAAAGGATTGCAGTCCAAAACCTACAGTTTTGTGTACTATTTCCAATAGTTGTAGAACACGACTGAGTTTAGCATTTAGTTTAAAATCATTTCTGTTCCAAGTACACTGAGATACATGTTCACTTATGCTCACTTCACATACCTTTCTATGATTTCATCCATGATATGATTGGCTAATTTAGAATCAATATTTTTGAGGTGTGAAATTTTCTTCTTGTTTTCACTCATTTGCTTTGATCTGTCATTCTCTGTACCCGTCGTGGCACCAGGCCTTCCTGATGGTTTTGCCTAAAAACATACAAAACGTCTCCCATTAAAATTGAAACTGACTCACTACCAACATTAAGTTTCCTTTGTATTTTAATGTTGCTAAGCTGGGATCCAGAAAAAAAATATGTGGTAAAAAAAACAGTAGCTGGACAAATGCAGCGCAAAACTATCTCAGAGAATAATTATCTTCACGTACATGCAGCAGGTTTCAACTTCCCAGCTTTAAAGCATTTAGATTAAATGCTAGGGTGTTACCATATGATTCAAATCAAAGTTATTGAAAAGTCCTGCTTTCGTGTGGTAATGTTAACTGTGCTGTGTAGGCTGGCATTTATAAGTTTTGGCACAAGTGGGTAGAATATAAAAACAGGCGGGTATCAATAGAAGGCCCAATGGACCTTCCCCCTCTAGGAGGATCCAGGGGCATGTCCCCTGGAAAATATTGTGAAATTATATACTCTCGTACATGTAGGTGCATTTTCCTGCATTTTGAGGGTACTTTTAAGATTGAATATCTTTTCTTTTTATCTTTCCTTTTCTTTCCCTAGAAACTGAAAGTAATTTTATGAAATTTCCTGGTAGAAATTCTTAGCTGCGGTGAAATGATCTGGTCTGATAAGATATTCGCGTTATGCTTCAAGCGGGTAGTGAGCCCATCACAAGCAGGTAGATCTACCCGCTACCCGGCTATTATTGAAACCCCTGACTCACTGAAACAAATCAAATCTGATTCACTGAATCAAATCCCAGTGTGTGACAATCTGAATGAAAGGCAACTGAATACCGGTAGCACTTTAGGAGGCACTGCTATTCTATTAACATTGCTGTGTTTGAAGGGCTGCCTTGGATAATGCCCCAAGTCACTTCTGATAAATTGCTAGATTCTCCTTCAAATTTGCCCTGTGTATGTTTGTAAATCAAAAGGAGAATTTCATTTAGATCAGGAGTCACTAAGGGACTTATTCCATGCACCCCTTCAATTTGTCACTCTTTGGACTGGGGTCAAAGGTCAATCGGAATGCAAATAAAAGCACCTGATTTCTTCTGCTTGTCACTGGACTCCATCCTGGTACAGTAGGCTTAACACCTGGCACACTAGATGAAGCATTTGTCTTTTTTATTACAGTTCGACTAGCAGGTTTAGAATTAGATGCAGGTTTGGCTGAACTATCTTTGGGATTTGTTGTCTTTCGAGGCCCTGCTGCAGTACTTTTTGTCGAAGATGGGTTTTTGGCATTATTCTTTGGAAGAGCTGTCTCTTCAGCCTTCACTTCAGCTGCCATTTCATCCATAAGCTTAGCAGCCTCCTCTTCATCAATGGTTGATGCCGATAATAACAGTGCAACTGAAAGGAAACATTTATTTTCAAGGCCTCTTTCAATGCAGACTCTGCTCAAACAATGGTTTACATTTTTTGCTGCTGTCAATCGGACCTCTCAGGAAAACAGAAGTTCACTGTCAGTCGCCAGTTCAACAGGTCACATCTGTTGGCTGTGATTGGTAGATTTTGATCCATTTTGTTTCTATTTTTCATAGTTCATTGGCCGTTGCATTTTGATAGCAACAAAAAATGCAATCCTTAGTTGGGTTTTGAACTTTGGAGTTCATGTCATTTTAAATGCTCAGATCATAAATTCATACAAAGTGAATTAAACGTAAGTAAATTATGTCTCCAGATTATCAATGTCAGCACTCTAGACACCATGCCATATACTGTAAAATTCCGGTTATAATCACTGCACTTATAAAACTTCGTAAGGGGTTGTTGGTGGGCTTATAAACAGAGAGGCTTAAATCTGGTGGGGGGGGGGGAGGCCCTTTAAGCAGAACAAAAAAAATGTTTCGAAAAAAGCCACAGCTGTGTTGATGGAAATATGTTAACTTTTTAAGTTAAAAAAGTCATAATAAAACAACATTTAGCTCTTTTCAACAGAGAGGGAGGGGGGGGGGGGGGGGGGGCTTATATGTGGATGGAAGAGGAGGGCTAATAGCTGGATGTATATTTTTGTTTCCAGATAGATGGGCCTAAAACCTGCTTATAGGCAGGGGTGGGGGGGGGGGGGGGGCTTTAAACCAGAATTTTACGATAGCATACCATGGTTCAGAGTATTGCTACTTCTATTGGTTGCTGGATGGGATCCCTGGTGAAAATCTTTGCAGGATCTTCAAAGATCTTCAAAGATCTTTAAAGATCTTTCAAGATCTGCAAACTTCCTGTAAAGATCCTTGAAAACAAGGATTTTTTTAGGATCTTCAAGGATCCTAAAGGATTTAAGAAGGATCTTTTAAAGATCTTATGAAGTTCCTGACAAAGATCCTATCAAAGATCTTTTCAAGGATCCTTCAGGATCCTCCAAATTTCTTTTTAGGATCCTACAGGATCTTAAAAGAATCCTGTCAAAGATCCTTTCAAGGATCTTTATAAGAATCCTTAAGGATCCTCAAGGATATGATGAAGATCTTACAAGGTTCTTATGAAGATCTTTTCAAGGATCTTCTAAAGATCTTTGTCTGATCTTCTAGGATCCTCACGGATCTTGTAAGGATCTTAAAAAGATCTTAAAAAGGATCTTTTAAATGAACTTTCTCAGGATCCTTAAAGATCCTCAAGGAATTGATGAGGATCTTACAGGGATCTTGAGAAGATCCTGTCAAGGATCCCTCAAAGATCTTTCTCAGGTTCCTTAAAGATCCTCAAGGATTTCATGAGGAACTTGCAAGGATCTTATTTGGATCCTATAAAGGATCCTTCAAAGATCTTTCTCAAGATCCTTGAGAATCTTGAAGAATTTACTGAGGACCTTACAAGGATCATAAGACGATCTTATCAAGGATCTTTCAAAGATCTTTCTCAAAATCCTTAAGGATCATTAAGGATTTCACAAGGACCTTAAAGAAGAATTTGAAGAGGTTCATTTCAAGGATCTTTTCAATGGTATGATGAAGACTTTACTAAGATTTTAAGGATCCTTTCAAAGATCTTTGTTAGGGTCCTTAATTATGATGATCTTCCAAGAATCTCTAGATGAACCTCTAATGAAGATCTACAGTAATATTGTATTTCATAATTTCCAATTTTATTCAGCAATTGAAGTTTCACTGCTGTTCCATGAAAAATAAAAAAATATACATAGTTTACCTATCTATTCAGGCAGTTAAAATTTTGCACTTTAACATTCTGCATGATGCCATAATCACTTCACATTTCCATAAACAAAGTACAAACAGTAACAATTTTTTTAAGCTCATTTAGCTTGATCTTCGAGTAGCTTACATGGACTGTTATTGCTGATATAGGCTCAGTTTTTCTTGTGGAAACAACGCACTTTCCAAAGCAGTCACTTTACCTTTTGGAATGGTCAAGGTTGAATGAAAAAGAGATTACAATCGCATCCGAGAACAGTGATGTCTTCATAAAGTTCCCACATGACTATCTTTCTCACATATCATTTCTGTGAGATTTAAAAGGCCTAAAACCTCCATGCACTTATTTAAATGATTCCTGAATACTTTCCAGCAAATGAAAAGCCTCTGAATGGAGTAAAAAAGCCGAGTTTCTTCTGTGAAATGCTCACGAGCCGCCATATTGGTTTTGAATGCTGAGAAGAACCTGGGAATGAGTTTCTCTATTATTATTATTATTATTATTACCACTGATGAAGGGCGAAGCCCGAAACATCTGGTATTTAAACAACTTTTTGGCACTCAAATACCTTTTAACATTTTTTATTTTGATTCATCCAAGTGCCACGCAGTACTATGAACTTTTGTTCGTAATTTATTATGAGTTTCTCTATCCCATGATGCAACGCTCTTCACATGCGCGCGTGATTTCAACGGTCAGAAGAGAAGAACAGTTTACGGAGAAATGATGTTTATAAAGCTGATAAAGCAACAAAATAACCATCTTTCAGCTCTGAGAAAGAATGTAAGTTAAGAAGAAAGTATTGTAAGGCTTCTGTAAGTAATAGTATCGATAAACGTTCTTGTAATCATCTGCATTCTGCTCGGTGATCTGAGCTGCAGTATGCAGTCAGTTTGATGTTGATATTTTGAATTTCTGTAATGCATATGCTTCGTTCTTGTCCACAAGTATTGATTATTCTCTTAATAATGGCTTATATGAAAGATTTTAGCATTTAAACTTGTGATAGAAGTCGATCTGAAAATGTTTCTGTAATGAATAATTTCTTCCAGAGGAAGGATTCCCTGCTAGCAGAGGCTGTTTTCCTGGGTGATCGTTAAAAGAAAAGAACCTCTTCTAGCAGGGAAGGGGAAGGAAATAATTAAGACTTTTTATGCTTGCTTTCAATCAAATAATTTTGCGATTTTGTTGTAGGTCTTGAAGCAGAAGGGCTTGAAGAAGGCATTCATCAACAGAGCAATTATTTTTAAACAATAAGCTAAGTGAAAGATAATTCATAAATGTATGAGGCGATATATTTCCATCATTTTAATCACAAGTACATTTTGGATGTGACTTTGAATTTTAAATAACTTCAAAGGCAGCCACATGCTTTTTCACATGAGAAAACCTGTAAATAGAGTGAGTACAGTAAAATCATGAAAAAATTGCTGATTTACATTGAATCAAGAGTGGGCTCTTAGCTTCTTTTGGTACCAGACACAAATCCATATTTACTTTTAACCATTGTTTGTGTCTCAGTAAATGCATTTAGGTGCAGTATTGTATAATTTTCTTGCCCTTGTTTCTTCGTTTCTTGTTTATATTGCAATGAAAACAAAGGGGATGATTGCCAAAGCAAGAAATGAAGGGCAAGTTAGCTTTGTAAGGTGTACAGTGTTAACTTAAAGGGAATGTCTGCTCTTTAGGCAAGTTGACATTGATTTGTTTGAAATAATGCCTAAATTACAAATTTTACTGGACAACAGAGAAGTGGCATTTAATTAAAACAATAAACGGACAAGATTATCGCTTTTAAATTTCCCGCACGCCTCCATTTTGGATTTTTTTACAGCAACACATTGCCCACACAAAAGAACCTCTGCTTACTAACAATATAGCGGTAATGCAATGACAGCATAAAATTCAAAATGGCAGCGTGGGGGAAATGCAAAAATGATAATCTTTTCTGTTTATTATAAATTATAATTAAATGTTATATTTCTCCCTTGTCTGGTAAAATTTGTAATTTTGGCACAAACAACTCAAACAACTTACCTTTTGCAGTTACTGTTGCAAACCGTTTTTAACAGATTGATTTTGACCTTGAGACACTCTTGTTTTGAAAACGAATTTCAGGTCAAAATGATCTTAAACAGTATTTTTCTGTGAGGATTATGGTAATAAATCTGCAGTAAATCATTTTAACCTGAAATTCATTTTATACTACATCACATATCCATATTTCAAAAATACTCTTGAAATTATATATTAAGCAAAGGTATAATCACTGCTTTTTATTTTTGTTATTATTATACTTATTTTGTCTAGATGCAAATAAAGAGTTTACGAGATATCATTTTTGAATCTCTGAGCAGTCACTTTAATCTCACTCACTGGGCATGTAAAATTAATGATCCTTAAGAAATCTAAGAGGATCTTTTAAAATTATCCCATAATGAAGCACAACAATATTTGCCTTCCTGTTAAGATCCTCCAGGTTCCTGTTAAGATCCTTCATATTCCTGTTAAGATCCTCCAGGTTCCTGTTAAGATCCTTCAAGTTCCTGTAAAGATCCTTCAGGTTCCTGTTAAGATCCTTCATGTTCCTTTTTAAGATCCTCCAGGTTCCTGCTCAGATCTTTAAGGATCTTTTAAAATTCTTGCAGGACCCTGTAAAGATCCTCAAGGGCCTTGCAAAGATCATTAAGGATCTTTTAAAATTCTTGCAGGACCCTGCAAGGTCCCTGCAAAGATCCTTCAGGATCTTAAAGGATCCTTGAGGATCTTTAAAGATCCTTCAGGATCCTGAAGGATCTTTGCAGGGACCTTGCAGGGTCCTGCAAGAATTTTACAAGATCCTTTAAGATCCTTGAGGATATGGATGAAGATCCTTGAAGATCCTCATCAAGATCCACAAAGATCCTTGCACAGATCTTTAAAGATCCTCAAGGATCTTAAAAAGATTTTCACCAGGGATGGCAGGTCATGGTCGTTTGGTCATTTAACAACATCCATCCCCTCCCTCCTTGCCCAAGAACCCTTCACCTGATTTAAACATTCCTAAAAAAGTGAATGACTGGCATTTATATGTACATACCTAACTCATCTAATCTCTCCCTGGTATTTTCCAGATTTGATTTCATTTTATCTTGAAGTTTTCTTGCTTTCTGCCACTCTTCACCTGTACATACATGAATACAATTATGGTCTACAATAATGCCAAGTAAGTGCTCAAGTTTGCCGACAATGGTCTTCACTTTCCAGCACTAACAATAATCATTGGTATCAACAATAATGGCATCTAAAAAAAGTGTCCAACATTTCCTTGACACAATAGGCTACCATCTACAGTAACTCAAAAACAAGCTAACTTACATGCCCATATGGCGGCATAACAGATCTTGCCCTTATTACTGCGAAGTTGTTTTCAAGCCCAGTTGTCAAAAACGGAACAAACAACTCTTTCTAAGATGGGCCATTGGCAGTGTTCTCCCTAGTTTTCAGCACTGCAGGTAAAAGAACTTTTCAAACCGGCAAAGAACTACTGGTAAATCTCAGCTGTTTTCTAGTGTTGCCCTATTCTGGTCAAATTTTATTTTACAAGAACTTTTTCTGGCCGTACTGTCGCCTTTTTATACATCCTAAGAAAAAATCGTATAAAATTTTCTTGCAGTGTCTAAAGGAGATATACTTGCTGTCGCTTACATGACATAGTACTTGAAAAATCGGCGATCTCGTTTCCTCTTAGCTATATGAATCGCTACAGCTACTTTTCACTTCGCTTTGAATACTCAGCATTTACAATGGCATCTCTGAAGGGTCATATTCTCAAGGCTTCTTTTAACCCGCTGTCTGGGTTTCGTTTTAAACACTTACAAACTTAATGAGAAAAAGTTCACAACAAAAGCTGACTTTCCCTTCACTATACGCCTGAGCTACGGTAAACTTAGCAATCAACTAAATGTAAGCTTATTTTCTCCGTAATATTTCTCGCTTAAAAATAAATTCTTTTTACCTATTTACCTTGTGAATTCTTTCATTATCAATGGACAGAACTGACAAAATGAAAGGAGAGCAGCTACATGTATTGCTGCCGATTCATTGTGAAGAAAGCCCACCAAAACATGCTATTTTTTGAAAGATAACAGAATACTGGCACAAAGTTGTAAATGAATATTGCATTTTTCTCTGTTTATTTTCCACCTATTCTATCAGTTATTTTTTATCACAACTGCATTCTTGGTGCAACGAGTTGCGTTACTTTGTTATTAACCTGTTGAATTTTCAACATTTCTAAGCGGTTTTAGGCGGTAAAGAGTGGTGCTGCAAGCAGTAAATTTTACCGGTTACCACCTGATTTGGACAACCCTGCATTGGGATGGGCTCCTACTGTTTATCTTAGAGAGGTGTCTCTCTTATAGGGAGTTTAGTTACAGTAAAATGACTGAAAAATGGTAGGAACAAGACCAACACCAAGGTGTCCGTTTTATAGAGATGTCCATCTTATAAAGCTATTTGTTAAGACAGAGTTGGCTGTATAACAGATGTTGTGGCTCATAAATTGTTTTCCTATCTTTTATATTAATTATCAGATAATATTATTAGCGTACAAAAGAACAAAGGAAAATACCAAATTGTGCCACAGGTAAAAAATTGGACCATTACATATGAAACGTACCTTCTTCATCACAGCAGATTTGAAGACCAATCTCTAACTCATTGATCCCTTTTTTGTAAAAATCCACAGCTCGTTTCTTTGTTGTCAAACCTCCTTTGAATAGCACATGAACAAAACAACTTGTAAATTACTGATTTAATTGGCCCATATCGGCTTACACATGAACAACAGTTATTAATAAAGATGATTTCATACTAACTTGCATGTATACACTGTAGCTGTGCAAGTAAGACAAAAGAATTGAACTTGCCTAGATACATGACTGTAAATACTGTACAACTACACTGTATGACAGTGCTGTACCAGACATGAGAATGGTTGACGCTGCCTTTAGTTACATGTACTTCTACTCCAGAATTACAAAGGTACAAGCATATTGTATGTAGCTACACAGCATATGTGGGTATTTGATTCAGAGTTATTTCTTGGGGTTAAGCAGACCAAGTAGATGTTTGAAATCCAGGCGACAGTATGATAATATTGTACATTAAATATTATTCAGCGAGTTCACACAATGCCCACATATTGTCTGGACAGCCTTGTTATCCATCATCCGTACATAACAGATACCCTCTGATATACGTTAGTTGCAACAATTTGTCTAAAGCATCGCAAAGCACTGTATAATCACAGTAAATTACATGTAGCAGTAAAATTATCCTCCTCAATCTTAATTGCTAAAAGGTAGTACTGTAAATTATAACTCTTACTGCTTTTATGTATAAAACAAAACAATCTTGTTGTTTTCTCCTCAAGTAATGAGTTGTACCTAACGAATTTAATTTGATGAAACGCTGTAATCTCTCTTAGTGAGATCTGGGCCTATCATATTTTAGTTAAGTATTAAAATTTAAGATTAGAAAAAAAAATTCATAACAGTAGCGTCGTTAACTACGATTGTAAGTGTATATAGGTTTTTTTTTACTTTTTTTTTTTCTGTTAAGTATCATGTTAAATTAAGTTAGTTTAAGTTAGTTAGTTAGTTTTAGGCATACTGTTATGTTGTAAATGGACTTTTGCTGTCAATAAAGTTGTGTTGATTAAAAAAAAAAATCCTCCTCAATCTTGCAGAATATCGTCTGATTTTAGCCTACTCGGCCTACGGCCTCGTCGGCTACAGTAAGTATCAGGCGATATTCCATGTGTACATACATAGTGGAACTAATGTTTTACTCAATCAAAAAAGGTATTCCATGCCTTTCATTGCATCTTTGAGCTCTAATGTAAGACAATGCCGGCCAAAACATGACCTCACGTGACTTTCTTATAAAACAGGACTGCTCACCCAGGCTGCAATTTACATAGGTTTCAACGAAGATATTTGGCGTGGATTTCAAAATTGCATGGCGTACTGGCATGTGATCGTAGTTGGCTAGTTTTAACTGGCATTTAGATGAATTGTTTTAGGTGAGACTTGGCTTTGTTTTTCAAAACCTTGGTGTATCATTGGCTTGGGATATACACAGAATGCACCCTGGTTTCTCAGTGAACTCAGTGATTGTAAAATACTGTGATTTATTACCAAATGTCAGATAAAATCACAGTACTGTGTTTTCTACATACATGTATAACCTTGTGCAAGAACTACCCACTATACGTGTATTTTACAACATACTGCGACGATCAGTGAAAATGCAAATTAGTAGCGATATAATTTTCACTCTAGCCAATCACATTGCACATACATTGAATGTGCACTACACGTTCTGACTTTCTGGCAATCCACCAAACGTCAAACTAATTTAGAGGTGACATCGAAGTTTACACAAACTTACAACATTTACATATGTACAGTACCTCCTTCTTCGTCGATCTCCAAAGCCTTGGCAATGTAGCCATAAGCTTGTTTGTGATGCGATCGCAGACAAACTATCTCTCCTGGCAATCCATCCTCGTTTTCATCCAGGGAATTTTGAGATTTGCAAGGTTTTCTGTCTCGAGGAGAGCGAGAGGCCATGTATGAATTTCGTGTTTGATATGATCTCTTCACTTTCTTCTTAGTTCCGAATAAGTTTGACCACAACAAAGTCACGAGCACAAAGCATACAGCATTCCATAACGAGACAAAAGGAGAAGCTATTACTAACAGGTAACTTCCATTACGAGGCATTTAGTGCCGGAAAAACCATGACAAACCCTACATCTGACCTCACTTCTACTTTCTGTTCGAGAGGATTTTGAGCATAGAAATAAGTCAGCGGTTTTCCTGTGAGCCTTATGCGGATGTGTGGAGGCGCAGAACGATAAATTGTACCCAGTCTCTTGTCTCTTAGTTGCTCTCTCGAGTTCCCAGATTCCTCGTTTCTTTTTTGCTTTAAAAAAAGTTTCTGCATGAATAAGCTGAAAATGGCAAAAGATTTTATCGTCCATACTAGATTATATCCATACAGCATTCTATTGAGTTACTCTCGTTACTCTCAACCTTTTGAATTCCGTATTTTTATGATCAGGAGTTTTCGTATTCCAAGAACTGTTCCAAAATAAATAGAGCAGTCGCTCCTTCATTACATGAGTTCGTGTTGTTCTTTTCTTTGCTTTTCTTTTTCTTTATTTCAATCAAAACTGAACAGGATGAATAAACCTTTTGCTGACTCGTTTTGCTTCCCCTTTCGGCTAGTTAAAGGGACTGTGCCACGGCTAAATTAAGTTTATTTTATTAAGTTTTGCCTGATACTCGCTATGAAACTTAATGTTTGGCAAAGAAATTACTTCTATGGATCTAAATGACAAAACCATAGCTTCATTACAACCAAATGGGTCTCTTGGTCATTACAATTTTAATGTTAAAAGCAACTGAGATTTTGAAAACTATCCGTTTCAATCTTCTTCACTTTCAAGTGGCCATCCTTACCTTCTTTTCCATTTGCTGTGCTATATATTCCTTCACTTTTTTAAGCGGTTATTTTTACATTTCACCGAATTTAATGGCCATTTCCCATGCCTTAATTTGGCTAAAATCCGTGACACAGCTCCTTTAAGTTTCAGTAATGAACGGCGTTTTGCTGAGTTCATTTGTTGCAGGTGCAAGCCAGAGGCATAAACCAAATTGAAAAAAAAACGCTATCGCGTGAAAACCAGTTTTTAACTATCAAGCGTACGGTTACCGTTTGGATGAAATTCTACTGTTGGAGCCAACTTCTATATGTATATAAATCTGACGTCCCCAAAGATTCTTCTTTCGTTGTAGATCAAATCTCGATCATCCGGACTCTTGGCAGGGCTAAATGGTCCGGATAATAGAGTCCGGATAATCGAAAAAAATATGAATACAGTATTAATGAGCCAAACCGACGATCTAATGCCTGGTTGTTAACCTACGAACGTTCCACGAACACACGTTGTTGTCATCACGCAAAAATTTATGGAAAAACTGTGTTTAATGAAGAAATACATAACAACAAATACCAGAAAAACGTCAATCGTATGTCAAAGTTGGTGGAAACGATGTTCGTCTTTATAAACATTCATGAATTAAAAAAAAAATGGACCAGAGTAGCGAGTCCGGATAATGGAGGTCCGAATTATCGTGGTTCGACTGTAGCACGCAGATCCCTGCTTCCAGGAGACTAAAAAACTCCATCGCTGCATTAGCGGTCACCCCTGTGTTAGTTATCATAATAAAACTTAAGTGGTTCTAAGGTAATTTAAGGCAATTCATTTTCTGCATCGAAATTGAATTTTACTGCTATTTAAGATAATAATGCTTATAAGACTAATTGGTATAGAGTCCATTTTGTTTCAAAATGTAGAGGCTTCTGGTATAGCCAATCAAGTTGGAGAATTTTACTATAGTAACAATTAGAAGTAAACATGAACTTTTCGGGAAGCAAAGAATGAAACAAAATATCTTATAACTATGCGTGAAATGCAAGCAGGTGTATTTATAATTTTTACACGTAGATGCTTGTAACTGCAAAGGGCATTAAATTGTTTTGACATCCCGTCGACCTATCATCATGCTACAGAGATCAATGAAGTAAAATATAGCCGTGTCGTTTGTATTGTGCTTTCGACGATCGAGCATTCTGGACGAAATTTAGCTCTATTTTTAACTCCAAAAAGGTGAGAAGTAAAGGATCCGCGCAAGACGCGACTTTGCACCCTGGTATACTTTTAAGGCCTTCGCGAATGCGAGCCGCTGATTGGATAACATTTAGCTTCTTAAATGAAGCGAACGTTGATTGCCGCTTGTTGAATATCCGATCCAATCAAATTCTAGAATGCTGCAAGAATGTAGGGCTGCCTTATTGGTAATACTAATGCTCCGGAAAAAAATAGAGGCAAAAACATTTACTAAAGTACCTCATGCAGGTGTTTGCTTAACATATACATAAACGGTCACCTTGCTTACAAACACAGCAAACAAACCCATTTTGACATCTTGTTGAAATGCCATTGTAGAGAGGAAGATTTATCTGATCGGCAGGAGAATGTCGCCGTATGTTTTGTATTTTACTCTTCTTCACGTTATTCCTTTAAAGGCCGAACAAAGCAAACTCGATGGAAGCCGTGGTTTAAAGAGAGGCGTTCATGTACAGGGAAATCAAGTATCGTACGGAAACTTTGCAGCTGACAAGTTTCATCGTCTTCAAGTATCAGTTGGTTCATCGAGGGTTGTGAGCAAATACAGCGAGTGCACTATGAGCTGTGTTAACAATCCGCCATGTCCTTCGTTTAACGTCGCCTCGTCTCCTGATGCAGATGGGAAATACCGATGTGAGTTGTTAAACGAGGACAAATACTCTGCAAATCCAGGCCAGCTTGTTATCTCACAGAAATTCCACCATTACAGCATCAAGGTATAAAAATGTGTTTCCACCTGTTCCATTTCTCATTCACTTGCAAATTTTTTAAAACACAAGGACTACCATGAAAAGGAAAGGCCTGTTTTTAAAGCTCTTATCTCAGATAATACTCACACAATTACGTTGATTGTTTGGTAACAAACGTTCGGTTGCTGACTCATTGTGTCATTTCGGCAAGCCTCGCGAGGTGAATTTGGCCAGCTTTGAATAAAACGGTTGTTTGCTTTTGTATAATTCGTTCACAAGCTTTTTATTTTTTTCAGTTTGTTAACAGACTACGTGCTTAAGACCAAAAATTTCAAACCTTACAATTTAGACAGCTCTGAATAAAACGGTTGACTTTTTTTCCAATAGTTCTAAAATAAGTCATCACTATAAAATTGACTTAAACATTTGGTTCAATTTCTAAATGACGCCTCTTGATGAAAAAAATAACCCTGAATCTTAGCTAATTGTTGCTAACGTGTTTCAGTGTTAAGCACAAGGAAAGTCTGGTAAAAAGAAGGAACTCGCTGACAATATATAGGTGTAAAGTTGTGTTATGTGGGCTGAGTTGGATACACAGTAGGACGTCCAAAACCGATCGAAGCAACGTTTTTAATCGTTGAAAACGGAACCGTTGTTTAGTTAGTTGTCGTCATTAGAGGCAAACAAAATGTTTTATTTATAGCTCACCGAGCTAATTTGTTAACGGTTAAATTAACTTAACTGAGTCATTTTACCTATTTTCCCCTGCGAGACTCAAAGTGACTGGAACACTTACCTGCGAGCGTTCAAGGAGACAAAACAATTTGCCGTGCGAAAACAATTTTACAAAAAAAAAATATTTTTTTTGCATGAACCATCGCTCGGCGAGGGGGCTTAGGGAAATAATGTTTATAGAAATTTTTACCCAAACTCTGTGATTGTTTTCCTTATTTTTCACTCTTTTCTGTTTCTAAGCTTTATTCATTGTTTTCCAAAAGATTAACTAACACTTTGTCCACAGACACCGTGCTCAAGCTTTCCTTGTCAAAACGGTGCAAAGTGCGTTCCGAATTACGGTGTAAATGAATATCACTGTGAGTGCATTCCCGGCTACAAAGGAAGCTATTGTGAAACAGGTGAGATGATCTTGGATTGTTTGTAATCAACTGAAAAAAATATTAAATTGCCTTCGCAGCTTGGAGCCTTGAAATCTTAATTCAACCTTTTTTTTTTATTTTAAAGGGAATCTTACTTAGCGGAAAAAAGTTTGTGAATGACAAATTTAGGGATTTAGAGTCGAGCCATTTTGGCCAGTTTGCAAAGCATGATAATATTTATAATGTTTGTGACATCCTGTTATATGACATCGTGTAAACACGTGCAAAATTGTTTACGGAAATTAAAAATATTAACTCGGTTTTAAATTTGAGTGAGTTTTCGTGGTAGTACTTCAAATTCACAATTTCACGTCAGATTGTTTTTCTATAAGCGTTTCAGTTGTTCAATAGTCCGTGAGCTGTATATTTCTTTTAACGCCTAATTTTCTTTTCACTTAAGATAATGCATTTTCTCGCAGATATCAACGAATGTTCCAGTAATCCCTGTTTGAACGGAGCGACGTGTGTCGACCAGGTTAACGGATATGTTTGTAACTGTGTGCCTGGATACGCAGGAGTTCACTGTCAGGCTAGTAAGTACTCTTTATATTTTTGATTGCTCAGCCAAACACATTGAATAGTGTATCTTGACGTCACTTATTTTTGCAACTATTAAATTTCTCAAGTTTTGCGATTGAATTGAGAAAATCTGGAAAACATAAGAAATTGTTTAATTCATCTCTGCCTTGAAATAGTACTTTGAACCGGATGCACTAACAATACAAAAGTACATAAGATCTTGATTGATTTAGCAATGTGTTTGCAATATTGACAGATAGTAAGCATTATTGATAACCTGCATTGAATTCACATTATTGGTTGTTTTCATTTGAGGTCATCAAAATTCTTAAATCTTAACTATTGAATTAATTCTAGGAAGCCACTCTTTTCACATGTTCTTAGACATAAAAAACGTTAAAAACCCTTATGCAAGTTTTGGTATCGATTAAAGGGACTGTGTCAGCTGGTGATTCTGCGCACTGGGGTTATTAGTTGGCGTTACATCTGTCAAAATTCTATTGTTTCGCGCCGTAATACGATAAGAAACAGGACGCGAGAGCACGTACAAGCTCTACGGGATATGATAATCACGATAACATGCCGATAAACTCTGGTCGCATAAAATCAAACTCGACAAAATTCAGCCTTGCAAATAAAGCTAATGTAAGATAATGTTATTTGTTCGCTTCAGTAAAGATGTTAGAGGCGAAGTCTTTTGTACAGATGTGTAGTGTTTGAGCTTAGCGTGTCGCTTTCAGCGAACGCAGACAACATACAGAACATACACAAACAAAATAAATCAAAATTTAATTTTATAGTTATGTAGAGGCCCTGTTAGGGGGGGGGGGGGGGGGGGAGGGGGGGGGGGAGGGGGGGGGGGTCCGGTTATCCCTTATCCCTTTAATTCGGAGCACAGTTATCCCTTATCCCTGAAAGTATCAACAGCGTTATCCCCAAAAATATCTCGGGTAGAGTTTTCAATTATCCCTTAAACTAATCTTCTCATCCCTTATCCCTTAAATATTTTTCCCGTTATCCCTTATCCCCATAATTATTTTTCCTGTTATCCCTTATCCCCAAAACCCCTAACAGGGCCTCGTTATACCGCTCTACAAACAGGAAAAGAGATTCCAAACGCTAAAGATTTGAAACGTCATGTACCTCTATTCTCATTTTCAAAATAGCAAATGCGACTCAAACGATCCGTGACCGCATAGACGCATGTTTTCCATAAATTGTTTGATCATCGCGAATCACTGCGACGCCAAGTAAAACAAAACAATATCCTTGGTATTGAATTCTTTGCTAAATAGGCTATGAAGAGCGAGCGAAATAAATTCTGCAATGAAGACGAGCGGATATGTTTGGACCAAACAAAGCCTACCGTTAAAAGGCGTTGATGTTACGGCAAACACAACACTGCGAAGTGTTGCGTCTCTCGCTGTGTTCGTTGAAACATCACTTGCAAACGGCTGATCTTTTCTCCACAATTTAGGTATCTTTTCAGCGACCCACATAGCCAATGACCAGAATATGCTATCTAGCCAAATCACCAGATGACTCCTTTCTAAAACCTCGAGTTTCGTGGCGTTGTTGTCGCAAAACATTTCATAGCCGCTGCTAGTTCAATGGCTGTCATGCAAAGGCATAATACATCCACGTAGCTGTGCACAAAACATGGTCCAAAAGCGAAAAGCCTGAAAAATAACTTGGCAAAAAGGTTCTGTGAACGATGAGGAAAGTTCGACAATAAATTTCTACACAAACTTCACAAGGATGGCTGAGATATAACTCGATGGAAACAGAAAACGATTCTCCCGACGAACTTGAAATAGTTTGCCCTACGCTTTCAAGAGAGCTCGCTCCGTCGCACGCATGCGCCACAGATGATACAGTCCCTTTAAGTGCTTCTAAAGGAGATAACCATTTTGAAATTGTCTTGTCCAGGAGGAACTCATTTCATAACTGTCACAAAAGCTATTATTTATATCGACCTTTTTAAAATTTTAAAACGTGGTAATAATTTAGAAGTGATATCTAAAATGATTTTAACTGAACGCAATTTAACGATTAATGACGAAAAACTACTTTTTGTATTGCACAATTCTGCGGCCACCATATTTGTGCCCTGCAAAGAGAAGCACAAACATGGCGAATGCATACTACACATTGTAAATTCTAAACAATTGTCACACCAAATTCATCCCCAGTAGATTTAAGAGCCAGTCACAAACTTTGCCAAATAAGTGCTTTTAAAGAGGTAGAGAGCTTGAAAATCAACCTTGGTATTTTGTGTCACCCCCCCCCCCCCCCCCCCCATCCCTTCCCCCCCTCCTTACGGCTTTCCAAATCGTCTGGGTGCATCGCGAACATTGTGATGTTGACCCAACAACTAACCAGTACCAATATGTGGAAAGCTGGGTGGAGAGAAAAAGACAACACAATACCTCAGAATGGCTCGAAATTAGTTCTCTCGACTTAGAGGACAATGCACCAAGCAAATAGAGCCACTGGACCTCTCATATCATTAACAAAGCCACTAATATTCGATCTCTTTTAGTGTTAATGTCATGCCAGGATATGTATGATATATCTGGGTAAGTAATACTGCATGTTAGTATCTTAGTTTGTTGTTAACATAACATTTCTTTCCATTACATTTCACTCTAAAAGGTCTGTGGGAACGTTAGAAATTGGAAAGTAAATTATTAGCGTTTGCGACACTTGAATCGAGACCTTTCACAAGTCAAGTCTCCGGACTTCAACCAGGAATTTTTAGTGTTCTAGAACTTAAAAGCTATTAAAGAACATTGTTCGTATATCAGTTGAAAAACACAAACTATCACTACTTAAATAATTATATATCCACTCTTGTGTTCCGAAAATCTTACCTTTTAATGTCGTAAAAATCTTTAAAACACATTGACAAAAACCTGCCGTCTTACAGCATAAAAAATGGGCGCAAAACTATTAATGTTTGACCTCTGAAGACCGAAGATCTTCATTGAAGCTATTTTTGTACGATCCCTGGTTCTTATAGTTCAAGCCAAAATCACCTGGTTACGCTTTTCCTTGGCTCAACACCTACTGCCGTTCTGTGTCACATGGGGGACTTTGGATGTGGAGATGGCGGATGGACGCCGGTCATGAAGATGGATGGCAGTAAGGTATAAAACAGTTATCAGGTGCACGTAATTCGCATTCTTTCCTCAGCGGTATTAATAAATGATTGCCAAATTCAGACTTGTGATATCAGGTACAATGCATTTAGAAATGTCTTATTTAGCTCTAATCAATCACTACTGTGCCTATTTGTGTCTTGTTCGTCAAACGTTTTTCGGGCAGGTAGTCCCATCACTGCAGGCGGTGAAAAAACAACTTGGAATAGTTTTAAAACACAATGCTTTTTTTAGCTCGTGCATGTGGACAAGAATGTTATTGCTGAACATGCTGAACAGTGTCGTGTAACGAATTGAAATGCAGCAAAAAGAAAGGCAAATAGCACAATAAAGTGCATTTATCTGAGGAAATAAACTTTAGCCAGAAGAAAGGTTTATAAACGCATGTGCTTCTTGCTCATGGATAATTTTGCAATCACTTTCCTATCTGTTTTTAGAGCACCTTTCATTTTAACTCGGGGTACTGGAGCAATCAAGTTTACTACAATCCATCAGCATGGTCGACTGGCTTTGACACCCAAGAAGCCAAGCTACCAACCTACTGGATCACACCCTTCTCCAAGATATGTCTTGGTATGAAGATCGGCCAACAGATCAAGTTCATTGTCATGAACAAGCAGGCTAGCTCTCTGTACTCACTGATCGCTGACGGGCAAAGACGCACCACTTCATTGAGTCGTGACACGTGGTTGTCGCTTATGGGTTCACATGGCTACTTAGAACCTAACTGTAACAGGGAGGGGTTCAATGTGGTTAGTGATGACTCCTCGATGGGTAAAGCTCGAATCGGTATCCTTGCTAACAACGAAAATGACTGCCGAACTTGTGACACCAGAATGGGCTTTGGAACAGGTGGGCGACACAATGACGCAATCACGTGCGGTAACCATGGTAAAACAGCATTAGGTTACATCTTGGTGCAGTGAGCTGGACTGAAGAGTATAAGGCTAATAACTGTTTATCAATATACCAATCTTAGAGAACACGAATGTTCAAATTTGCTGTTTCATTGAACCAGTGTCCTTTGCGAGCCTCTGATTTTAGTTGTTTTTGAAACATATATAAATCGGCTAAAGAAACAATTTTTTTTAATTCTAACTTTGAGCGTTAACAACATGCAGTTTGATGAAAGTTATCCCTTGCACAAAAGATCCGTTATCTCTGTATTACAGAAATTACGCGACGGTGGCCCTTTTTTACCAGCTTCGTTATATTGTTTAGTGACGTTTTTTGTGTAACAAACTTGCTGTATACATTCTTGCAGTACGGTAGTCCTATATATTTTCTTACAATACCGAGCTTAAGTGTGTTATATACTTGCACTTAAACATGCATGGCAACTGCTAGTGCTTGTTCAAGAGACGAGCGGGTCTTCAAGTTACACCTGAAACGTTTAAAAGCAGTATACGCAGTTTACAAGGGGGCGCGGAGTACACATAATTGCGCTTGATCGAGTGATACGGATTTAAGCAATAGGCGGGGTGTTCTCTGAACGGAAGGAAGACTACCCTTACGTACTGTGCTAATTTATCTGCAGGGCAACCTTACCTTACAAAAAGGGAGGCGCGGTGGCCTAATGGTTAGTGCACTGGACTCCGGATCGAACGGTCCGGGTTCGAGCCCTGGCCGGGGCACTGCGTTGTGTTCTTGGGTAAGACACTTTACTCTCATAGTGCCTCTCTTCACCCAGGTGTACAAATGGGTACCGGCGAAATTACTGCTGGGGGTAACCCTGCGATGGACTAGCATCCCATCCAGGGGGGGAGTAGCAATACTCCTAGTCGCTTCATGCTACGGAAACCGGGATAAGCTCCGGCCTGATGGGCCACTAGGCTCGCATGCAGACTTTACCTTTACCTGTACATTTACCAACCTTACAAAAATTCTGAAGGTTTACATACACCTGCGTTGAACTAGAATCCCATATCCAGAGTACAATACCGGTGCATAATACTATGTCTATGTATCCAAATTATGATAATTTGGATAATGCAGAACTACTATGGGACGAGCAGTCTGAGTATATTGAAGGGCAGGGAAAACTGCCCATTAGGTATTTAAAAGACCTTTCAAAATATCTCAAAAAAAAAACCCCAGTGAATGGTTGATTTTATAGAAAATCGATGAATAATGGTTTTCAGATTGATTCGAGGTCATTCCATTTTTGAAATGCTGAGCTTTCTGATAGCAAATCAAGCTCAGTCGAGAATTTTCACACAGTAGTGATTAGTGGTGAAAACTTTTAGGTAGCAAATTAAAAGAATGAATGATTAACGCGTGAAAGGGGATGCAGGTGTATTTATCATTGATACACCTGGGTGTTTGTTTTGTCCTTTCTTTTGTGCATTTTTCGTGTAATTCCTCTAAAGGCCGATCAGAGCCAACTTGACGGCCGCCGTGGTTTAAAGAGAGGCTTTTGCATTCATGTACACAGAAATCAAATATTTTACGAAAACTTTGTAGTTCGGTTGTCGAAGATAAAAAAAAAATCGAGAGAAAAATCGTCTTGAAAATCTAGAAGGGATCCTGGGTGAAGCCATTTTGGCTCCCTGGTGACATAAGTCTTCATATACAAAAGCAAGCCCCTGATTGGATAACTTTTAGCTCCTTAAATAAAGCGATCGCTGATTGCCTGCTTCTTGAATATCCCATCAAATCAAAATTCTAGAATGTTGCAATAATATGTTCGTTGGCTCGTTAGTAACACCTATGCTCGGACATAAACTAGAGGTGAAAACATTTATTAAACATTTATTGCTTAATATATACATAAGTACGTAAGTACGCAGATGTCCATGATAGTCTCCAAACACTGCAAACAAACTAATTTGTCATCCCGTCGAAATGTCATTACAGAAGGGTAAATTTCCATCTGTCGACTAAAAACGAAGTAAAATGTCACCGTATCTTCTGTATTTTACTCTTCTTCTCGTAATTCCGCAAAAGGCGAAACAGAGCCAACTGGACGGCAGCCGTGGTTTAAAGCGGGGCCTTCATGTACAAGGAAATCAAGTATTGTACGGACATTTTACAGTTGACAAGTTTCATCGTCTTCAAGTATCAGTTGGTTCATCTACTCTTGTGAGCAGCTACAGCGAGTGCGCTCTGAGCTGTGTTAACAATCCACCATGTTCTTCGTTTAACGTCGCCTCGTCTCCAGATGCAGATGGAAAATACCGATGTGAATTGTTAAACGAGGACAAATACTCTGCAAACCCAGGCCAGCTTGTCAGATCACAGGAATTCCACCATTACAGCATCAAGGTATAAAAAAAATATCGTTAACGTTCTTTGTTTTCACTTGTTCAAGCTTAAGCACTTCTATAAATAAGTTGAGGGTCAGGCCTCTTTAAGTCGAACTTTAAAGTCTTTAATTTTAAAACCTTGCCATTTATACTCTTAGTTACAGAACCTTTGGGTTAGCTTGGCTAGCCTTATAATTTGGGCTTTGAATAAAACGGTTGATTTCTTTTATTTAGTTCGCTTTGTAGGTGGCTCTTGACAACTTGCATGCAACCTTTAATAATTAAATTAGTAGTCAACCCTTTCAAGTTGACTTACACAAATTAATTTTTTCGCATTTCAAAATGAAGTTCTAAATTAAAAAAATACTCTGCATTTTAGCTAGCTTACAGTTAACGTTTGTTTATTATGCAAGAAAATTCTGGTGAAAGGCAGAAACTCCACCACAATATAATGGTGTGAAATTGCGTAGCGTAGACTGACTTGGTTACATCGTGGGACGCCGAACGCCGATCACTGCAGAAAATTAAAATTAAGAAGTTGTCAGGGCTATTAGCTTCGCATATATTAAAGATAAACAAAACATTTTGCGAGCACGGGTCTCATTTGTTGAGAGTTAAATTTACTTCAAAATTTTTATAAATTTACTTAGTTGGCTCACAAAATTAGTCTCCCCTGCAAGGCACAAAGTGGCTTGGAGACCAAGTTTACAAAAACATCAGTTTATGTAACATCGACATGGACCTCACAGATTTCATTTTGATAATAACAAGTTTATTGGAATAAACTGGGAATAAATATTAAACATGTTTATTCTATATATTTAGCTATAATGTTTAGTTGGACAGTAACAGCTCACCAGCTAGTTAATGGGTATCATATCCAAAAAATAAAATAAAATGGCTAAAATTATTACAAGGAATAAGATTTTTACCTAACCTCGGTGCATGTTATCCTACTATGTCGCCTTTTGTTATTTTTTAGCTTTACTAGCGGTTAGATTAACGTACTTTTTGTCCATAGACACCGTGCTCAAGGTTACCTTGTCAAAACGGTGCAAAGTGCGTTCCGAATTACGGTGAAAATGAATACAACTGCGATTGTGCTCCCGGTTACACAGGAAGATACTGCGAGACAGGTGGGACGAGGTTCATTTGTAAACAAAAATGAAAACATATTGAATTGACTTCACAGCCTGGAGCCTAGAAATCTTAATTCAACTCTTGATTGGGAATTTTTGCTGAAAGCAGATTTGTTCGAAGTTATCAAATGGAGTTTGCAATTCACCTGTAAATAAACTCGGGTCATGTTGGTTTGCAAAGTAGGAAAGGGGAATATGACGTCATTGTACGTTTTCAACAGCAGCGCCCTAAACCACTCGGCGACGCTGCTTCCCTAAATAATGGGGTGTGTTTCCGATAGCTCAACGAATATATCGCTTCCAATAACTAGCCAAACTACCAGTAGCCAGTACACATGTGGACAGCTGAGTGGACACAACACAATATGTCGGAGTAGCTCGCACGTGGTTCACGACTTAGAGGACAGAACAATGCAGCACCAAAAACCAAATCAGGCCACTGGGCCTCTCATATTATTAAGGCGGGTTTCTACCTGAAGGCCGTTTTTCCGCCGCATAACTTGGGTTTAATGCGAATATCTCATTCGCGTTTCAAGCCATCCAAAGACAGTTCACTCATCCCATGAATCTATGTTTTGCGGCGTTTTTTAAATTTTTGGGTAATTTTGGGGTATATTTGGGAGAAGATAGTTTTTCTCAATGGATTAGTGAAATTTTGAGAAATAAGAAATGGTGAAGTTTTTTGTGATTTTAAAATTAGAATTTGAAGTTAAAAATTAGTAGACGGACACGCAAACAGTCCCCTGACAACCTGGGGTGCCCTTGCGTTGGGATCAACTGTCTGGTGGTGTTCAGAAAATTTAATTTTCTTTCATCTATCCCTTCTTTAATTAAACCTCTTAGGGTTCACTCAAATTCAGGTGAAACCTCGCCTTAACAAATCCACTGATATTATTTTTATCTTTTTCAGTGTTAAGGTCATGCCAGGATATGTATAATATATCCGAGTAAGTCATACAGCACAGATGCATGTCAGTATTTTCGCTTGGTGTCAGTATTTTCTCTCTGCCGGAGAGGTCTGTGGGGCGCTATGGATTAAAAAAAGAATTATCAGTATAGCTTTTGAGAAATTTGAACCTTGATCTTTCACAAGTCATCTGACGTTACTTACCGACCGAGTAATGAATTAACTCGTCATAAGCCTATGCGGCCGGCAATATTTACCTTTCAAAATTCAAGATATTTTACCTCTTACTCCTGAGTCCCGAAAATGCTGCCTTATACCCTTTTTAAAATATAAATATTATAAAAGACCTGGACTTAGTAGCACATAAGTGTACCGCTCAATTTTTACTTTATTTCTTATGTATTTATTATAATTATCATATAAGTATTTTTTGGTCTTTACACCCCCCACCCCCCCACCCCTCTTTTTTTTTTCTTTCAATGCCTTGCAGTGATGGGTGTCTCACTTTGCAGAATCCCCCATGTAGGTGTAGATATAGATAGCTTTTATTTGAATGGTCACACTGAGTGGACGTTCATGCACTGAAAAACGTTGGAACGTTAAATGAGACAAGAACTGCTTATGGACTTAATTACTGAAAAATAAATTAAGAGTGACAGACAGGAAAAAACCGAGCCTAATCTGGATTTCGTGAAGGATTATTGGCTCAAAAATAGCTATTAGGTAGATTAGAAACTTGATATAGTTTGTTTTTGCACGAGGTCCTTTCATTTCCAGATAAGCGACAAAATTAGTTTCTAACCTCAGCTGGCAAATTGGCCAAATAATTCGCTTTTATAAATACTCTTTGTTTTCGCAAAAAGAAGTTTGGGAAAACCGATATTCCACCTCCGCCACTTTTGACCGGCGCTCTAAACGTACGCTTACAATTCAGAAGACCGAAAAGCGTGTGCTAATTGATGCACCTTTTCCTGCTTCTTAGGTCAAACCAAAATCAGCTGGTTTCGCTTTTCCTTGGCTCAACACCTGCTACCGTTTTCTGTCACATGGGGGACTTTGGATGTGGAGATGGGGGATGGACGCCAGTCATGAAGATGGATGGCAGCAAGGTATAACACAGTTATCAAGTCGACCTCATTTCCGTTCTTGCCTTGGGGCCTGTTTACAAGCAGGTAGGGTAACCCTAGTGCTAGGGTTACCCTAGCAGGAGGGTTACCCTAGCGCTCCCACATTTCTTCTTTTTCTCATGGACGTGTTTACAAGGCAGCTGGGGTTACCCTAGCACTAGGGTGACCCTAGCTGAGCGCTAGGGTTACCCTAGCACCAGGGTAAGCCTAAAGCGCCTTGTAAACGCTCTGCTCGGGATAACTCGCCTACCCGGGACAACTTTATTTTGGCTCCAAGAAGCTAAATATGTTTTCAAATACCGACAAAAACAGCAAATTGTGACCAAGAAACATCGTCTTCATTCACAGTTTGTCGTATTTTTGCACTGGAACGGAATTATTTTCGAATAGCAGCTTCTTACGACAAAGTTTTTGGCAAAATGTTTGGCGCTACATATGTGAAGTCATTCCATAAATAATTATTTATAGTTTCTCCGTCAAACGCGTTCCAATTCAAAATGGCAGACCCAATATGGCGTCTCCAGGATGGCTGCTCATTCAATATGGAAGGCGTCATAATGACGTCATGGTTGTTGCCAACGGAAGCCAAAGCTTAAACATACACAAAAGTCTTATCAGACACTTTGCTGTTAAGATTTTGTGGTGATACACTCAATCATGATGGAAATATTGATTAATTACTATTTCAGCTACCAAAATCATACAAATGGCGTCGTAAATGACGTCATATTACGCGAAAATGATGCCAAATCATTTATCTTCATTATCCTGTGTGAATACGTTTACCTTGACATCAACGGTTTTAAAGTGACAACGGAGGAGGCTCCCAGGCTTCACCCGTCTCCGTCCAAACAGGTTAAAAAATGCCCGGTCTGAATTAATACTAAGGGTCAGTTATGCTATCCTCAAATTAAACTGGTTAGCAATGGTTTTAATTGACACGACAAAGGGATGTTTAGCTGAAAGAAAATTAACTATTTGAAATGAAGTACCGTGCTTTTTACTTCAACGTTCGTCAGCTAGTACCTTCTTTGTAAATGTAAGTAACACAATGAATGGCCAATTAATTCCTCAAAAATTCTTGCCCCGTGCATTTGTATGCCGTCGAATGATATTCTTAAACAGTTTTACTGTGTAAATATTTAAGAGGCGACCAAAAGTAAGGCAAACAGAACAGTAAAAGTTTATTTATATCATGGAGTTTGAAAAGTTTGAAAACTGTTGTGCTTGTTGTTCATGTTAATTGTGTAATGTCTTTCGTCTCGGTTGTTTTCAGAGCAACTTTCATTTTGGCTCAACTTACTGGAGCAATCAAGATCACTACAACCCATCTGCATGGGTGACTGGCTTTGACGCACAAGAAGCCAAGTTGCCGAGCTACTGGACTTCATCCTTCTCCAAGATATGTCTTGGTATGAAGATCGGCCAACAGATCAAGTTCATTGTCATGAACAAGCAGGCTAGCTCTCTGTACTCACTGATCGCTGACGGGCAAAGACGCACCACTTCATTGGGTCGTAACACATGGATGTCGCTCATGGATTCATATGGTTCCTTACAACCTAACTGTAACAGGGAGGGATTCAACGTGGCTTGTTCTTCCGGGGCGGCTAAAGCTCGAATCGGTATTCTTGGTAACAACGAAAACGACTGTGGATCTTGTGACTCCAGAATGGGGTTTGGTACGGGAGGAAACAATGTTGCTATCTCGTGTGGAAGCCGAGGGCGAACAGCCATTGGTTATATCTTGGTGCAGTGAGGTGGAAGATGCAAAGCTAGCTATAAAATAACCATTAATCGATGCACTGGCCAAAGTTCTGGTCTATAGCGATAATATTCAAACAATGTGAATCATTTATATAATTACAGAGCAATGTATGAGCACGTTGCAGAGAATTGTTTATTTCTCAGCTAATAAGATGATCCACACCAAAAACAAAATGTAGTCTTAATAAGAGTCATACAGAGATACTCTCCACCACATTTTTACATCGATAGGTATAATATGGGACTGGAGATATAAAGCTAACAGTCGCTAATCAATGCACTGGTCTAAGGGAACGCGAGAGTTCATATATTTTATCTGGCAAAGAGTCCGGCAAAACTTTTTCACTGTTAAAAAAAGGCTTAGCGTTTTTACCAAGCTTCGTTGTTTTGTTTGTTAAAGATTTATTATGTAACAAACTTGCTGTGTGTAATCTTCTAGCACGGTAGTGCGAGATGTAATAATTATATCAAACACGAGAGAGAGAGTGTTTCATCACATTTCCAATCACCGAGAAGAGAGTTGAAAATACGATGCGCAACGGAGTATTTTTGTCGAACTCCAAGATGTTTGGAAGTGTGAAGAGACACACTTTCTTTCTCGCTCAAAGAAAAGTGCCTACTTTCTCCCTCCCCCCCCCCCCCCCCCCCCTCATCCGGTGGGAGAAGTAAAGGTTGTTTTTGTTGTTGTTTTTATTGTTGTTAACAATAAGATTTTGAGAGGCGTTAGTCCGCAGTTTACAGGGAGGCGCGGTGTTTGTATTCTTTGAAGTAGTTAGTTCTTAGCACTTTTATATGGCGTACCACAGTCGGTTCTTCGTAGGCTACAGTATGTACAAAACTGTGCAGCTAGACTAGTTTCCAAAAGTCGAAGTTCAGAACATATAACACCGGTTCTCTGTAAATTATATGCAATGCACTGAGTGGCATGACACCAAAATACATAGTAAATCTCCTTCAATACTATTCTCCGACTAGTCAACTACGAATCAAATCAAAAGTATTATTGAGAATTGCCGCACTCGGACTTTGGAACGGTCTACCTGATAGGATTAGATCCATTCCATTCAAGGAGATTTAAAAAGCTTGCTAATGTCCCCTGCATTATAATGATTTTTGCTATTGAGGTCAGTTACTAACAATAAAAGAATATATAATACGTGAATTGTGAATAAAATTCCATTTTCTAAATTAACACCTACGCTACTCCTGCGTCAATCACGAGTACATTAAATGGGTTCAATTTTGGTGCAACTCTACTTTTTATTAAAAAGGAAACGCTGACGCAGACGTCACAATCTCCAACTTAGCTATATATTGTGAAATGTAATTGGGCAAAGCACAAGTCGATCCAGGGAGATACGATACCTCGTGATGATATGAAAGATGAAATATTCATCATGTCTCGAGCAAGAGACAAAGAAAAAAATCTGCCTCCCCGATGGGAATCGAACACCGGGCGGACGCTGTATCCATTGAGCTACGAGAATTCATGGTAAGCAATTAAGGCCAGTTACTAGGTTCATTTTTTAGTCCCACGCTCATGACATGGTGAACATTTCATCTTTCATATTTCATTACCGAATTAGAATTTACCATCTTTATTTATTTATCACCAATAAATCGCGATGTCAGTGCGTTATATTAAATCTGAAGAGCCCTATTCTTGAGTTCTTATTCGTCCTATGTTAGCCCTTCTTTGTCTCTGTTCTCAGTAATTCGTAGCTTTTCGATGAGAAATGACTGAATCGAAGGCAGGAGAGGGCGTAAGTTAAGAAAATGTTATGAGAGGTGCATGATTTCGATTTCTTGCCCGAGGAAGCATTCAGCCACGGGAAAGCAAGGTTATAACACACTGAGGCCCAGTTCAGAGTCGTACTTCTGCCGTGCCGAACTAAATTCAGGAATTAAGTTCGACAAAATCACGGCAGAAGTGCGGCGTCTGAATCAACTAAAAATTAAGTTCGGCAAATCAAGTAAGTTCGACAAGCTCTGCCGTGCTACAATACAAGACTCTAACACGGCAGCGATTCAAGCGTCGTGCTTCTGCCGTGCTAATTGACGGGGGTAGTTACGGCGCCGTTTAAATTGTTTCATCACAGCTGACTAATTTTTACGTGACTTCAGTAAGTCCTGAATTTGGCACGACTCTGGCAACAAGTCGGAATTTATGCCGTGCTACAGTAGAACCTAATTTGCAATTACGTTTGGCAAGGCAGAAGCACGACGTCAGAACTGGGCCTGAGAATCATTCGTTTGCAGTGAATGTGCACACATCTGATGTAGCATAAATTTGCGTACTTATCAACCAAGTCGTCGTTTTGGCAATATATGAAGTTGCTAAAAGTCACAAAAGTTGAAAAACCCACTAAACGATCATAAGTCTGATGAGTTTTGCATGCAAAGAAAATATTTCGACATCCCGTTGACCTGTCATTACAGAAAGGAAGATTTACTCGAACGACTGAGAATGGAGTAAAATGCCGCCGTATCTTTTCAGTTTTGTGCTTTTTTTCTAATAATTCCTCTAAAAGTCTAACAGAGAGCCAATTTGACGGCAGCCGGCGGAGATAAACGTTTTTACGAGTCAAATAAGTCAATGAGGCACGAGTCTATGAATCAAATTTTAAACTACTGTCATTAATTTGATAAAAAACACTGCTGCTCCTACTAACAGACAAAAGCTTGCCGAAAGCAATTCAAACCAGAGTGAAACTAGCCGCAAGCAAACAAGAGTAGAACTAACCGCAAGAAAACTGAATTGGAACTAATCACAACAAGAGTAGAGTACTTCTTAGTTAACGTACTTTTATACAGAAAAACCGTAGACTGATCAGCTGATCCACGACTCAGAAGCATAGATCATAGACAGGGAACCTGCTGCCAGCGTGGTTTAAAGACAGGCTTCAGTTCTTGCATAGCCGGGAAGCTGAGTATTGAACGGAAAATTTGTAGTTGCTGTTCTCGGCGGTAAAGAATTCTTTAAGGATATTTAACAATTATTCTTTGAAATGGAGGTGAATAGTGGCAGAATATTTACCGAGCCGCGTAGCGGCGAGGTAAATATTCTGCCGCTATTCACCGAGATTGAAAAGAATAATATTTTTAGTATATACACACGAAGTGATCTCAAAACAGACAATCTAGACATTTCAAAAGGAAACCAATGAAAGGCAATTTTATTGACGTCTAATTTGACGTCTCAATTCATGCGTGAAACACGTACAAAACAGTACAAAACTATTTACAGATTCTTTTAGCATCGCAAATACACAATCTTCGATAAAATCCTCGTCAAAACACAGGCGGCCCAGACGTTGTATTCGATTTTTTCGATTACGTTATGTCTTCAGCCGATAAGGCAATGTATGAAAATACTTTGAACATTACTTTAAATAGAAGTTGTATTAAAGATTTGAAAAAAAATGTCTTACTCTACGTTTGCCTTACGTTATTTTGACATTTCTTTGCTCCTAGAGTGGGTTTAAAGCTGTTTAGACGAGTTTTTTCTTTCTGAGGTGTGCTTTCCCTAAAGAGAAACGAAAGGCAGGCGACCTAGTTCGCCAACGGTCCGCACTCGAAGCTCCATAAATCCCACAAAAATGGTCGAATCTCGCCAAAACTGTTTCAATACAGCCGTCGATAATTCTTCTTTCGATGTCCTTCGATTAAGGTTCCAAAGTTTATCTAAACCGCCCGAGAAACGCTCGTTTTCGAGCGCTGGGTTTCCATTTTTGCTTTGTCTGAATGCGTGGTCAGTTATCTTGGGCACAAGATTCAAATTTTAGCTTAGCGACCGTGCCATAGCGACAAAAATCGCCCTCAACCGTGGGGAGGCACAGGGGAATCTGCGTCATGCAAATTAAAAACGGCGGGAAATCTCTGAACTGACTGCGTATAACTTAAAAGCACTGTTTACTGTTTCTTTGTTGAACTGAAGCTTACTTCAGCAGTGCTTCTTAGCACTAAAATCAGTTTGCTAGGTGTGTCTTTTTAGACAGTGCTTTTAAGCACTAAAATCGAATTTTTTAGTCACCAGTTACACTTTGCATTTGCTGGTTAGAGTCTTTTCTTAGTTGAAGCTTATTCCAACGGTGCTTCTAAGCGCTAAAATCAGTTCGCTAGTTGCGTTTTGCCAAGTGTGTTTTTAGTTAACGTTTCCGGTGAAATTTCCCCAGGGACCATCACACGGTGTAATGCATGACACAAATTGCCCTGTGCCTCCCCACGGTTGAGGGTGATTTTTGTCGCTATGGCACGGTCGCTAAGCTAAAATTTGAATCTTGTGCCCAAGATAACTGACCACGCATTCAGACAAAGCAAAAATGGAAACCCAGCGCTCGAAAACGAGCGTTTCTCGGGCGGTTTAGATAAACTTTGGAACCTTAATCGAAGGACATCGAAAGAAGAATTATCGACGGCTGTATTGAAGCAATTTTGGCGAGATTCGACCATTTTTGTGGGATTTATGGAGCTTCGAGTGCGGACCGTTGGCGAACTAGGTCGCCTGCCTTTCGTTTCTCTTTAGGGAAAGCACACCTCAGAAAGAAAAAACTCGTCTAAACAGCTTTAAACCCACTCTAGGAGCAAAGAAATGTCAAAATAACGTAAGGCAAACATAGAGTAAGACATTTTTTTTCAAATCTTTAATACAACTTCTATTTAGAGTAATGTTCAAAGTATTTTCATACATTGCCTTATCGGCTGAAGACATAACGTAATCGCCAAAATCCAATACAACGTCTGGGCCGCCTGTGGTCAAAATGGTCCTTTTACACAGTTCAAATCAGCAACTTTAATTGAAAGTCTGCTTGGAAATCAATAACTGATCAATCGAAGTTTTCAAAGTTGTCGAGAAAGGCTTGTTGTTTGGATCGTTGCGAGGATGCCTGTCAATGGCGGCTCGAATTGAGGTGAGTGTTGTGTTGTTGTAATATGACTTGTCTTGTTTTCTTGCGGACATATAAAACTTCAATTCTTCTTTTTCCATTTCCTCGATTTCGGTGAGAAATTCGTTCTGTCAGGCAAACTAGTCTACAAAACTACTTGTAATGAGACAAATTTTAGTCGTGAAGATTAACTGCTCCCTATTTAGCGATAGGTCGAATTCACGGTAATTATCTCGATAAACAAACTGAAAAACACTTGTTTGCAAAACATGACTTCTTCACTTATCTTTAAAAACTTTTAGGCCAAAGTTTGTTGCCTTCTTGGTTTTTCTGGCACGCTGTCGTCTTTTATTTTCACTATTTTTGCTTCTGAAACGCTAGCGAAACGCGAGTTTACGCCGGCCATTTTGTTTTATGTTTTATGGGATAATGCATTATCCACTCGGTAGCGAGTGAATAATGCGGCATTAGCCCGAGATAGCGAACCAATCAGACTGCTGGAATAGCCAAGATCACTGAGTGTGTATATACTAATTGTTATCAGTTTGAACTCCGAAGGATCGAGAGAAATGTCGTCTTATAAATCTGGCAGAGCTCCAGAGTGACGCCATTTTGGCTCCCTGGTGAGATAATTTATTTGAAGTCTTCATATGTAAAAGCCAGCCGCTGCTTGAGACACATTTAGCTCCTTCGATAAATCGATCGCTTATGTGTGCTCGAATCCAAATTTTAGAATTTTGCATAATATGTTCGCTCAATTGTTATAACGCTAATGCTCGGACGAATAAATCACAAGTAAAAACATTTATTAAAGTTTTCAAACCACCTGCAGGTTTTTGCTTGATTTATACACAACATTCAAGTTCTTCCAGACGGTTCATCCGTCTCTAGTTTAAATCCAGCTCAATGGTAATCAGATTCGTCGGAAACCTAATCCAGGCCCGCAAAGCCGGAGCAAAATATCAAACCTTATGATTACAGAGCTGTTTAATTCCATGATATTTTTTATATGAACGGAGGTTCCCTTTATAAAAAGTTTCAGGCCTAGGCTTCTCTGAATTAAGATACAGATAACAAAAAATGACTTTTTTGTAAAACATTAAGTAAACAAAAAAAAATTGACAAAAACAAGATACAAGTAGTTGCTAGTTACTAATAAGATGGAATTAAAAAAATGAAAAATGACTTGACGAGCCCTAGCCTGCGAATACAGCCGCCTCTCATTCACTCCCGCGACTACGTAGCACGAGCGAATAAGAGGCGGCTATAAGTTCGCAGGCTTAACGTGCCCGAAATCCGGGGCTTTCGAGAAACGGGAAATAAGGTTCGAGAATTCTACTATAGAAATGACCACAGGAGCTAAAGCTTAGCTAGTAAAGAATAAAATAATGTACCGCGGTGTTTGATACCTTCTTTCAGCGAGACGTTAATTATTTTTAATTACATGCAAAGAAAATATTTTGAAATCTCGTTAAGATATCATTACAGAAAAGAAGATTTATCTGATGCTCTGAGAATGGAGCAAAATTCCGTCCATAATTCCCTCTGCCTAACAGAGAGCCAACTTGACGGCAGCCAGCGGAGTGTACGAGTCAAATGTTAAACTACAGTTGTTAATTTTTTAAAAAGTACGTACTAATCTCTTGCGAACAAAAGGGCGTTCGTTAATGAACAGGGAGATCGAGTATTGTATGGAAAATTTGTAGTTTCAGTTCTTGGCTGGCGGTAAAGAATTCTTTAAGGATATTCTTTTCCAGTTTGAACTCCAAAAAGGATCGAGAGAAATGCCGTCTTGAACATCTAGAAGGGCTCCAGCTGGGTGACACATTTTGGTTTGAAATCTCGTTAAGATATCATTACAGAAAAGAAGATTTATCTGATGCTCTGAGAATGGAGCAAAATTCCGTCCATAATTCCCTCTGCCTAACAGAGAGCCAACTTGACGGCAGCCAGCGGAGTGTACGAGTCAAATGTTAAACTACAGTTGTTAATTTTTTAAAAAGTACGTACTAATCTCTTGCGAACAAAAGGGCATTTTGGTTCCCTAGTGACATATTTTAAGTCGTCGGCATATACAGTAAAAGGAAGCTGCTGCTTGAATCACGCTGCTTTTTAAATGTGCGATCAAATCAAAACTCTAGAATCTTGCAAAATGATTTCGCTGAATTGTTATTAATAATGCTCGAGAAATAAAGTGAAAACATCTATTAAAGTATCTCAAACCGCCTGCAGATGTTTGTGTGATATACTATCACGTAAGTACGCAGATGTACGTTGCAAACAAACTAATTGGTCAGGCTATCGTCGTGATATTACAGAGGGAAAAATTTCCTGCTTTCGTCGGGTAAAAAAGACATAAATGTCACCGTATTTTCTGTATTTTACTCTACTTCTCATAATTCCTCCAAAGGCCGAACAGGGCCAACTCGACGGCAGCCGTGGTCTAAAGCGAGGCGTTCATGTACAGGGAAATCAAGTATCGTACGGACACTTCGCAGTTGACAAGTTTCATCGTCTTCAAGTATCAGTTGGTTCGTCTACTCTTGTGAGCAACTACAGCGAATGCGCTCTCGGTTGTGTTAACAAGCCGCCATGTTCTTCGTTAAATGTCGCTTCGTCTCCTGATGCAGATGGAAAATACCGATGTGAATTGTTAAACGAAGACAAATACTCTGCAAACCCAGGCCAGCTTGTCACCTCACAGGAATACCACCATTACAGCATCAAGGTATAAAAAAAATCTTCTTACGATCTTTGTTTCCACAAGTTCAAACCTAAAAGTTCCATTTTTGTCATTCAGTTGCAAATATTAAACGAAAACAAGCAAAACCATCAACAAGGAAGGCCTGTTTTGAAAGCCTTTATTCTGGATAATACCCACATGCCTTTTAAGTTTAATTGTTGTTTTATTCTGGCAAGCAGCTTTAGAGTGGAAATCTTAGATTTTAGAAAATAATGTAACTAACTCTCGAAAATTGGCCAACTCTTAACAACACGGTTGATTTCTTTTTCATAGTTCATAGTTCTTTGTAGGTAGCTCTTGACAGTTTGCAGGCAAGTTAAATTATTAATTAGTCATCGTTTTAAAGTTGACTTTTTTTTTTTACTTTTTTCCGGCCTCAAGAGTCCTCATGGGCCCGATGAGGATAAGTACTTAGTAAATTAAAGTTGACTTTAATTCGTCCAAATTTAAAATGAAGTTCTTTTGCAAAAAGAAGTAGCCCTAGCTGCAATTTATATTTTTAGCTACCTTACATTTTATGTTTTGTATTACAGTGTATACAAGGATTTGAAATTCTGCATGGTAAAGGGCGGAAACTCATTCAGCTGTAAAATTGTGTTTGCGGGTTGCGTTGGTTACATCGTTTGTTACATCGATGTATATATTTATTAGTTGAATAATTGATTAGTCATCGCTTTAAAGTTGACTTTAATTTGTCCAATTTCAAAGTAAAGTTCTTGATGAAAGAAATAACCTTAGCTGCATTTTAGCTAGCTTACAGTTTACGTTTTGTATTACAGTGTATCAAGGGATTTGAAATTCTGCATGGTAAAAGGAGAAAACTCACTCACAATATTATAGGTGTAAAATTGTGTTTTCTGGGTTACAATGGTTACATCGTAGGACCGGGCGTCAATCGGGCGCCGATTGAAACAAAACTTACTTACTTGTATAGGTATTCGTTATTAGAGCTCCAATGCTTAAAATGTGTTGAGGCACCAATGTGGCTTTAGTGGGCAAAACAATTAACCAAATTGTGCATTACACAATTTACAAAAACATTGCATGCAGCATCGGCGATGGGGATCACAGAATTATTAGAATTGTGGGTTCGCATGTTATTTAAAAAGATTCATTTTTTAGTTATTTACATATCATAGCTTTATTCTATGTTTTTCAAAAGATTTATAAACATTTTGTCCACAGACACTGTGCTCAAGCTTTCCTTGTCAAAACGGTGCAAAGTGCGTTCCGAATTACGGTGAAAATGAATATTACTGTGATTGCGGTCCCGGTTACACAGGAAGAAACTGCGAAACAGGTGAGATGAGTTTCATTTGTAAACAGATGAAAAAAGTATTGTACGGACTTTGCAGCTTGGGGCCTTGAACATCTTAATTGAACTCTTTATAGGAAATCTTGGCTTCAAGATCATCAGATGGAGATTATGATTATGATGCAAACTAATTTAGGGTTTAAAATAGGGCCATGTTAGCCAGTTTTCAAAGCATCGTAGGTGACTATGAAGTCATTGCCTTGAAGCGCTTTTCTAACAGGAAGCATTAATAATAAAAAATAATAGCTTTTATTTATACACGATATATTGCAGCACGATAGCTGATGTGGTCGTGTCTTTTGAAAAAATAACAATAAATTAAGAAACCAATAACTATGCTAAATCATTAAAAGTCCCTAGATTTAAAAGAATTGAAAAACCAATTTCCTGTAATGAACTTTTGAAACCCGCCAAAGATTCTTCAATACGGGCCTTGTTGTCTTTTGATTTCCACAATGAGGCCCCCACAAATTTACAGACTTCTTAACGAAGTCCGTATTGGGCCGCACCAAGCATTGTCAGATATATTCGTCTATTTACCTACCAGAAGATGGTTTTCCATGTTCTATAAGAAAATAATGCACGCTTGAGGTCTAGAAAAGGTGCGCATTCAGCTGCTTTTCTAGACCTCGAAAGTGCATTATTTTCTTTTAGGACATAGGAAAACTATCTTCGAGACAAACGCTACGCCAAGAAACCTGACGACAGCAGTCAAATTCATTTTAATGCTGTTTCAAGATTGAAACTGTTTTTAGCGGCCATAATTAAGGAAATAAAATGACAACTTTAAAAGATTGTTGCCGCCATGTTTTTGAATTCGTATCGCAGCAAAAGTTGCATCCGGGGTACTGGGCTTCTATAGTTTTTAGCTATGTTCTATAAAAAAAATGATGCCCGCTAGAATTCCATTGCGTGTATACAGCGACTATTTTCTTCCAGATATCGACGAATGTGCAAGTAATCCATGTTTGAACGGAGCGACGTGTGTTGACCAGGCTAACGGATATGATTGTAGCTGTCAGCCTGGATACGCTGGAGTTAACTGCCAGACTAGTAAGTACCCTATTGCATAATTTTATTGCCTATTAGCCAAATGCGTTGATTTAAATTGCGTAGTTTCATTTCACTTGTTTTTGCGAGTCTTAAAGTTAGAATTTTCGCGAGAAAAGGTGAAATTGTATACGCTATTATATAAATTTAGCATAATTGCGATATCCTCCAAGAAATATCCAGTGTTTCCGATACCTCGCTTCCACTAACTAGCCACAATGCCAGCAGCCAGTACACATGTGGACAGCTGAGTGGACAGAACGCGTGACTCCTTGGAATAGCTCACATGCGATTCTGTCGACTTGGAGGACAATACAGCACCAACAACCAAATCAGGCCACTGCAGAAATTCATAAGATAGAAGTCTACATGCATCTCCGGTAATATAATGGGCCTTGAGATATGTCTTTCGCGAGTAAGCTAATTTCAGAACGGTTTTTCCGCGAACCAGTAGCCAATCGAGTGAAAGCATTTGCCGTTCGTGGCTTTTGATTGGCTCGCTTGTAAGTCGGGCGGGAAGCGCTTGTCTTCCGGTTAGTAGTTTATTCGCCTAATTGGTATCTTCGTCTTGACCTCTCTTTGAAACGTCGCTATCGTCAAACACCTTCTTCAGGCTCATGGTGAAAAAATTTTTGCCTGTTTCTTCTATATTTCTTTTCATAGTCCACCAAAGTGAAAGGCCCTCACAAACCAATAACGAAAGCGACAAAGGACCGAAGTTTTATTTGCAACAATTTGCAATAATCACATTGCAAGTGCACTCTATCATTGCACAAGCACGTCGCAAGGTTTGTTCTAAAAATAGCCTACTCGCGAAAGACATAGCACGCGCCCTAATCCTAGATGTAGACTTCTAGCTTATGAAATTCTGGCTACTGTGCCTCTAATATCATTAACATGCAAATCCACCGATATTTTATCTTTTTCAGTGTTAAGGTCATGCCAGGATATGTATGATATATCCGGGTAAGTCATACAGCGTGTCAGTATCTCGCTTGGTGTCAATGTAACATTCGCTCTAATACATTTCGCCTTAAATTATTAGCGTTTGAAACATTAGTTGACACAAAAATTGATCACCGACTTTTACCATTGAGTGGCAGTCAGGAAAACCGAGCAAAATCGAACCTGATGTAGTTTGTTATTGCAAGAAGAACTCCTTTTATTTCGAGCTAAACGACAAATTTGGTTCTTACCTCAGCTGGCATATAATTCGCTTTTATCAAAAGCGTATCTCCATGCGTTCGCAAAGAGGTTTGGACAAATCGATAAATGTTTAAATTCTGAAGACCGAAAAGCGTTAACTTTTTAAGTTACCTTTTTCTGCTTCTTAGGTCAAGCTCAAATCAATTGGTTTCGCTTTTCCTTGGCTCGACACCTACTACCGTTCTTTGTCACATGGGAGACTTTGGATGTGGAGATGGCGGATGGACACCAGTCATTAAGATGGATGGCAGTAAGGTATAACACAGTTACGAAGTCGACCTTATTTTCGTTCTTGCCTTAGAAGAATTATCCCTAAATTCAGAACAAGGTACCCTTTAAGGTCCGCTCCAAATTTAAAGATTTGTAACTTAAGAACGATAACAGCTATGACCACTAAACGAAGCGACTTTCCTTAAAATTATACTGGCACTTTTTCGACGCCAGTACCTTGTGATCACCAAATTGGACGTTTCCATGACAACTTGTTTTGACAGCCATGTTTTATAAAAATTGCATTTTGGGGGATTTTATGAATAGTACGATTTGTTTATAATGGCGCTTGCAATTTGGCGACAATTTATCAAATTGTACATAATTAGTTTTAATTAACTAATGAATGGCCTATTTATTCGCCAAAACTTTTCTGTCCGGTGCATTTAGATACCGTCTAGTAATATTGTTAAACAGTTTTGTGAGGATCATTTGGAGGCAACCAAAAGTAAGGCAAATAGTACAATGAGGGTTTATTTATCCGAGGAAGTAAACTTGAGTCGGAAAAAAGTTACTAAAAGCATGTGCTTTTAGCCCATGAACGATTTTGTAATGTACTTTCTTTCTGCTGTTTTTAGAGCACCTTTCATTTTAACTCGGGGTACTGGAGCAATCAAGATCACTACAACCCATCAGCATGGGTGACTGGCTTTGATACACAAGAAGCCAAGTTGCCGAGCTACTGGACTTCACCCTTCTCCAAGATATGTCTTGGTATGAAGATCGGACAACAACAGATCAAGTTCTTTGTCATGAACAAGCAGGCTAGCTCTCTGTACTCACTGATCGCTGACGGCCAAAGACGCACCACTTCATTGGGTCGTAACACGTGGTTATCGCTTATGGGTTCATATGGCTTCTTAGACCCTAACTGTAACAGGGAGGGGTTCAATGTGGTTAGTGATGACTCTGGCTTGATGGGTAAAGCTCGAATCGGTATCCTTGCTAACAACGACAATGACTGCGTAACTTGTGACACCAGAATGGGGTTTGGAACAGGTGGGAAATATAACAACGAAATCTCGTGTGGAAACCATGGTCAAACAGCATTAGGTTACATCTTGGTTCAGTGAGCTGGAACTGAAGATATAACACCAACTGAATAACTGTTTATCAATATACCAATCTTAGAGAACTCGAATGTTCAAATATTCTTTTTGATACTTTAGCAAAGGTTTAAAGGGTTTACATTGAGAGATAATTAACCCAAATTTTTTAGCAGTATGCGTTGTTTACAGGGAGGGGCTTTGGACTAGATCGAGTGGTACGGAGTTAAGCAATAGCCGGGTTCACTGGGTTGTTCTCTAAACGGAAGGAGATCTACTCTCACGTACAGTACCACTCTCCACGCTGGAGTGTTATAGGAAAATCCACTACCTGACGAGGGAATTCCACGTTAAATTTCACGCGAAAAACCGATATCGCACGAATCGCGAAGCGATGAGTGCGATATCGGTTTTTCAAGTGAAATTAAACGTGGAATTCACGAGTCAGGTAATTGATTTTCCTTTAATCGCATAATAATGTTGCCTCACTTTCAAGTCGCAAAACCGCGCCGAATACCCTCGCATCTCTAGCCAATCAGATCGCGAGAATTCTTTGAGCTATGCGATTCTAACTCGAATACGCGCCGCGGCACTTATTAAATTTTTCGCGCCTTAGATGCAGCGGTTATTCGTGGACGGCGCTTATTTAAAAACTAGACGTGACAAAGAATTCTCTCTTTCAATTTAACGGTATATTTTCTGCTTTACGAAAACAGACTATTTCCACAAGTAACTTGAAAAAGGGAGAGAGAAGTTGGGTTTGTTGTGCAAGCAAAGTTCACGGCCTGCATTAGACTTTGCTAAAGATGTACAATAGCTCACAAAAGGATTATGGGTGCTTACCCGTTACCGACAAGATTTAATGGGGCGAAAGATTGTCGCACGTTTTCTGCAACGATTACTAAATGTTGGAATCACGTCCCCCTTAAGTTGCACGCCTCTTCATTAGTAAATATCCTTAAGTACGCTTTGTACAAACATTTTAAATTAAGTCAGCTCAAGAATAAGATTTTTACCCCTTTTAGATAATGACTTTTAGATTGCGATATTTTAGTGATAATTTTTGTGTTAACATTGTAGCTTAGCTTTTAAATTTTTAACTTACATTTAGATTTGTTTTTGATTGATTGATTGATTGCTTGCTTGATTGATTGCCTGCTTGATTGATTGATTGATTGATTGATTGATTGATTGATTGATTGATTGATTGATTGATTGATTGATTGATTGATTGATTACGCATTACAAGAATTGTGTACAGAGAACTTAAGAGGCCGTCTCCCTTAAACCGTTCCACTCGATTTTGGACTCCAAAATAGTTTTCCTTCATATTTCTGTCACAGGTAGTCCTATCTATCCTTACTACTAAAATGCAGTTAAAATGATCAGAAAGTTTGTTTCTCTCCACTTTGGAGCATTTATCGATTACCAGTGTCAAGAAGTGATGAAACGGCCATTTTTCACGAGTTCTAACACAGGATATTAAACGTTCGTTAAAAATACTTCGCGCCGATAAAACCCCCAAAATTTGTACACATTCAGTCAATGTTTATCAGTTCTTACTGCTGACATGTCATTTGGTTACTTTCTTGTTCAAAATCGGAAGACAACTACAATATTTATAGAACACCTTCAGTAATTTATGCGAACATCGCGAAAATATGGTCCTAAATCTTGCCTTATTTTTCACTTGTGGCAAATAGACCAGGCCTGAATTGCCATTCTAGTTTTAGATTAAGACCTTGTCTGTTGAATTATGAAATAAAATCTGCGGCACAACGCGATATTGAGAAATAAGTTCGAACGAATTCTTGGCTATTTTCACGGATTAAGTATTGCGTGACACACTTCACATTCCAGTCCGAGTCTTGACAGTCTTGTTGCCTGACACTTTGATGCTTCGTTGATGAATATTTTCCGCCTATCGACAAGGGAAAACGCATTGAAATTCTACAAATGGCAGCTTGTTTTTCCTTGTTTCGGTAAGTTGAAACCAAATACGGTGTTTCGTTTCCTGACATTAAAAAGTCGATTCGTGTCCTTCGTGATTATATTTACCACTCACCTTGTTGACCTTGTAGTTCCTGATGACATTATGAGAATTTACCACTGAAACTTTCGTGGTTATTGTACACAAGCACAAGTATGGTACTCAGTGGCTACAATTATAATGATCCAGTAGGTCTGTCTTGAAAGGAGAGTCGATGACGAAAAGAGATTTGAATAAATCCTCCTGTATGTAATCATTCAATACTCTGGTTGCGTTACCGCCCGTGGTGGAGAGAGTGGGGGAGGTGGGGAGGGAGGGGGGGGGGGGGGGGGGACTGGGATTACACCATAAATTGCGAGTGCTGCGGTTCTAAGATTTTGCCGCTATTGTAGGATAAAGGACACGATAACGGGCGGAGAGCGGACATTAAAATACGGGCAGCACGATGTTGAGGTCTCTGAAGCTTTGATGACTTGCTCCATACACCAATACAACAGTCAAAGCGGGGCTGGACTAAGCTATTATGTTTTAAAATTTAATCATATATTAAGAAGTGCACGATTTTGTATTCGTTTAATTTAAGGATCAAACCAGGATTGCACTCCCAAAAGGAGCAAAGGGGATCCTTTTCTAAAGGACTGAGAACCTTACTTAACCGTATGCCGCGGCACATCAGGCTGTACAGGTCTATATAGCCCACAAAAACGAGAGTGCCTCTGGGCGTTACCGTTTGTAGTGATAACGCAATTCACCATGCTTACCTAGAAGGCTAACTTACAAGTTTCGAACAGATACACGAAAGAGTACTGTGCAATTGTGATAGCACTTGAGTTTCACTTCGTTGCGAACACCCTTGAGCGACATTGTAAATAGCTTTTCAGGAGCAAGCTGCTAAAATAACATATCGCTTGTGCAGTAGCAGTAGTGCGCACGATATTCGCCTACGGGAGCCTTGTCGTGTCGCTTAGTTTGGATGATTGGGAAACTCGTGAAGTTTTCTTATTCTTTACAGTTTCGCAGGTAGGTCCCTTGAGTCTGAAAAAAAAATTGTCAAGATCGGTTTTCCAATGTTACCGACTTGGGAGCACACTGGCACTTAAAAAATGTGCAATTGTAGTCAGGTGATAACATAAGACCGTATTGCACGAGAACAACTATATCCATCATCCCTCATAAACAAATGCGACTGATCGCTGTCTAAACCATTAACTGATTAACAAACTATTGGCCTCGCGGTACTTCTTTATGTTCAAGATGTTTCCGAAAAGATTGGTCGCATCTTAAGACAACGACAGGTTAAAGTCGTCTACAAACCGTTTAAAACTGTTAACAGTTGATTTGATGTTCGGTCTCCTGTCACGTCCACGAAAACAATTAGATGTAAATATTGTAAATTAGTAACGCAGGTTCACATCAGCCAACGGCTGCCAGGTTTTTAACCTGCGAGACCAATTTTTTTTTAGAAAAAAAAAATCATCAAATGGATTTTAATACCGTCAATAAGGCTGGATATGGGGCCAATTTTCACGAGCGTCTCTTTCTGGCAGCCTGGTTGTCCATTAAGGATCTGCACTCTAGGAACAACCACATAGCTCTTCCAGAGGTCTACAAATCAGTTGGCACGCACACGAGTCTCGAGAACAACATCGGCCTTAAATATCCAATACGTTTTTATGTTTATCACTCTGCGACTATTTCAAAAGGGGAAAACTAGTACTAAAGTCATGCTAAACCATTTTGAAATCTCCTGTCTCGCCAAATGTCGAAAAGCAGAGTTGGTTCGTTTTGTTTAAGAAGAGTACCAGTGTTGGTTTCTTTGTGGTTTGACACTGAATGGTTCTTTTATGTTACTTTCATAGACGTTTCGGCTAATGATACCCTGTTAGAGGGGGGGGGGGGGGGGGGGGGGTTCAGTTATCCCTTATCCCTGTAACTCTGGGCACAGTTATCCCTTATCCCTGAAAGTATCGACAGTGTTATCCCTTAAAGTGTCTCTGTTGGAGTTTTTCCCACAAACAAAAGTGATAAAGTGAAGCCTAGCATAAATTTCCCAACGAATGCAATATACATATCGTCCTTTCCTTGTTTTCCTTTGAGAATAACTGTTCTCATTCTTCGGGAGTCTAATTCTACTGCCGGGATAGTGACTGTTACTGCTTATCTTAACGCTTCCTTTTTCTTAGATGTATTGTTCTATGTATTGTTGTATTTTTCTTAGATGTATTGTTCTTAAATTAGCTTCGCAGCCCACATTGTAGGACATTCAAAACTGCTCTTTAGATAATAATAAACAAGTTCAGGCACCGATCTCCACGTCGTTTAGGGTTACATTATATACATCGGTTATGAATTGTAATTGCTTCCATCACAGAGTCAATGGATTCTGCTTAAAAAAGCATTTAGCGTTCGACATAAAAGTAGTGCTCTTTTCATTTGGTTATCCTCTATCTTGTCTGTATAATTTTGAATAGAATACGACATACCAATTCAAACATAATTAATGCAAAAAAGAAAACCGAATATGCTGCGCTGAAGGAAACAACAGCTGTGGCTTCCTTAGATGACGAGAGAGGTTCGGAATCAGTAAGCATTGCAACCTAAACATTCTTGACGTTCACAGAGATGGCACAATGGTAATAATGATGATGTAAACTATATTCAGTGTATCAGTTTAAAGTTCAGATCAATTGGTTCTTGGGTTTGGTAGCAGGTTAGAATGGCTATTTTGGTTTTAGTGTTAATGTAAGATAGTAAAAGACACAATTTGAGCTGTTTTTGTTCATGACTGAGCGTTTCCCTGATCTAGTTGTAATATTAAACTAGCTGCAATTAGTCTCTCTAACTCACTCTAAATGAAAGGGAAAAAGGAAATATCGGAAAGCATGATTATAACAAAAACTCTACAAGGCCGTTTTCTTGTAATTTTTTTATCTCTCAACCCTTCATTTAATTTGTCCCGAAATGACCAAAATGGTCAGCTCAATTAAACAGTAGGTGAAAAAATTCAATCCTTGACATCCGAGTGGGCGGTCAACGAACATTTTTTAAAACGGTCCATAGACATTAATCGCCACTACCCAAAAAGATCTTGAATTTATCAATTTCGCGAGGGTTCATTTCTTGAAGTTATAAAGCAGATAAACAACATCAAAGCTAAAAGTCTAACTCGACGCAATGTCTGATCTCCCAATATTCATTATTCGGCCAGGCAGAAGTCAAAGACATGCTCAACGCCAATGGTCCTGGTGACATTGATAGTTTATTGATATTATGAAATATGGATCCTAATCAGCCAATTCTAAAAATTATGAAGCCAAACGACACTTATTCGCATCGAAACTTACCTATTAGCTGAGGTTCGTCCTGTAGAAGAGGTAAAGCCATTCTGAATTGGTCAGATCGCGCCGGTGTCGATGGAAAATATCCTGCCACATGGAAATTCTGGTTCCGCCATAAGCCGCTTTTTGCCGAAACCGCACGATTTCAGGTAACGAAGAAAGAAAAATATCCTTCTCTTCTAATTTTGTTGACAAATGACCATTTCAATGTTGGTTTCTCATCGTCTTGTATGTAAATACATGCCGTAACTTCATGCATGCAGCATGGTGTAACCCCAGTACCCCCTCCACCCACCTCCCCCACTCTCTCCACCACGGGCGGTAACGCAACCCGAGTATTGAATGATTACATACAGGAGGATGTATTCAAATGTATTTTCGTCATCGACTCTCCTTTCAAGATAGACTTACTGGATACTCTTTCGTGTATCTGTCCGAAACTTGTAAGTTAGCATTCTAGGTAAGCATTGTGGATTGCGTTATCACTGCAAACGGTAACGCCCAGAGGCACTCTCGTTTTTGTGGGCTATATAGACCTGTACAGCCTGATGTGCCGCGGCATACGGTTAAGTAAGGTTCTCAGTCCTTTAGAAAAGGATCCCCTTTGCTCCTTTTGGGAGTGAGTGCAATCCTAGTTTGATCCTTAAATTAAACGAATACAAAGTCGTGCACTTCTTAATATATGATTTAAAATATAATAGCTTAGTCCAGCCCCGCTTTGACTGTTGTATTGGTGTATGGAGCAAGTCATCAAAGCTTCAGAGACCTCAACATCGTGCTGCCCGTATTTTAATGTCCGCTATCCGCTCGTTATCGTGTTCTTTATCCTACAATAGCGGCAAAATCTTAGAACCGCAGCACTCGCAATTTATGGTGTAATCCCAGTCCCCCCCCCCCCCCCCCCCCCACCTCCCCCACTCTCTTCACCACGGGCGGTAACGCAACCCGAGTATTGAATGATTACATACAGGAGGATTTATTCAAATCTCTTTTCGTCATCGACTCTCCTTTCAAGACAGACCTACTGGATCATTATAATTGTAGCCACTGAGTACCATACTCGTGCTTGTGTACGATAACCACGAAAGTTTCAGTGGTAAATTCTCATAATGTCATCAGGAACTACAAGGTCAATAAGGTGAGTGGTAAATATAATCACGAAGGACACGAATCGACTTTTTAATGGTCAGGAAACGAAACACCGTATTTGGTTTCAACTTACCGAAACAAGGAAAAACAAGCTGCCATTTGTAGAATTTCAATGCGTTTTCCCTTGTCGATAGGCGGAAAATATTCATCAACGAAGCATCAAAGTGTCAGGCAACAAGACTGTCAAGACTCGGACTGGAATGTGAAGTGTGTCACGCAATACTTAATCCGTGAAAATAGCCAAGAATTCGTTCGAACTTATTTCTCAATATCGCGTTGTGCCGCAGATTTTATTTCATAATTCAACAGACAAGGTCTTAATCTAAAACTAGAATGACAATTTAGGCCTGGTCTATTTGCCACAAGTGAAAAATAAGGCAAGATTTAGGACCATATTTTCGCGATGTTCGCATAAATTACTGAAGGTGTTCTATAAATATTGTAGTTGTCTTCCGATTTTGAACAAGAAAGTAACCAAATGACATGTCAGCAGTAAGAACTGATAAACATTGACTGAATGTGTACAAATTTTGGGGGTTTTATCGGCGCGAAGTATTTTTAACGAACGTTTAATATCCTGTGTTAGAACTCGTGAAAAATGGCCGTTTCATCACTTCTTGACACTGGTAATCGGTAAATGCTCCAAAGTGGAGAGAAACAAACTTTCTGATTCTTTTAACTGCATTTTAGTAGTAAGGATAGATAGTACTACCTGTGACAGAAATATGAAGGAAAACTATTTTGGAGTCCAAAATCCAGTGGAACGGTTTAAGGGAGACGGCCTCTTAATGGGCGAGCGATATAATATAACCACTTTGAACTGAAGAACATCGCTTTTGATGCGAAGAAATTTCCAATGCTGTTTTAAAGTTGCTTTGTCATGGTTTTTTTACTGTCCATGGTTTTTTAGTTATACGGAATTCCTTGAATAAACGCCTCATCGGGACCGCGGCGCTTATTCGGGGGCGGCGCTTTTTTTTAGTAAATATGGTACCGCTAATTAATTTGCAGGGCAACCTCCCAAAAATTCTGAAGATTTACCGTGTACCTGACCTGGGTTGTGCCTAAATCCTACCGTCCAGAAGGACAGCCGAGGAGTACTAGGAACGAGTTTCCGAGTCGAGCAGTATTCGGAAATTCTCGGCAATTCCAATATGGCGGATTGTTCTCTATGAGTATGAATCACTTTTACGCGAGCAAGCAGTGAATAACAAGACAAGTACGTTTTCATTTATCTTTCCGCGTTTAGAATACCGTTTATAGATTAATGCATTGAATTGTTTCCAATGCTTCAAGCCTCTTTCCTTTTGTAAGTTCATAGATGGTCAGCTTTTGAAACCGTAGTGACATGATTTTAATTAAAGAAGTAAGTATTTATTAAGGTACATTAAAAAATTATATATTTATTCAAACCTATCTTGTTTAAAAGAATTTCTTTCGTTCTATCTTGGTAGACCATCAAGTTACCTTGTCCCTCTGCCCGGTAGTATTTACGACTTAGTGATAAATACTACCACCCAGGGGGACAGGCTGTATAAATCTGTATATTTAGGCAATCGGCTTAAGTCCATTCACATCTTGATTCAAAATATTGCTCTACACATTCCTCTTTAGTTTTACACTAGTTTTAAAATCACTCCACATGAATATTTTCAAGTTTTTGTTGAATTTGTTGATTGTCCCTCTGGCCAGTAATACATAATAAAATACTACCATCCAGAGGGACAGGCTACATAATTAGGCCACCAACTTTGAATTAATTCACTGGTTAACACATAACGGTGTTCCATGCATTCCTCTTCACTTGTAGACCAGTTTAGGATCTTTCAACAAGAATATTGTCTTGACGTTCTTGTTGTGTTGTACTCCCTCTGCCTGGAAGGAAGTAATAAAATACTACCACCCAGGGGGACAGGTTGCATTGTAAAGCAACCAGCTTTGATTTCATTCACTGGTTAACACATAACAGTGTTCCATGCATTCCTCTCCACTTTTTACTCACATATAAAACTAGTTTAGAATCACTCAAAGGGAATATTTTTCATGTTCTTGTTGTATTGTCCCTCTGCCTGTGGAGATGGGAGATGGACGCCAGTTATTAAGATGGATAGAAGTAAGGTTCAACACAGTTATCAGTTCGACCTCACTCTGTTGTATTATATATTTTTATTTTGGCGATCATAATTATGGTCAAAGTCGTCACGTAGTCCTTTCTTTGTAAATAAAATAAATGAAAAATCTAGTTAATACATATTTAACCAAATGTATGACTTTTTGTTTACTAAAAATCATAGCTTGTGCATGCTATAACAGGATCCCGCCGGTACATTTAAACATTTTAAGGAGTTTATTTGCGAAAGATTTAGAACAGAGACACACTTATAAAAAGGTAAATAGGTAAGCTGTTGCATTATAACTAGTGTCAGTTGCTGTAGTATTGTAAAATAAATCAAGAAATAACAATAAAACCAGAAAAGTATGTGAAAGGAGAATTATTTACTGTTGGAAGTTTATGAAACGTTATCTTTTCTGTCAAGTGTAAGGATTCGAACCTTAAAAAAAAAGGATTCGAACCTCGCGCAGAGCCTACGCGTTTTAAAAATCAAAGGTCTTCTTGAGCCTACGACTATTTTGCATGATGAAGTACATGTATAAGCAGCAGTATAAGCAGATAAGATAAAAAAATTTCGGCGTTGTGGACCAATGTGTTAAGTTATACTGGAATAAAAAGCAGAGAGGGCAAGAGTCAAACACACGGGCGGTCACGCACGCGATCTTTATTTTCTTTTCGTTCTCCCTCCGACGTGTTTTTTTCCTTCTTTTTCCCCTCAAGAAGCTAATAAGTGCTCCCCTCTTATTATTTTGCTTAATATTCATGCATTGCATACATTATTTTATTAAAGCCCACGCTTGCCTGGTGCCCGCTTTCATTTCGTAACAAAGACTCCGAATGTTCTATAGGTATTGTTTTGAAACAATCAAATAAAAAAAATGCTCGCACCCCATGCTCTTGACATAGCTGATAACTATCTCATTATTATTTCACTAAGTTTCACATTTGCCGACATTCAATTTCATCTTCGTCAAGTCCAGTTATGCATTGGTCAGCGGAATTACCAACAATAGAATACGACCCAAGGAAGGATTGACCGAACAACCGACAAAGCGAGTGATTGCGCTTGTCTGCTAAACTCCTATTTTGCATAAAAAAAGATGTTCATTTAAAAAAAATTTTGGCATCCCGTTGAGCTATCATTGCGGAAAAAGAAGATTTATCTGATTCAATAAGAATGGAGCAAAATTCTCTCCATAATTCCCCCTGGCCAACATACAATAATCTTCGGATATCTCGATCAGGCTCTGACTCATAACCCGATATCATCCCCTAATCATCTTTCTCTGCAATTTTCTTCATATCGTAATCATGGGCGGGCCACTTGCCACTTCGATGAAAGTTTCTGTGTCTAGGGCCTATTCGCGAGAACCACGGACCGTTGTTGACGAGCTGTTATCAGGAGCGGTATCCTTCTCGCTAGCGGATACTTTAGACAACCCCGGGAGATATCTTCACATTTTAAGAGGGTCTCACTGGGGTAGTTATTTTGACGGTTGACGATTAAATTTTAGTGATTTTGACCGTTGACGGTTATGAAAGGAAATTTCTTCCATGAGTTGAGGTTATCATTAATTTTTTTTTTAAATATTTAACTTTTTGTCCTGGAGATTGTTTTGGTCTTCAACAATGAAATCAAGTGGAGTTCTTACAAAATACTCCACGATGTAATTAAAATATATTTCAGTAAATCATTAATAAAATATTAATGTTTTGGATAAGTAAAGCTTGTGGGTATATTTTCAATACAAAAATAAGCGAAATTAGCAAACAACGTTTCGACATCTTCAAGATGTCATTGTCAAGTTAAATAAATTATTTAGTTCATGCGTTATATAAATATGCGATCCAAGAGAAAAAGCTTCCATTAATCAACCAACAAAGCGTTGTTTATCGATTCAAATGTGGCTTGTGCGATGCAAGCTATGTCGGCTTCACACGCCGACACATATCAACGCGTGGCTGAACATCAGAGCTCAACTATCGGAAATCATCTAAAGATGGAACACAATATCGAGCCTAGGAATCTTGAGGACAGGTTTACCATCCTAAGGAAATGCAAGACGAAACTTGACTGCCTGATATACGAAATGCTGTATATCAGAGATCTCAAACCAAATCTTAACACCCAATCAGACTCGATCCGAGCAAAACTATTTTGCAATTAACACGTTTCTTTGACTTTTCACTTGTAACACCTTTCCAGCATAATTTGTACATCGCATATTTATATAACGCATGAAGTAACTAATTTATTTAACTTGACAATGACATCTTGAAGATGTCGAAACGTTGTTTGCTAATTTCGCTTATTTTTGTATTGAAATTAATGTTTTGACACCTGAAATACTTTTAGATAGAAAGACCTAGAGTCTAAACAGATTTATATTTGGGTTTACCAGTTAAAACAATTCTCTGTGAGCCAAAATTCCAAGATTAGCAGCTGAAATCATAGAATTTGAAAGACCTGGTAACCGTTTTGACGTCTAATAATAACTACTTTTATAACGGTAAAAATTACTCTTTTTCAAAGGCTGACAGTTAAAGTATTCAAATCAATGTTTTTTACATTCAATCTTGATAAATACAGTTCGTTGCTATTGTTTTCAATATTGTGGTTTTTCTCTCACTCTTTTGCTCACTCGATGGAATGTAAAAATCATTGATTTCAATATTTTAGCATAAATTGCGAACGCTGAATTTGCAACGCAACATTTTCGTCGGTTCGAACGCCTTCTTTAAGGATAACTTTATACGTGTTCCAGTAAATCAACGTTAATAAAACTTTAGAATTAAATTCTTTGCATTATCAAGTTTGTGTGGTGAAAGTTTTAAAGAGAGCCGTTTTGGAGATTTTCGAAAAAGCGCTAAAAGTAGAAAATTTGCCAAAAATTACATTGGTAGTGACCGTATGAAAAAATCCAATTCTCGGGATCGCGATAACGAAAATCAACAAACCTTTCACGGCGACGAAAGATAAGTTAAATACACATTTTGGTGTTATTTCGAAGTAATTTCATCAAAGCAGTGTCTGCGTCTCGGTCCGTTTATCATTATAATGCAAAAAGCATGGTTTGAAATATATTTTCGATTTATTCGAAATCAAACCTACCGAATTTTTTTATTCTTGCATATTTGATGTGCAGTACACCATAGTTTCAGATACTGGTGTTAGTTTGTCTACGTAAAATCTTATTCGCGTAGAATTCAAGTTTAACTGATATATTGTTTTTCTGTTTGTCGTTGGCATGGAAATATCGATTTCCTAAAAAATATACCATATCAAACTTCAATCCAATTCCAATATCTGGTGTAAATTTCACATCGATCCGAGTCCGGGAAGTTTGCTAAACGGCCAAATGAAAATGTTTGGTATGGTCCAGAAAAAACTGTAGAGAGACACCTTAAAGACAGGCTTCAGTTCTTGTATAGCCGGGAAGCTGAGTATTGAACGGAAAATTTGTAGTTGCTGTTCTCGGCGGTAAAGAAATCTTTAAGGATATTCGTTTTCAGTTTGAACTCCAAAGGATCGAGAGAAATGTCGTCTTATAAATCTAGCAGAGCTCCAGAGTGACGCCATTTTGACTCCCTGGTGAGATATTTGAAGTCTTCATATATAAAAGCCAGCCGCTGCTTGAGACACATTTAGCTCCTTCAATAAATCGATCGCTTATGTGTGCTTCTTGCATATCGACTCAAATCCAAATTATAGAATTTTGCATAATATGTTCGCTCAATTGTTATTAACGCTAATGCTCGGACGAATAAATCACAACTAAAAACATTATTTTATTAAAGTTTTCAAACCATGCACCTGCAGGTTTTTCCTTGATTTATACACAACATTCAAGTTCTCCCAGACGGTTCATCCGTCTCTAGTTTAAATCAAGCTCAATGGTAATCAGATTCGTCGGAGCCCGTTTAATGTTTTTTTTAATGTAGAGCCTTCTGAAAACAAATTGTGCCCGTTTCTTAAAAGCCTCGCAAACCTTCCAGGTCCGCAAAGCCGGAGCAAAATATCGAACCTTATGATTACAGAGCTGTTTAATACCATGATATTTTTTTATATGAACAGAGGTTCCCTTTATAAAAAGTTTCAGGCCCATACACTTAACTTTGTTTTTAAGATTTTTTTAAGATAGGGATGACAAAAAATGACTTTTTTTGCAAAAACATTTAGTAAAAAATTGACAAAAAAAGATAAAAATAGTTGCTAGTTACTAATTGGATGGAATTAAAAAGTGAAAATTGCACGAGCGAATGAGAGGAGGCTGTAAGTTCGCAGGCTTAACGTGCCCGAAATCTGGGGCTTTCGCGAAACGGGAAATAAGGTTCGAGAATTCTACTATAGTGATGACTACAGGTGCTAAAGCTTAGCTAGCAAAGAATAAAATAATGTACCGCGGTGTTTGATACCTTCATTCAGCGAGACGTTAATTATTTTTAATTACATGCAAAGAAAATATTTTGAAATCCCGTTAAGATATCATTACAGAAAAGAAGATTTATGTGATTCTCTGAGAATGGAGCAAAATTCCCTCCATAATTCCCTCTGCCTAACAGAGAGCCAACTTGACGGCGGCCGACGGACTGTTTGAGTCAAATTTTAAACTACAGTTATTAGTTTTTTAAAAAGTACGTACTCTCTTGCGGACAAAAGAAGGGCATTCGTTCATGAACAGAGAAATCAAGTATTGTATGGAAAATTTGTAGGTTCAGTTCTTGGCAGGCGGTAAAGAATTCTTTAAGGATATTCTTTTCCAGTTTGAACTCCAAAAAGGATCGAGAGAAATGTCGTCTTGAACATCTGGGAGGCTCCAGAGTGACACATTTTGGCTCCCTGGTGTCATATTTTAAGTCTTCATATATAAAAGGAAGCTGCTCCTTGAATCACGCTGCTTTTTAAATGTGTGATCAAATCAGAACTCTAGAATCTCGCTGAATTGTTATTGATAATGCTCGGAGAAATAAATTAGAAGTGAAACATTTATTAAAGTATCTCAAACCGCCTGCAGTGTGTGTGATATATATATTGTGTGATATATACACTATCACGTGGATGTACGCTGCAAACAAACTTATTTGTCAGGCTATCTTCGTGATATTACAGAGGGAAAAATTTCCTACTTTCGGCGGGTAAAAAAGACGTAAATGTCGCCGTATCTTCTGTATTTTACTCTACTTCTCATAATTTCTCCAAAGGCCGAACAGGGCCAACTCGACGGCAGCCGTGGTCTTAAGCGGGGCGTTCATTTACAGGGAAATCTACTTTCTTATGGAAACTTTGCAGTTGACAAGTTTCATCGTCTTCAAGTATCAGTTGGTTCATCTACTCTTGTGAGCAACTACAGCGAGTGTGCTCTGAGCTGTGTTAATAATCCGCCATGTTCTTCGTTAAATGTCGCCTCGTCTCCTGATGCAGATGGAAAATACCGATGTAAATTGTTAAAGGGGCACTGTCATGGACATTTTTTGACTTTTTTAGTAAAACGGCACCAAAATTACGACTAAGTACTTTCAACCATGCAGGCAATGCATATAGAACGTAAAGGGAAGGATATCTAACAAATTGTTTAAAGAAGAGGGTGACCGTAAATAGTTTTCATCAATTTTTCCAAACCACCAGGACAGAACTTGAAAAAGTCAGGCTGACTTTTTCAAGTTGAGATCAAAAGCTCCCGATGGTATCACAGTGATATCACTCTATATATAGCTTCAGTGCACTGGTAAAGTAATTTTAAGAAAACTTGACCACTGTTAATAGGTTTCCAATGGTGTAAACATGTTTTTGGGCTGTTGAATTTTTGAAGTTATGCTCGTGACAGTGCCCCTTTAAACGAAGACAAATACTCTGCAAACCCAGGCAAGCTTGTCACCTCACAGGAATACCACCATTACAGCATCAAGGAATAAAGAAAATCTTATTACGATCTTTCTTTCCACAAGTTCAAACCTAAAAGCTCCATTTTTCTCCATTCAGTTGCAAATATTAAACGAAAAGAAGCACAACCATCAACTAGGAAGGCCTGTTTTTAAATCTTTTATTTTGGATAATACCTACATGCCTTTTAAGTTTAATTGTTGTTTTATTCTGGGAAGCAGCTTTAGAGTGGAAATCTTAAATTTTAGAAAATATTATAGCTAAGTCTTGAAATTTGGCCAGCTCCAACACGGTTGATATCATAGTTCTTTGTAGGTAGCTCTTGACAGTTTGCACGCAAGTTAAATAATTAATTAGTCATCGCTTTCAGGTTGAGTTTAACTCGTCCAATTTTTAAATGAAGTTCTTTGCTGAAAGAAATAAACCTAGCTGTAATTTATATTTTTAGCTGCTTACAGTTCACGTTTTGTATTACAGTGTATACAAGGGATTTGAAATTTTGCATGGTAAAAGGCGAAAACTCACTCAGATGTAAAATTGTGTTTGTGTGTTGCGTTGGTTACATCGTAGGACGCCAAATAAAACAAAACTCACTTGTTTTAATTCGTAGAAACTAAGCTGTTGTATATAGTTATTAGTTGAATAATTAATTATAGTCATGGCTTTAAAGTTGACTTTATAATTTGTCCAATTTTAAAGTGAAGTTTTTGATGAAAGAAATAACCTTAGCTGCATTGTAGCTAGCTTACAGTTTACGTTTTGTATTAAAGTGTATCAAGGGATTTGAAATTCTGCATGGTAAGCGGAGACGGAAACTCACTCGCAATATTATAGGTGTAAAATTGTGTTTCGTGGGTTGCAATGGTTACATCGTAGGACCGGGCGTCAATCGGACGTCGATTGAAACAAAACTTACTTTTTTAATTCGTCGACACTAAGCCGTTGCATAAAGTTGTTAGTTATTAGAGCTCCAATGCTAATGTGTTGAGGCACCAACGTGGGTTAGAGAGCAAAACAAGCTAATTGTGCATTAGACAATTTGAAAAACATTGCATGCAGCATCGGCGATGGGGCTCACAGAATTATTAGAATTGTGGACTCGCATGTTATTTAAAAAGATTCATAGTTTAGTTTTTTCATATTTTAGCTCTATTTCCTGTTTTCCAAAAGATTAATTAACATTTTGTCCACAGACACCGTGCTCAAGCTTTCCTTGTCAAAACGGTGCAAAGTGTGTTCCGAATTACGGCGAAAATGAATATTTCTATGCCTGCGCTCCCGGTTACACAGGAAGAAACTGCGAAACAGGTGAAATGAGGTTCATTTGTAAATGAATGAAAAAACTATTGCAGGTGATTATGACCTCATGGCCTTGAAGTGCGTTTTTAACAGGAAACATTGTGAGATATATACGTTCTGTTCAGTTATAGATCGCAGATGACGTCAACATGTCGTAAGAACAAAAAAGTGGCACACGAGGCGACAGCCGAGTATGCTACTAATGACTCAGTACACTTAAACAAGGACACTGCCAATAAAAGGGATAGCTCCTCCCCCCTTTTGTCACGAAATCCCTGTTTCAATGGCGAATTTGAAGCCATTCCGACGCCATTTAGCGAAGTTATTCTTATGCACAAGCTGTCGCATACACCACGTATGTAGAGTCGGCCGCCCGAAACACATCAGAAAGACGACTTTTGAGCTTGGGAAGCCTGTGGAAGGACACCATCTGTCTTGGATCGAACCACTTTGCGTTCATCATCAATTCTTGTCTTTAAATTTTCAAGTTTATTGTCAATTCAGCTTTACTTCTTGTTGCTTCTTTTGCCTGATTCTTCAGAGAGAAACCCGAAAGATGCCTACTTGGCTTGTGCACCACGCGTAATCGCGGATCGGGATGGACTTTAGTATACGCTTGTTCTGGTGTCCCGCAGGCTTGTGGTTGCGAAAGATCTATTTTAAGTTCTAGTCGCCTGCAGGAGAATCGGCAAATCAAACATGACAACATCGGTTGTTGATATTTAACACAACTGTGAGAAAAATAATAAAGCGAAGGAAAGCTTCCGAACAAATTGCTTCAACAAAGACGAACAAAAATGCTCCCATGCAGTAGTTTTCCGATCGACGATATTCATTTAGCCATTTAAAAACTTTAAAGTCTAAAATGTACCATCTTCGGTTCTAAACATACTGGGTTTTAATTTTCGCTGAGCTGTTGGCGTGCATACTTGCACGTTACTTAGATTTTAGGGCCGTGAAAATGGCTTTTACTTCGAGAAAAATGGTAAAACGAAATATATTTTTTCCCGATCAGCAAAATCACAACACAGCTAGCCTGCGAGCAGGCATTCTCTCTCTCTCTTACGTCAAATTATCAATTTTCCTAAGAAATAATTATATTATATCAAACTTCAATCCGATTCCAATAGGTGGTGTAAATTTCACATTGATTCAACATGTTCAAGTCGGGCAAGTCTGCTAAACAGCCAATTGAAAATGTTAGGTATGGTCCAGGAAAAACTGAGCTATCAGTTAACATTTCAGCACATTTCTCGGCTATAAGTTAAAATCTCGGTGCATTTCAGAATTATCAGTTACTGGAAAAAAATTTAGTGCACTTCTAAGATACCTGCAGTATTAGATTTTTGCAGGTCTCAGATATCAGCTGAAATGAGACCCAGTTCGTTTCTCGACCTTTCTCGGCTGAACAGTTGCTAGCTATCAGTTAAATTAAATCCCATCCAGACGTGCCCTAAAATTAATTAAAGCAGATGTTATCAGTTACACTTCGCTTGTAAATAAGCCTTTATTAAACTAGCTTAACACATATTAAAGTACTTTTGACGCCAAACATTGTGTTTTCCCTGTGTTTTATGTTAATGTGCATCAGAAAACGTTTTTAATAAGTATAAAAAGAAAGAAATAAAGAAAATTGTTACTGCAGATAAGGCTACTTACCCTGCTTTTTCCTGCAATAGTCGAGTCCCCCCCCCCCCCCCCCCCCCCCCACTACCCCCCGAGTATATGCCAAAGACTGCGATCGTACGCGAGTAAATGAAATTCGGTTTCAAACCCACACACAAAGTCCCTGGGCGTAACCTACATTAAATTCATCCCCGGTAAAATAAGGCGAATGAGTGAATAGCTACTATTTTACAGAAGAACAAAGTTCGCCGATCCAAACTCGAACGCAAATCTCATCACAGACGATGCACCCTTGTTTCCCCGGCAATCAGATTGGTGTGATGGACATACATCGCTCACCATAAGTACGAGGTGTGTGTGTGTAGCTAGCTAAGCTGACTCACTACAGACATTGAATTCTTTTTCACTTTGGCAAAAACAAATCAACAAACGACTTAATAGGCGGATAAATAGCTCTGCACATACGTCATAACCCTGTTTGATACTATTTTAGCCCCCCTCTGCGAAACAACAACATAAAATGACAAAATAATTCTGCTTGTGTCCTAGAAAGGGCTGTAGCAATTTTTTATGTTTTTATTTGGAATTGAATGCTGTCTGCATATCCAGCAAGAGATCTAGATATTAAACCGATAGACTCACTTGGTGGTTGGATGGTTGCATCTCAGATATGCCTTAATGTGACTGCGTGATGCAGTTATGAGTCATTTGTATCTGTCCAGATTAATTGACGATGTGACCGCGTGATGCGGTTCTAGTCCTATATCCACATTTGACCCTTGCTCGCCATAGAGTCTCCAGTAGCTCAGTGGTTAGAGCATGCGACTAGTTTACGGAGGGTCGTGGGTTCAAAACCCATCTGGTGCTCGGTTTTTTTCCGAGTTCCCATTTAATGATGCAAATATTTATCTTGAAGAAATATAAACTTATTTTTTTCTGGACGTTGTCCTCGCATCTTATTTAATAATGCTCTACTTCTCCCCTCATATAGGAACTTCAAATAACCAATAATCATATTCAAGATTTTTTTTATGGTTTAGGTCTTTGCTGACATTATTGGGTAGCAAAATATTTAAAAGTTTCTTGACATCAAACTGTGAGCAGGTGCTTGCATAGTATGATATTTGGTTGTGTTTGACTACCTTCAAATACTTTGCGGAGTAAACATTTGAAAATCTCGTCTTAAGAACTGCATCGTAAAGAAAAGAAAGAAAGATGGAGCTAAATCAGGAATTCCTTAGAATGCTACTTAGCGTTCTTTTGGGTTTAAATCTTCTCGTAAGTTCATCAAAAGCAGACCAAAGTCAACTCGACGGCAGCCGTGGTTTAAAGCGGGGCGTTCATGTTCAGGGAAAACTAGTGTCGTACGGGAATTTTGCAGTTGACAAGTTTCATCGTCTTCAAGTATTAGTTGGTTCGTCTACTCTTGTAAGCAACTACAACGAGTGTGCTTTCAGCTGTGTTGAGAATCCACCGTGCTCTTCCTTCAATATTGCCTCGTCTCCTGATGCGGATGGAAAACACCGATGTGAATTGTTAAACGAAGACAAATACTCTGCAAACCCAGGCCAGCTTGTCAGTTTACAGGAATACCACCATTACAGCTTAGAGGTATTAGGAAAACCTTATTTACGATTCTTTTAATGATTGCGTTCCGTCTTTTTGTTGACCAGTATTAATAAACAAGCAGTAAGTAACAAAAAAATGCTTTAAAGCTTTAAGTTTACTTTTTTTCACGATGGCGTTTTGTAAGGGTCGGTATGCTGGGTGCTCAGTAGAGGAACCGTGTCGAGCCTTAACTTTAGATAAAAGGTTGCGATAAATTCCCGATCTATGATCTTTGGTTTTAATTAATTCGGCATACCTACCCAAAATTAAACTGCAAGTTTTGTCACTTAAGTGTACTGTGTACTTATATATGAATTGTAATGTTAATTGTAGTACAGTGGTTTATACCACTTTTTCTGCTTTGAAGCGAAGATCATGGATTAGGCAACTTAAACGGCAAAACTTCGAGTGTTTTCATATTAATCAAATAATAAGCTTTTTCAGAAGTTATTTGAGACTTGGTACAACCTCAATACAGCCTGAAACTTTCAAGAAATACTGAAGGAGTCATCGCTTTGAGTGAAATTTAAGGGCTCAACTATCACATCGCTTTTAATTAAGTTTTACTCAAAATACCGTGACTAATGGATAAAAATTACAGAAAATGCCTTTCATTCATTTGTTTATCATTAGAGACGAAATTGCCAGCGAAAATCTGTTTCGTTTTTTGGGTTGGTTACCCTGTGTGACATCCAACGCATATAGCAGTGTTATCGACTTACAGTCTTCACTGGCTGGTAATTCTACGAGTTATCGCTATCATTTCATTAGCTACCTTAATTCAAGTTGCAGTTTCAAGTGGGAGTTCTGGTGCCATACTCTACAGCATGCGGGGAGGGGGGAGTATACAGTCTGTCACAAAATTTACAATTTGTAAGTTATTCAAAAGAGTACTGCTTTACTGACAACAGGATTTTCGTTCACAGTCGCCGTGCGCGAGTTTCCCTTGTCAAAACGGTGCAAAGTGCGTTCCGAATTACGGTGAAAACCAATACCTTTGCGACTGTGTTGCTGGCTACACAGGAAAACAATGCGAAACAGGTGAGATAATTAAAATGTGTATCGCTGGGTTAAAAAAGCGAAAAAATCGTTTGTCCGCGCTGGTTAAATTTTTTTTGCCCGCTCTAGTTATGATGCTGCACTGAAAATCCATTTTACTAGTTAGATCTTTCAGAGTTTTGCCAGTGATGGTTTCATTGGGTTAGTTTAATTTGTCGTTCGGTTCACAGTTGCTTTCCTGCTGGGGTTAAAATTACTTTTGTTGTTGGAGCGCAAACTTGAGTTGTTTGTCTATGCAGGCTTCCAGTTCTTTATGTTGTGATCAAATTATCTGTCTCGGAGTTGTTTTCATGTTATTGCCGGATTCAAAATTATTTTTATTTGTTGTTGAAACGTACTGACTCGCTTTGTCCTGATTTATTTTTGCCGATCGATTTTTACGCGTCCTTCAGAATTCTAGTCACTTAATACTTCAAATATAAGTCGCGTCGTATTGGCAGTAGTTTGCAAAAATTATTTCGTGTTGTAGACATTGTTTTGTACGTTCTGTAAGAAGTATATTGTTTTTTTGTATTTTTTTTTGTGTTGTGTTGTGATTGCAATAAAATCAAAAAAGTAATTTAAAATAAGTATGAAAAATAGGTCACGTTGTGCTGCCACACATGATAGGTCGAATCAGAAACAAGATGGGATTAGTCGTTTTAAAGCGGTGTAGTTAATATGCGCCTCAGCTCGGCCCGGTTGATTAGTAACTAAAGATGTTCATGCGACGAATTTTTGAGTGTTTTCACTACCTTTTTCGGGAACTTCCCTAGGCAACAGCACCTTACTGCTGCTTATTAATATGGGAGAAAATAAATTGGTGAAAATTCCGGTTTTGTAACTTCTGGGCCAGGTTCGCGACCGCATGACAGGTGTTATCAAGGCTGATATCATACGTCACTGGTAGTTTCACACGGACGAACTTATCTCAGTTAACAGCTGCTGATCTATAGATTTGGATTTGGAATTTCAAGTACTGCAAAAAAAGCCCGGCCTCCTCTCCGGCACAATGCACCTGCATCCCAGAAGAAAGGATATGAAAAAAAAGGAATAACACAAAGAGTTAAGAGTTTATATGAGTCAAATGAGTCAATGAGTCATGAGTTACTAGTCAGCTTTTAAATTACAGTTATTAATTTGATAATAGTGCTGCCCTTACTAACAATAAAAGCTAACCGAAAGCCAACCAGAGTGGGACTAACAGAAAGGCGGAGTGGAAATAACCGCAAGAAAACTAGAGTGGAACTAACCACAAACAAACCAGAGTAGAACTAGCCACACGCAAAATGGAGTGCTTCTAAGCTAATCTGGATACTGACAAACTATGGTTCAGTAGATAATAACCTACTTTGTGTAAAAATCATCTTGACGCATTCACGCATGACTCACGACATAGACTCATTTGACTCATAAAACAGGGGACATTGCGTGCTAAATACATAAAATCGACCTATCTTCTCGCAACCAGAGCAACGACTTTCACAGAAAACATATGAATACTTTAATTTCACGTAGATATCGATGAATGTTCCAGCGATCCCTGTTTGAACGGAGCGACGTGTATTGACCAGGTTAATGGATATGTTTGTAGCTGCCAGGGTGGATACTCGGGAGTTCACTGTCAAATTGGTAAGCAATCTATAAATCTACCTACAGAAACGTCATCGCCGAGTTTGATTAGCATCACTGATAAATACAACCCTTCCCTCCCCCCTCTCACTCCACCAAACAGTTACACTGTAGGCGGCATGTCAAAAAGAAACCATTCCCCCAAAGATTTCTGTGGCACGAATTTAAAGTATCGATACACATAACTTGTACTCTATAAGGGACGGACCATTATTTTTCTGAAAGGGGGGGGGGGGGGGGGGGGGTGTGGGGATGAAAAATATTGAAAAAAATTGTTTGCAGGGCCTAAAAAGACAAAATAAATTGTTTGCAAACATCATATGTATTAAAAAAATAGTTTGCATAGAAGTCAGAGAAACTTTTTTTTATTTTTTATTTTTTTAACGAAGACTAGTGAGCAGCACAAGGAAAGACTTCTTGTAGTTGTAAGCTTGTCGTTTATTTCGGACGCGTTTCGTCTCTAACTGAGACTTCTTCAGGGAATGAATACAACTAGCAAAGAACAGCATATATAGCACATTCGCGTGCCTAGCTACAACTTCCCATGGAAGTGAATGATAACTAAAATATGCTGTAAACGAACGTTATATGTTATTGCGTGTTGTTATATTTTGGGGGCCATACGATTAGCGCTAATCGTATGGCCCCCAAAATATAACAACACGCAATAACATATAACGTTCGTTTACAGCATATTTTAGTTATCATTCACTTCCATGGGAAGTTGTAGCTAGGCACGCGAATGTGCTATATATGCTGTTCTTTGCTAGTTGTATTCATTCCCTGAAGAAGTCTCAGTTAGAGACGAAACGCGTCGAAATAAACGACAAGCTTACAACTACAAGAAGTCTTTCCTTGTGCTACTCACTAGTCTTCGTTAAAAAAAATTAAAAAAATAATAAAAAAATTACTGCCGCCAATCCTCGTAGTGTAAGTCTCAGAAAACGGAAAAGATGGGTTCAGTTGTGTTTATTGGTCGCCACTATAAAATACTGAATTAAATAATATTGATGGCAGCAAAAGCGAACCTCCTTTTTGTGTCAGATCGTGGTTAAAAAGATCGAAAAAAAAATTGTTTGCAGGAAGGTGTTGTTAGAAAAAAATTGTTTGCAGAGGTGCATAGATAAAAAAAAGTTTGCAGAGAGAGATTTTTCATCCCCCCCTCCAGAAAAATAATGGTCCGTCCCTAAGCATTTAAGAGCAGCGTGGCATATGGTGATAGGCAAAAGAGGATAATGTGGGCTATAACAATGTGTTGGGCTATAACAATCGTTTTATATGTAATGCTCGTAGATCTTTGCCTTATCACTGGCCTTGAAAGGAGCAGAAATATGCAAATATATTTCATTCTATTTTCATGCAGATATCAACGAATGTGTCAGTAATCCCTGTTTAAAAGGAGCGACTTGTGTTGACCAGGTTAACGGATATGCTTGTAATTGTCAGCCGGGATACGATGGAGTTCACTGCCAGACTGGTTAGTATTCCACCCACTTCTGATTGATCAATAAACGCAGTAAACGACATTATTTTATGTACTTACTACATTGTATTCGAGTATTTTTTATAACGCTGAGTTAAGACACTGCGGGATTGAAAATTAGCCATGAGGACTCCTCTTTTGCAATGAACTAAAGCTTCGACATGTTTGTTTTCTCCAGATATCAAAGAATGTGCCAGTAATCCTTGCTTAAACGGAGCGGCGTGTGTTGACCAGGTTAACGGATATACTTGTAACTGTCTGGCGGGATACGCGGGAGTTAACTGCCAAACAAGTGAGTGGGCATTTCAGACACTTCTTTCAACTTATTCCCAAAAAAAAAAACGTTCTCAACTCAACGAGTCCTCCGTTTTGATGGGTTAATTAAGGTAGCCTGGTAGGGAGGGGGGATGTAACAGTGGCAGGTATAAGCAGCAAAATCTATCACTGTTTAATTTTTATAGTATTTTTATATTTTTTAAATAATTTTTCTATCATGGAGAGATCGCGCAATGTATGTCAATGCTTTGAAACTCGTGCGACCCAAATTTTGTGACAAAAAACAGGCGTAAAAACAAAAAAACTTTATTCATCGGGGACATGTGTTCCTTTGTCTCATATTCTAATAAAACAGAATTTCGTCGACGACCAACATCATCAATACCCCCCCCCCTCCTCCCCCCTCCCTCCTTCTTCCTCCCACACCAACCAGTTTAGCGCAAACTGTCCCAACAAAAATATTTCATTGACATGCACGCACTGGGCGATCTCTCTACGAAAGAAAATTTATTTACAAGATTTAAAAAAATTAAAAAAACAATTATAATAATTATAACAATTATTTTGATGCCAGTGCGGTGCATCTTTTAATTTGTGTCGTCCTTAGGCC